>ML789780.1:324253-343554 GCA_009831015.1 Picea engelmannii | reverse complement strand
AGAGCTTCAGGCTTCGACACTCTAGCTGCTACATTCTCCCCCTTGGCTTCAAAGCTTCCATTTACCAAACCCTTCTCTTAGTGGACAACTGTCGATTTGATTGACGACCCATATATACCGAGCAATGGATGGCTTAGATCTGTTTGGGACTTCATCCTCCGATGGTTCTTGGGACCTTACTTCTACCTTAGTATTACCCGAAGTGATCTAATTCCGAAGTGTGGGATCACATGACACGTGTCCCCTCTCGATCCAATGGTCCATATCTATTTTTCCCTTCTGGACTTTGGCAATCTCGGCTATTTTACACTCTAAACCTCTGAAGGGGCAATGTGCCGAAGCTCTAAAGGGTTATCCCTCGTGAATATCCTCCAGATCTGACAGTTGTCGATCCTCTGTTCCTAGATCTGACGATTGAGATCTAGTTTCCTCCTATGCTCTCCTTTGCTTGCCTAGACACAAATCCAATAGTCCATATTTCTCCCGGCGGTCGATCCAATGGCGCCTGTAGCTTCTCCTACTGCACTATGCACTTTCCTCCGAAATGAAGGATTTCTTCAAACTTCTCAAAGGCTAGTGCCTTTGACCCTCCTGCGAGCCCAAATGCTTGGGGTCTCGACTTGTGCTTTTGGGAAATGCTATCCCTCCTAAGCTTGAATGATTTAAAACTCAAAGGGGCTCAGCCCTTTGAACTTCTCTTTGCAAGTCCAAATGACTTGTCTTATTCCTGCACTGTTGAAAGCACTATTTATCTTGATCTTAAACTCGCTCGAACCTAAATAGGTTCAGGCCTTCTGCATTGACAAAAAACTTATGGTGCCCTCCTGACACTCCACACTCTTCCTCTTGAGCTTATGAACCTTAGAATAAGTTCACCTCTGCCCGAACTACTTGTGCTGTCTTCATAATTTGACCCTAGAAAGGGTTCTTGACCTCTGCACACCTTGTAGAGTCTCTGTGCACAATTTCAGTACTCCTCCCAAGCTTCTAGCTTGCTCAGTTTCCTAAGGGTCTCGACCCTTCTGCTTCCTCTAAGGGAATATTTGCACCCTCCTAGAAACCCAATGCTCGTCCTCCTGAGCTTTCAAACTTGAAACAAGTTCGTTCCTATGTGCACTCCTTGAACTTGTCCGAACCTTCAAATGACTTCAGACCTAGAATATTTTACAAAAAATCTTCTTGCACCCTCCTTATGCCTACTCAATACACTCCTGTAGAGCCTCTCCCTCAGAGTGTTCAATAACTCTGGGTTTTCTTCAATTTCCTCCAACACTTCAGAATGTGTTGGTCGTGTGCACTCTCTGCACTTGTTCAAAACACTCCTTGTTGAGCTTACAGAGTGTTCAAAAAATCTGTGGGTGTCTTCCTCTAACACTTCTCTTCTCAGAACTCAAAACATAGTTCAACTATGCACACTTGCACCTTCTCAATGCCCTCCTGGCAGAGATCTACAAAATCTTCAACAATTCTTCTTCTTTGTGCCTCCTCTATACAATCTCTCCTCCAAGGTGTTCAACAACCTTGAGGCTCCTCTCTGAGTCTGTAAACTATTCTGGTGTGCCCTCTTGGCACATTCTCTCCTAAACTCAAAACAAATTCAGGTACGCACTCCTTGTGTTGGCTCATAGAGTTTCCAGGATTCTATCATGCATTCCTTGTGTTGGCTCACAAAGTTTCGAGGACTCTGTCATGCACACCTTGCATTTAGCCTAAAGAACCCATAAATAATTCAACAAACTCATTGACAAAGAATTCTGTCTATTCATGCAGATGGAGACCTATCATACACATATACAACATTCCCATAAACACAGTAAACACTCAGATACATTCAGAAAATGAGTAAACAACATACAAAAAAATGCACATAAACCTCTTATGCAGGAAAAACTGCTTTGTATTAATATCTGAATGCCTGTAAAATGTTTACAAGCTCAGACTACAACATAGTATTTCACTTTCCTCCTCTCCTCTCTTCTAATCCTCCTAACTCAGATTCTTAACGTCGATACAAGAGATTTTTACAAAAGAGGGGCTCCTCGAGCTCTCCCTCCAACTCACCTAACTCTCATTAATTGCATTACATTACATTCAATGGCCATCTAGTCTGAATTAGACCTAGAGCCATCAACTTGTCATCCATTAAAGGTGACTCTATCTACATCCTGTACAAAGGCATCAAATTGGCTCTATCAGCCTTACAACATTTACTTGCATTTAATTACATTTAAAATTTTGAACTTGAGGGAAAAATGAGAGGGTTGACGCCTCTCTCCTCCTTGAATGAGCACTAATGTGCTGAATATCAGGCGCGTGCTTAGGTGGAAAGGATGCTCCTTCATCATATAGCTTTCATTGCAGGGAAGCAATCATGTAACTATTTTGGTAATACCAAACATTATATAAATATAATGAGCAATTTTCTTGTGGAAAAAAAGAATGATTTGGTATTGAAATGTGAAAAATAAGTTGCATAATACATTTACTCATGAGTGACATTATCACTGATCAATTCTATTTGATAAACATCCAAACCTAGTAATACCATTATAAAGTATCACAAATGCAATTTTGACTATTTTATTCTTCATTAAAGTGTGAGCTTTCCACTCCTTAACAAAGGTGCATATAATAATTAGAATTAATCTTCTATGTCTATGTCATTGGAGGTGGACCAAGAAATTTAATAGCCCAAACTTAAATTAAATGAAATGTACTTGTTCTTCTATTGTTGACCCCTACATTCATAGATATTTGATTTATGCACCCAACTCTAAACCATTGATTAAAGTCCACCACGATAACCTTGCAAGCATGAATACATTGAATAGAGTCCAACACCACAACCTTGTAAGCATGACTTTGTTAGTACTTTTGTTTGTGACAATGAGGTTGCAAGAAACATATTATGTTCTTTGCATAATATGTTAAGAACTTTACTAAAATAAACAACTTTTTTGCATACCCACTTTGCAACTCAGTGAGCCTTGGTAGACCATCCATGTTATCTTTTTTTTCTATTCTAGCATATTACATTAGACAATTTCCTTCTTTGGGATTTTGTACATTTTAGAAAACCCTTATTAGTTCTTATTAAAGGCCTGGGACTATAGCAATTGATATTGCATTGATCACTATTTTGTTTTTGCATTGATAACAAATTTCTCACTTTTTTACATAGTCTAACTTTGTTACAAGCGATCAATTTTTTTTCGTGTCTTCTGATTGGTCCTTCAAAAAACATCTTGTTTTCGAGCCAATGATGACAATTTAATAAGAAATTTAATTATGTAGTTGTAGCAGATGGTTGGAACATGTGCATGCACACAAATTTAATAAGCAATTTAATTATGCAATTGTAGCAGATGGTTGGAACAGGTGCATGTACGAGTGTGGAACGAGTGCATGTACATGTATCAAAGTTATGATACCATCTCGGTTTCTGAAGCTTGTTACTGTGTCAGTTGGTAATTGTTGGTAATTAGGAACATTTAAAGCTATGGGTGAAACTATTTGTTTTCGTTTTTATTGTTGATTTTTTATAACATTGATAACTATTTGAAGTGAGGAGTTGTTGGACTGTATGCATATGCATAACAATATTCTATTATTGATAACATTGATAACTATTAGACTAAGTGTTGGAGGTGTGGGGATATACCTATGTGGAGGTGTGGAAGCTATATCTGTGCAGAAGATATATATGTTTAACAATATTTTTTAAGTTAAGCATATGCATAAAAAAAATTGTTCACTTTATATACTTATTTTTAATATATGTATATATGTAAAAACATTGAGATATCTAAAAAGTTAAAAGTTTTTGTTGTTAATGTATGCATATGCATAACAATATTCTATTATTGATAACATTGATAGTTATTTGAAGTGTGGAGTTTGCGGGACTGTATGCATATGCATAACAATATTCTATTATTGATAACATTGATAACTATTAGACCGAGTGTTGGTTGTGCGAGGGATATACGTGTGCAGAGGTGCAGAAGCTATATCTGTGCGGACTATATGTCTATGCCAAAGATGTATTTGTGTGAAATATATATATATATATATATATATATATATATATATATATATATAACAATATTTTTTAAGTTAAGCTTATGCATAAGAGCATTTTGTTCACTTTATATACTTATTTTTAATATAAGATTTTGTTGTTAATGTTTGTTTATTCTCATCCAAGATTGTATGCATATGCATAACAATATTCTATTATTGATAACATTGATAACTTTTAGACCAAGTGTTGGTTGTGCGGGGGATATACCTGTGCGGAGGTGTGGAAGTTATATCTATGCAGACTTTATGTCTGTGTTGAAGATGTATCTTTGCAGAAGATATACATATTTAATAATATTTTTCAAATTAAGCATATTCATAAAAACATTTTTTTCACTTTATAATTTATTTTTTAACACATTTATGCATATGGATATAATTTTTATTAATATAATCTTAAAATATTAACATATACTTCTATTATTGATAACATTTCCCCATAAGACACTCTCATCCAAGACTGTATGCAAATGCATAACAATATTATATTATTGATAACATTGGTAACAATGAGACTAAGTGTTGGTTGTGTGGGGATATACATGTGCAAAAGTATCGAAGCTATATTTGTGCATACCATATGTCTGTGCTAAAGATGTATATGTGCGGAAGATATATATGTTTAACAATATTTTTTAAGTTAAGCATATACACAAAATCATTTTGTTCACTTTATATACTTATTTTTAATATATGTATATATATAAAAACATTGAGATATCTAAAAAAGTTAAAAGCTTTTGCTATTAATGTTTGCTAATTATCAACAAAAAATCTTAACATATAATTCTATTATTGATAGCATTTTCCCCTAAGGCACTCTCATCCAAGACTGTATGCACACACATAACAATATTATATTATTTATAACATTGTTAATTATTAGACTAAGTGTTGGTTGTGCGGGGGATATACCTATGTGGACTATATGTTTGTGTCGAAGATGTATCTATGCGAAAATACATGTTTAACAATATTTTTTAAGTTAAGCATGTGCATAAAAGCATCTTGTTCACTTGATATACTTATTTTTTAATATAAGTTTTTGTTGTTAGTGTTTGCTTATTCTCATCCAAGATTGTATACATATGCATAACACTATTCTATTATTGAAAAGATTGATAACTATTAGGTTAAGTGTTGGATGTGTGAGGGATATACCTATGCAAAGGTGTGAAAGCTATAACTGTACGAGCTATATGTCTGTGTCGAAGATGTATCTATGCAAAAGATATATATGTTTAACAATATTTTTCAAGTTAAGCATATACATAAAAGCATTTTGTTCACTTTATATACTTTTTTTTAACATATTTATGCATATGAATATATTTTTTATTAATATAATCTTAAAATCTTAACACATAATTTTATTATTGATAACATTTTCCCGTAAGACACTCTCATCCAAGACTGTATGCATATGCATAACAATATTCTATTATTGATAATATTGATAATTATTAGACTAAGTGTTGGTTGTGCAGGGATATACCTGTGTGGAGGTGCCGAAGCTATATTTGTGCAGACCATATGTCTATGCCAAAGATGTATCTATGCAAAAGATATATATGTTTAACAATATTTTTTAAGTTATGCATATGCATAAAAACATTTTGTTCACTTTATATACTTATTTTTAATATATGTATGTACATAAAAACATTGAGATATCTAAAAAAATAAAATCTTTTGTTGTTAAAGTTTGCTAATTATCAACAAAAGCTATTAACATATAATTATATTATAGATAACATTTTTCCCTAAGACACTATCATCCAAAACTGTATGCATTTGCATAACAATATTCTATTATTGATAACATTGATAACTATTTAAAGTGTGGAGTTGCACGACTGTATGCATATGCATAACAATATTCTCTTATTGATAACATTAATAACTATTAGACTAAGTGTTGGTTATGCATCGGATATACCTGTGTGGAGGTGTGGAAGCTATATATGTGCGGACTGTATGTCTGTGCCAAAGATGTATTTGTGAGGAATATATATATGTTTAACAATATTTTTTAAGTTAAGCATATGCACAAAAGCATTTTGTTCACTTTATATACTTATTTTTAATATAATCTTTTGTTGTTAATGTTTGTTGATTCTCATCCAAGACTATATGCATATGCATAACAATATTCTATTATTGATAACATTGATAACTATTTGAAGTGTGGAGTTGCGGGACTAAATGCATATGCACGACAATATTATATTATTGATAACATTGATAACTATTAAACTAGGTGTTCGTTGTGTGGGGATATACCTGTGTGGAGGTCTGAAAGCTATATTTGTGCAGACTATATTCATGTGTCGAAGTATTTGCGCTGAATATATATATGTTTTTACAATAATTTTTAAGTTAAACACATGCATAAAATCATTTTGTTCACTTTATATACTTATTTTTAATATATGTATATACATAAAAACATTCATATATCTAAAAATTTAAAAGTTTTTGTTGTTAATGCTTGCTGATTATTGACAAAAGAAAGTTGTTTTAAAATAAATACAATTCTAAGGTGCAAACACTTTGCATTGGTTCACACCCATCCTAATCTCCAAACATTTTACATTGCTTCTTGCATATGCTAACCTCCCATTAAACACTTCACTTATTTACATTGCCTACAACATATGCTAACCTCCCCTTTGAACACTTCACTTATTTACTAAGTTTTACCCCACATTGAACACTTTACCTTTTTCCTTATTTTTACAAAGTTTTATGCTAAATATTTTTACTCCAAACACTTTACATTGCTTCCTGCATATGGTAACCTCCCCATTGAACATTTCACTTATTTACTATGTTTTACTCTACATTGAAGAATTTATTTTTTTTTCTTATTTTTACAAAGTTTTATGCTAAATGTTTTTACTTTATTATTATCATTGTCCTCTTTGCATAAACCACAATGTTATTTTTCTCTATCATATGAATTATCTTTTGACAAAGAATATTTATTAAATATGCATTTAGTTATATTAAGTTTCATTGTTCAACATATATTTCCCACTCGGCAGAGACTGCACTGCCATGCAACCCTTGTTTTTATATTAAAACTGCACATTATTCTATCTATGTATCGCTTTGCTCCCCTAATATCCATTATATCTAACATTACTTCTATTATTTAACACTTCTCAGTATACCTTCTTTTAATGGTTGATAAGGAAAAAAACATCACACACTTTGATAATTTCTCAATTGAAGTAAACCATTCAAATGATTCCCCTAAAGAGGGTTGTACCGAATTCAATACTAAGAGGAAAAATGTAGATTATGTTATGAAGGCCAAACTTCCTAGCATAAGCCTCCCACCTCTTTTGATTCACCTCAAACACAAATCATAACTAAGCCTAGTTTGCATGTCTCTTCACTTCGAGTTAATTACATGGAACTTTCTCAAGAGCTCTCCAAACATTATGTTGAAAGACACCACAAAGATGTTAGCGATTTACCCTATAAAATTGGAATGTAAGGTATATAAGTGTGAAATAAGCATAAATATCGAACAAGGTTAGTCTCTCTTCTTCACTTCCATTAACCTCAAATCATAATATGGGAGAACAAATTTATTTCAAGCCACCATTATGATAGAGTGGGTCATAAGGGACATTCTTGTTTGTGTAGTCAAAAGATCTGAATTTGTCCACAAGAATTATGGGGACAAAATCGGCACTTAGCACATTTTATTCAAAGAAGTTATACATTCACACATAACCCCTACAACCCCTAATACCATTAACCATGTCTGGAGCTTTCTTATCCTTGAAGTTTTACTCCAACAAATTATCCATAAATTATAACAAATTCACTAAGATGTCCCTAATATGAAGCTGCAACTGATTCTTGTAGATAACATTAATACTAGAAGATTTTTCATGCCATAGTTACTCAAGAATCCGGGTCTATTATTTTAATCACATCTTCACTCCCCCCAAAGCCCACCATCTAAAATGGAAAAATGTTCTCAATATAGGGGAGGCATTGCCCATCACAACATTTTATGAAAAATATTGCAATGATAGTATATCATGAAAAGCAACATTGATGATTTGAAAGGATCATAATTTTCATGTTTGACTTAAATATCCATCAATTGAGTTTTCAACAATTAACTAGCCATCTTTTATAGCAATCTTAAGAGGAGCTTCACCTATGTAGGAGGATCAACAAAGCATGACACTAAAGCCTTATATTGATCCCTCTTTAAATGACAATCATGCCCCATCATGGACACGTGCTTATACCCATGATTTTTTATATAAGTATGTGTTGAGTCCACAACACACCTTAAATTTTTTGCAATTTTTGGGTACCACTTTTCTTTGAGTTTTTATGCATCCTGAAAATATATTATCCTTTATAGTTTTGAAGGATTTTCATGTCAATGAGTCTTTTTTCAATTCATCCCCCTCATCTCGAGAAAACCCAAAATTTTTCTTAAGTCTTTTAGCCTTTTTCATCTAGTTCTTTGAGTTCTATTTGCAAGTTATAAAGACTTTCATCAGTAGCAAAAAGTCATTTTCGGCATAGATGAGAAAGTGAAAATATCGTGTTGATGGCAAAGTGAAAAAAGGAATTGGTAGGAAGCACTGTGCAAAAGTTAGTTTTCTCCTTTGATCATCGAATGCCTATGAAAAATTAGCACCAATATTAAGTGAAAGCAATGATCACTAAAATTCTAAAGCCTTGCCGATGTGTACTCATCGGCAGTAACATTTCACTTTAGCCAAAATTAAAAGTTTGAAGGGGCAATGATGACAAAGTGAAAATGCCACCGATAACCCTTATCACTATGTTTTTTAACTTTCATTTCCCATAGTTTTTAATCTTGATCAACAACCCATTTTTCATGATTTTTGAGAATCCATACGATCACTTTTCCAACAAAGTTTACATTGTTGCACTTTGAAACCTCACCCAAACTCTAAAGTGTAAACCGATCACTGATAATGAAATTGAACTAGTTGTCGATAGCCTTTAATTCACTGATTTAGTCATTGGATTGTCCAATCACCATTAAATTACCAAGATTTACAAAATCCAATTAGGTTCATTTGGGATTGGAAATGATGGCACTATATTGGTTGATTTTTTCTATAAATGTTCAATAATGCTACTGTCTACTCATCAAACAAAGAAATTGAAATTTATGAGTGAGAATGTGAGCACTGAGAGATACAAATTGAATGTTGTGAACTTCAATTGTGAGTGTTAGTTGGGTAATTATGAGATAGGATAGTTAAAAGGTTGGGTACAAATCCCCTTTAGTGTTTCTTGTTCGATTTAATGCTTTCTCGACGTACTGTGAATTCTAGATTGATTTCTCTAGTAGAGTTTGGCTGTGTGTTCTTTCAATTGTTTCCTTTCCACAACATTAGCAGTTCAACATTCTAGGTATGTTCAAGAACTCAATTATTTCAATATTTGATAGAATACTTTCCTCCGCTGTAATGTATTAGACACATTGGAGATTGTGGATGTTCTTTGTGAAAATTAAAGATATAATTCCTATTTTTTCTCAAACTCTTGTTCAATTTTGTATGTGAGTTTTTATCTCATACTAATAATTCATTTCAGAATTTGTTATAATGTTGTTATTAATAATTGATATTTTGGTTTTTACTTTGTTCCCAGTTTTATATCTCTTCTACATAAAATGCCTCCAAGGAGGACTCCTACTATGACACCCAAGAAATCTCCAAAGGGAAAAAACCCATGGAGAAAACATAATCTTCCCAACAAACATTTATTGAAATTGAAACGTCCATAGAAAAATAAGTTCATGTTATACATATACCCACACTAGAGGAGGAACAACCAAGACCCATTGTTAAAGACACCAAGGACATCACAGGTGCTCAAATTTCTTTCCCAATATTGGGGGAGGTATATAGAATATTGCATATCGAAGAGAATCTTGATATAATCCCTCATAGTGACCTAGAGATAAGGGAAGAAAATGACATGGTGTTCATTAACATAATAAAATCTTGCTTAAATTCTATGTAGTGAGGACACCAACCATGCCTTGTTTAGAGGCAATTATTTGGATTATCTCCCACACCAATATAAAGAATAGAACCATCATAAATGAAGAATGCAGATGCATAGGTTCATACCTAGCATTGAAGATGGAGAAGTATTACATGACTAAATGTTTTGTGGAGTAATTTAATGAGCAACATGATACAAAGAAAATTCTCTCTAGTTGGTGGGTCGAAGATAAACTATTCTTCTGTAAGTATGATGGTATATACTCCATCACTAACTTATGGGATCCCTATGTGTATACAATGAATCTTATAACTAGGTTGTATGATGAGAAATATTTCTTACATTTCAAGGATGTATGGCTGCCATCAATACATACCATGGTTACTTCTAGCCACATGTTCAATTGGGTTTATATCCTCTCACATAATGATTGAGAAGGTGAAAAAAAATATGTCCAAGCTAGGGGCGGTGCCTACTTTCTACATGTCATCTTATCTCATGGATCTAATTCATGCCACAAATGTATTCTCATGTGTAAACATGAGATGGCATATATCAGAACCCCCAGTTCACGTGTATTGATAAGTTCTCTGGGAGAACATGTACAAGAAACATTACATTATGATTTGTGATCAATTCTTGGCTTCTCTTTATCGACTCATTTTTTGCAAGGATTGATCAAGATTGACAAAGGAAGCCATTAGGTTAATCAAATGTATTGGAAGTTGGAATTTGTATGAAGACTATACCTTCTTGAGAAATTTTGGTGCAACTGCAACACCACATTTGCTACCAAGGTTTGTGACAAATAGATTGGTTTAAGGAGAAATAGCTTACCAAACTATATTACAAGGCTTTAATGTTTCTATACTCAAGGAAGCTAAAAATAATATTTTTATCCCATATAACTTTAGCCTGGGCCACTATCATCTGAAATATCCAAAGCATTCTAGGAAAGAATTCAACTCCATCCTTAAATTCAGGTTCCCCCAAGGGAAATTCAGATGACATGAATCATAAGGTGTTGTAGCCAAACATTGCGATTTAGTTTCTCTATTTGGCCATATACTCATGAACAATGGTAGAACAAACTCCCATATGAAAATTCCAAATACCAGGAGGAGGTTTAGGCTAAATTGAAATCCCAATATTTAATAGCTTTCAATATGATATCCCTAGGTGAGGAAATAGAGGAGATAAGTAAAATATGAGATGAAGTGGAGAGAATGAGAAAATATGGGGAAGAATATAAGAGAGTAGAAGTGACTGGATTGAGGGAAGAACCAAAACAAAAGGCAATTCAAGATGATCATAGGAGATATTGGAAAGAGGATGATCTTGGAAGGAAAACTGAAGAGGAGATAAGGAAAAGAGAGGAGGAACCAAATTCCCAAATGGAAACATAAATGAGAAGGAAAGAAGTTGCAACATAACAAAGGAAAAATGCCCTAAAATATTCTCAGGAAAGCAATGATTAGAGGATCAAATGAAGAGAAAAGAAAAAGAAAAAAAATTAAGATAAGAATAGGAACAAAAGATTAAAGATGAGGAATAGAGGTTGCAAGCTAAGGAACATATCAAGAAGGTGGAAGAAAAGGAAAGGACGAAAAATAAATAATGAATAAATAGGAGGAAATGATGCAATAAGAAGAATCCCAAACTAGAATAGACATGGATGGTGGAGCATGTGACACCCAATGGTAGTTAGAGCAAACCATTTCACAACAACCAACAAAACAGACAACACCCCCTCCTAGTATTGTCATCAATTTTAACATGGGAGGGTGTAGTTGTCCCAAAAGTGGTGAAAAAAGGAAAATAACATGTGCTAGAAAATATATACACTCTAGGAATCTTGGAGAATGTATTATCATGGGGTGACCAACCGATTCTAGAATATCTGAAAGAAATTGTAGACCTTGAGTCAATAACTTATAATTGATGGAATCAAGCACTTATGAAGAGAGCCCAAAATAAAAAGAAGGTGTAATTTGATAGGTCCATCCTTTGCACAACTGAGGAGTCTATGATTGATTCTAAGAAATCTAAACTCAATGACCTATTGTCAACTGTGATAGCAATTTCTCATGCTACAACAAACAAGGGAAAATCCAAAAAGGAGCAAAGTAAAATACTTATTAAATAGATTGCTATATTGGAGAATCAAGTCAATTACTACAAGGGATCACAAGATGCGATGGGAAGTTTCATAGAGGAAGTCTTGGAAGAAGACAATATCAATGACCATATTAGAAAGGACTTCATTACTAAAGTGTTTAATCTGTATGGATTAAGCATTCAATTGTCTGCATTGTACAAAGAGAATCTCGTTTAGAAGGAGAAACAAGCCAAGGTATAAGACTATGCATATTTTATCAAACAAATATAGAATAACCAAGCTCATGAGGATCATTGTATCAAAATTTTAAACAAGGAAAAACTTTATGGCATCGAACATGCAACCAATTATTGGGGTAGATTGTCCAATGAATCACAAAAATAGATCGAGGATGAATGATTAATCTATATCAAAATTTGGGACCTCATCGAAAATACCACTTCACGATGCAAGTTTCCCAACTTTGGTCCACCAAAGGGATTTTGACTAGTCAATGAAGTTATGGAGTAGTTTAAGAAGAATGCGGAGAAGCACGAAGCAAAAGTAAAGAACATCTCCTCATTAGAGGTTAGGCACCTCTAAAAATTACTACGAAGTGAAGTAATAACAACGACTCAACTGTAGTCCATATTTCCAAAAATAGAGAAGTATATCAAGAGGTTAGAGTGAAAAAATCAAATTATGAGTCTACCCAAAGAACAACATGTGATTCTCCATCAAAGCTCGTGTGATGAGCTATTCAACCAAAGGGGAAAGTATGACGAGGAGCATGCTAAATATGCAACTCTCAATTCACGTGAGATTTAGTGAATGGATGACTTGCATGACTTTTTCATGGTCTTTTTTGTTTTATTCTATATAATATGTAAGTCGATTACTTAGAAGGGGTTTTGGGGCTCTTATGTTATGGTTAAGAATTGTAACTGATAATTATTTCGAAGTTAATTTAGAAGCTTTCTTTTGGAGGCCAAGTACATTTCTTGAAGATTTATTGTGAATTGACTCTAACCTATGGATTATTCTACCGCTGGTTGATTTCTCACATGTCTAGTAAGAGTTTCCATTCTATTAAGTTGTCATGTTATCATGTGTGATTAAGTGAAATACTTTCTTTATTATTTTTAGTGAATAATTTATATGTTCTTTGTTAATTCATTTTCTTGTTTTCAATAAGCTATGCTTTGTCATTTAATACATTAGCTGTTGTAGAATTAATTCCATAGTTAATTATGGATCAAATGGAGAATCATTGTGTGATATTATTGTAGGTTCCCTCCTTTTGTAATAGGGTAATCCGTGTTTCCTGGGAATATTCCTGTAGCAATATTTTTTTGGTAGAATTATTTCTTAGAAGAATAAAGTCATAGATTTATTTCCATTCACCGTTTATGAGAATTACCTCTTGGGGATATAGTTTTTTAAACCCTTTTCAATTAGATTTATTTGTGGCATTTCACATATAATATAAAATATTAAAAAAGTAGAAAATACTTTAAAAGGAAAATAAAACATTGTTATAAATCCCATTGAATGGTTTTCAGATGATAACCCAAAGGATTTTTATAAATGCCATTGAATGGTTTCCCGACCATACACAAAGGATTATTCCATTCCAAACAAGGCATAGTCTAATTGGGCCTCTTCCTTGGCTTTAATATTTATTTTTGAGTCTTGGGAATATAGCTCCCTCAACAGAACTGGTGCTAGAAGGAAGGCCTACAGTATGGAAAGTCATACAAACAACCCATATTTAGAAATTGATCTTCCAAATCCTGAAAGTCAGACTTATGAAAATACCACACCTTGAGACTTGGAAAATCTTAGACTAGATATTGAGTCAATCCCATACGTAGTATCACATGAGGTGAACACTTTTAAATGTATTATCTAGGACTATGCAAGGCACATCGATGCTTTTCTTGTAACCCATTTGCTTCCTCGATGAAGAAACACTTCTCAAAATGCAACTATAACTAGGGATCATACTCTAGTTCATATCATATAAGACTTTCTAGAGTTATACTTAGAAGGAATTACACAACCTTTTAACTTAATTCCTCTAACCTTGATCAATCCTGTTACAACTCCGATAGAAAGTGAGCAATTTGAAAGACAAATAGATTCAAATTCTGAATCAAACCACTTAGAAGGCTCAAATTCTGATTTTAACCATTCGATTACTAATTCACATAACTCATATATGGTAAATAATCATAATGCTAATTAACCCTGGTTTGCTAGTGATGCGTTAGCTTTTCCTCGTCAATTACATAATTTGCCTAAACATCTATATTGCCTACTTTCCAAATATGATCATGAATTGTCTAGACCTCTAGTAAATCACATTAAGAAATTTATCCTATCCATCAGATTAATGAATGTGCAACATGAAGATTTGGTATTTATACTTTTCCCATATACTTTCAAGAATATAGCCTCTAACTGGTATTTCAATCTACCTATTTGATCAATCAGTAATTAGGGTTATTTTCATAAAGTCTTCTTATATATGTTTAGGGAATATACTACCATTGGTTCTTTGATGTCAAAGATATTATCTTTAGTCATGAGCCCTAAGGAAAGGACAATAGATTTCAACCAAAGTTTTATCGCCATCTTGAACACGTTTAAAGACTAAACAAAACTTATACAAGAGCTGGAAATCAAAGTTTATGCTAATGCTTCCTAGCACCAATTTCCATCTTCATTAAGTGAGTAGGAAACAATACCTTAACATCAATTTTTGAAGAAGATAAGAAAGTGGAATTTGAAATGATGGGATGTAAGGAGAGCTAGCCAAATTTCAGAAAGAAAGAGGTTGCTCAACCAAAGAAAAACCTTATCGTACCTAGACCTCAATTGAAGCAAACTGCAAAAGGTAAGGATAAAGATGCCATGCACATGGAGAGCATGCAGAGAATTATCAAATTCTTATCAAATGAAGTCATAGATATGTAAAAGAATAATGGAGAAGGGACTTCCAATCAGAGGCCATATAGACCATTATTTACAAGACTGACCCCTCCTAGGCCTATTGAACCCCCACCTGCAAATTTGAATATTGATTTAGAGGGGGTGAATATAGATAATTTTTGCAACTATAATCAAGCCAATAATTCAATTTTTTTTTATCTCCAATGAGTAAATTCCATGAACATGGTAGCTTATATGTTTTTGGGTGGTTGCATACAGGAAAAATAATCCGATGACTGAATTGAGGGAGAAATAGATGAAGAAAATCATGATCCACCTAATGAATCAACTACGGTTCTATGAGATATGCTCCCTAGTTGCAACTTGGATGAAGATGATGAGGTAATAGAGGAATGATTACCTATCAAAGTGATTATCGTATAAAGAGTAAGGGACCAATACCACAACAACACCCAACTACTTCACAAACTTTGAATACTAGAAAAACTTTGACTGCAACTCTTCCTACTAGGAATTCCTCTAATATCCCTAATACCAATAAGCCTTTAACTAGTTGAATAAATCCAATGGAATACAACATTGTCAAGGATCTAAAAAATATAAAACCCAATATTTTAATCCTCGATATATGCAAAATATCACAACAATGAAAGTTACTATTGAATGATTTGAAAGACATAGATGCACAACTGATTTGGATATGATCATTATATTATTTGTCATCTATCTCGATGCTTTTAGAGTGGAAAAAATTGGAGGATCAACTTGCAAGGTGATTTTAGTGGCAGGTCCCAGTTTGGAAAATTGGGGTTCGAAACCTTTTGGATCCATTTTGAGGCATTAAATGAAGATTTTTTGGGTTCTATTGTTTAAATTTTGTGCCGACACCCTTGATGGTGTTCTACACTATGAGACCTTTCCATTGACACAAACCGTTCGCCAATTGGAGTTCATATGAAAAAGTTATGCCTCTCGCAAGTTGACCTAGCGTGTTGACTACCATGGTATGAGAGGATTCCATGTCAGCCCCCATTACTCATGCATAGGGGGCTAGCCACGTGAGAAATTTCAAGAATATTCTAGAAGGTTCAAAACAGTACCACAATTGAGGGTTGAGGAAGTAAAAAACCCACCTCTAGATGGCTATCGAGCTATGTTAAATATTGGGCCACTAGGAGGAGAAGGGGTTCTATTATTTGGCATTGTATCTTGTTCCATAGTTAACTAGAACATATGAGAGTGGTATTTTATGAGCATAACAAAGGAGGAGAGATTATGTAGCAACCATACAATCCATAGGTTAAAGGAAACTCCATGGAGAGTGCCTCTTTCTTTGCACTTGCATCATTTCTATACTAGAGAAAAGAGAGCATAGCAACTTGACCTTTTAGATGGATTTTCTACCGTATTGGGTTTCCCAGGTGATATCTTGTGTTTATTTGTGGATGGTGTGATTGTATTTTATTATTCTCTTTTTTCCACATTTTATCTATTTCATACATAAGCAAAAAATCAATAACTAAATATTCCATAGATCTAAAGGAAAAATAACCTTAATAGTAAAGATTTCAGTTTTGTTTAGTAGATCTGTTGTGATGAATTGTTCCAGTGGAATATCCAAGACAATTTACAGATAATATTGGTATTAGAGAGAGATTTTTCTTTTGGGTGTTTGTGGGAAGTTGCAGGATCCATAAATCGGCTTAACAAGAACTTGTCAAAACTCTAGCCATGGCAAAATGGGTTTGTTCATAATAACCCCCGAGATCCAATAGAAGAGAGATTTGAGGGGTTGGAAGCACACGTTGTCAACATTAGTCGCAATACGAACCTCCTCATGGTGGTTGTAGAAAGAAATATTGGGTCGTTCGAAGATGATGGAGGCTCTAATTCAGAGATCAAATCAAAGGGAAAATTGGGAGATCGAGAAGACTCATGGAATGAGTTGCGAAAAGAATCCGAGAAAGAGCATCCGAGTTTGAGTGTCGTTAACTCTTCACAGTCCCTATTCAATATGGAGGCGAAAGTGGATAGAAATCCATACCAAGGTGATATCAATGCATTAAAATTGAATCATTGGTTGCAACAACTAGAAGTTTATTTTAGCATTAACCATATAGACGAAGGGAAGAATATTTCATTTGTTAGATTGAAGTTAGAGGGCCATGCTTTAACCTGGTGGGAAATCCACATAGAAACACTTAGGCTGGAGGGTGATCCATGAGTAACTAGGTGGGAGGACTTCAAAACCCTCATCAAGTCCCAATTCTACCCTATCGAGTATGTATAGGACCAATGGATCCAGTAGCACTACTTCAGAAAGAGGCAGTGGCAGAGTGTACATGAGTATACCATTAAGTTCAGAAAGATGGCCATCATGCTGGTTATCTCTCCCAAGAACCTAGATGTACTCTTCAAGTATCTGGGGGGTTTACAGAGTCATCTAAGAAAGTAGGTGATGCTCTTCAAGCTAAGGACAATGGATGAGGCGTGCGTATAGACACAATACTTGGAAAAGATAGGACAAAAGAAAGGGAAACCAAGTGATTTGAAGTAGAAAGAGCACCAAGAAGATTCCAAGTAGGGAAAGAAGAAGAGGAAAGGGGGAAAATATAAGAAGACACCAACCACTGCACATCAGAGTAAAGATCCCAACAACCATTGCAATCATTGCAACATTCATGGCCACACTGAGGAAAAATGTTGGAAACTACATCTAGAGCTGAACCCACAGAATCACAAGAAGGACATAAAGAAAAATAACCTTCTAGCCACAGATTTGAGCAATCAGATTGAAAGTATCCCAGATGTGGATGGAAATATTGTCTACACATCTATGCAAAAGGAGGTGAATCTGAGTAGCCTTCATCACCTGGAAGAGAAGGAGATGACCAAGCTCTTCCACATCAAGATTTAGGTCAAGAAGACCAAGATATATGTTCTGTTTGAATTTGATTCACAAGCTAATATCATAGCAGCGGATTTGGTCAACAAGCTTGGATTGGAGGTTCATAATCATCCTAGTCCCTATCCATTGGGTTGGGTAAACAAGGATGCAGAGATAAAGGTAACGAAAGAATGTAAAATTAAATATGTTGTAAGTGTTGATTTTATTGATGAAGTGGAATTGGACATAGTACCCCTTGATGTGTGTGGAGTGGTGTTTAGAAGCCCCTACATGTATACGAGGGATGTAATATTCATGTGGAGAGCCAACCAATATCAACAAATCAAGGATGAAAAATCCTTCATCATCAACATGCAAAAAGGAAAATAAAAACTTTCACTGGTAAGTGCTAATCAAGTTAAGAAATTGATCAATTCTAGCAAGAAACACGTTTTACTTTTTCTAAGAGAAAATCAGTTCGGTGAAGAGTTGTTAAAAGTAAAGACATCCTTGGAAGGGTGTATTAAAGAGTAGAAAAATGAATTGGAGGAGTTTCTAAATGCATACAGGGGAGTGTTCCAGGAGCCTAAAGGGATACCACCTAAGAGGGAAGTGGATCCTGGAATCCAATTATTTCTAGACTCTCCCTTGTCGAATATTGGGCTATATAGGCAGTTTATTCTAGAAGCGAATGAAGTGAAGAACTAGTTGCAACAATTGTTGGAGCAGGGTGTGATTCGACCAAGTACCTCACCTTATGGGTCACCCATCATAATTGTGCCCAAGAAGGATGGGACTTGGAGAATGTGTATCGATTACATGGCATTGAACAAGATTACACTGAAGAATTGATACCCTCTGCCAAGTATCGATGATATGTTGGACCAACTACAACATGCCAAGTACTTCATTAAGATGGATTTGAAATCAGGATATCACCAGGTACAATTCAAAGAAGAATATACCTGGAATACTGCCTTCAAGACAAGGCAAGGTTTGTATGAGCAGTCGGTTATGCCATTCGACTTTTGCAATGCACCGACTACATTTATGAGACTAATGAATGATGTTTTACACCCTTATCTATATTCATTTGTTATTTTTTATTTGGATGCTATATTGTTTTATAGTGCTACCTAGGAGGAGCACATACCACATCTTATGTAGGTGTTAGAGAATCTAAAAAATCACGAGGTGCTAGCCAATCTCAAGAAATGTGAGTTTGCTCAGTAGTCTATTGTGTCAGGCACC
>ML789780.1:261279-323470 GCA_009831015.1 Picea engelmannii | reverse complement strand
CTTGATGTCTCTCATTTTGGACCCAACTTCCCAAACCCTTCATGGCGGTGACCCTCTACTCTTCCCATAACTTTTTCCACTCTCCCAGGCCACAAGAAACATATGAGCCTATAGGTCCTAAAATCATTTCATCAATAGGCCACAGGGATTTCACCCTCTCCTGGTCTTTAAACATTGTTTTATGCAATTTCATGGCCATAGAACTACTACGACTGCGACCCGAAAATACCTAAACCATTTTTTTTGGAAGGCATGATTTCCAACCTAATTCCTCCCCCATAACCAATATATGAACTATCAATTGAGACTCCAACTTGTTGATAATCTTAAAACCTATTTTTGAATTATAAGAAACTTACTCCCTCATGGACTTGATAATTTTTCAATACTTAGTCGAGTTTCGATGAATTCCTTGGTAAACCAACAACCTTCACATCAAACTCTTTAGTTAATTAAGAACTATTAACACTAACTTCCTTGGTTTTCACCTGAGGAATTAACGTCAAGCTTTCTGATAGCAACCAACACACTTAGTATTAACTCCTCTGGTTTCATCAAAGGAATTAACACAAACATCATCAGTCTCTACACTCGCAAGCTCACATTCTCATGAATTTCATTGAGTATTCAGAATTTTTGTCACGAAATTCTTCGATACATTCGAAACTTTCATAGGAGTTCCTCCGATGTACATAAGACTCTTTAATATTAACTTCTTTGGAGTACAAAAGAACTCACCAACAAAGTTAATACCAACTCTTTCGATAGACATCAGAGCAGTTTGAAAGAACTACTCCAGTCTCAAATTTTGAACCTCTTTTAAAACGGTTTCTTCTCGAGCTCTCACCAAAGGGCTCACCATGCCTGATATTATACTATCATCATTGAATGACTAACTTCCACCTAACATTAGCACCGGTAATTCCTCAAGTATTACTTATAAGATAATTAGGAATTTTTTTCCAGATGTATATGTATCAATTATGGTTTGGCTCTTACACTGATCCCATCTCTATTTTGTAGGTTTAGACATGTCTCCAAGAAAGAAAAAAACAAACAAATCACCTACCACCAAGTCTTCTGGAAGAGACTGACAGATTTAAGATGAACCAGGATTATTGTGGCCATGTACAATGACACTTCTGGATTCTTGAAAAAGGGAGGAGATGTGCTCAGATGGGGATATGTGTACCAAATGTTCAAAAAATGAAGATTTGTTTCTTATGTTAAGGACCAGGACGAACAAAATATTTTCAAGAACATTAGAAAATCTGGAATATTCAGAGTAACAACCCACACTTCTGTATTCCCTTGCACAAATGTCATTGCTTGGATACTGAAACATGTAGATGTGGGGAACATGTTTGTCTACAACACTAGGGGAGAACCCATGACATTGTTCTATCCCACAGACTTGGAAATATGTTATCATCTGGAGAAAGGAATCAAGAAGCTAGATAGTAAAATTATTGGCGATTTTAAACATTCAACCAAAGATCTATGTCGTATTTGGTACTAGCCAGATAAGAAATTCAAACTCAGACTCACTGGTGGGAACCCCATGACCGCTCTAAAAATGCCTTATCAATACATGTTATCCATGTTATGCATGATTTAAAGGGAACAATATGCCTCCAAGTTTCCCCTCTCATACATGCCATTAATCTACTACTGTGAGGACAAAGGATTCTCATTCAATTGGGATGATATCCTGTCAGCAAACCCGAAGGAAGCCATCACAACAGTCACAGAAGCCCTGCCCGAGACCTTCCCAAGCTTCCATATGTCATCATACCTCATCAAAATCATGTGTGTAGCTCAACAATACCCAAATATGGGTTGGGCATGGTAATCAATAGACACAACCATTCATATATATTGCAAAGTGCTATGGGATCACAAGTACATGGCAAAGTACCATAAAATCTGTGAGCACTTCCTAGCTTTGTTATATGAATTCATCTTTTGCACACCCGCTCCATGTATGATTGATAAAGTGATATTCAACATTAAAATTATTGAGGATTGGTATTTGATGGAACATGTTACTTATATCAGGGTGTATGGTGCCATGAAATCCCCTCATATGTATCCTTGGTTTGTACCGGACAAATTAGTGCTTCAAGAGGTGGCATATCAGATGGTAATCCACGAAGTTGGAGGAATAATCTATAAGGAAAAAGGTGATATGACCACCACTCCCACTATACATTGGCACTTATTCCTTTTCAACCACTAAACAATCCCATGAGGAAGTAGATATTTTACTTTTGTATCATTTTGGGGAGGAAAGGTTTAGGAGACACGACCTCAAAAGCATTGTAAAAGAACATTTCCAAAAAATAGGCCTGCCTTAGGAATACACATCATAATTTTGGGAAGAGGAAGAAGTACACTACAATGCTATAACTTACAATGATGTCCTCTTCAAAATATGAGGCAGACCCTTAGGGAGAATTGCAGATGAATAAAAAGCAAGAGAAGAGGTTGGAAATAAAGCAAACGAACAAGTAGAAAGAACATCTGCTGCTACTGCATCTACACAGTTCATATCCATAGAGGAAGAGGAAACATTGGAAGATAGAAAAAGAAGAGATAAGTAGAAGGTTCACAAGAAGAAGAATGATGCCTACAAAAAGAAAAGGAAGACTTAAGTAGACAAAACTAAAGCTAAAGCTGATGCGAAAACTGCAGCAACAACAACTGCAGCTAAAGCAAAATCAAAGGCAATTGCCCGGAAGGAGGCTAAGCAAAAGGAAATAGCCGAAAAATCAGAAGAAGTGGAAGCATCATAKAGGGCATCCAAGGAATATGCAGACAAAACAATGGAAGAAAAAAAGAGGAAAAAGGACGAGGAAGCCATAAAACGTGAGACAATCCCAATGGACATTGACCCACCAAAAATATTCACAGCTGGCACCAGTGGTCAATCACAAGATAGTGGAATAGATATGTGATTTTGAGCCCCGTTTAAAKAAGAATAGGTCTCCAACCTGAATAAATTCACCTATGACAAGGATTTGGGGAAAATCGTGCAAGAAAAAGTAAAGAAGGTGCTCGTAATGGGAGGAAACTGAATCTCAGTTGTTACATAAACCCCTGTAACCAAAGACATCATAGAATATCCCATCACCATATATTTTTTTGGCTCCACCTTCATGAATGCCATAGAAGACAACGTCCGCAACTTGTTCCAACAAAATTTGGAAAAGGAAGCAAGAATCAGGGAGCTTGAGGAAAAGCTTCAACATGTAAAGGTATATGAAGGCATCCTACAAAGCTTCAAAGCTATCATGGAAAAGTTCAGAACCGATCCGGAGAAATCCATAATAAACATGTACGCTCACATGCACATGTTCTAGGACATAGCTGCTATCATCATAGATCAACATAGCAGGGTGCAGGCTAAGCTCACACAGTTCAACACTATCCGAGAGTGAATGAACAATATTGATACATGGATTGCAGACAACCTGGATGTGTCGTTTGAGCTATATCGTCCCTCAGCTAGGGAAAGAAAAACAAACATCTATGCACTAGATCACTGCAAGCAAGTAGGACAAAGGGCAGACAAAGAAATCACAAGATCAATGATGATCTATTCACGCATGCACAAGGCAACGCAAGAATTGATCAAGATATGTCAACACCCCAACTAAAAGAGA
Source organism: Picea engelmannii (assembly GCA_009831015.1). Taxonomy (NCBI): domain Eukaryota; kingdom Viridiplantae; phylum Streptophyta; class Pinopsida; order Pinales; family Pinaceae; genus Picea; species Picea engelmannii. The sequence continues at coordinate 319,805 of ML789780.1, read as the reverse complement.
TTAAAAAAAACCTTATAATAGAGGAACTTGTCGACAAAATACAAGACAACACAAGTCGTAGACGAGAAGTCACCATGTCAGCCACCATAGTAACAACAAACCTAATAGAACAACACCTTATTCAACAAACAAGGTCCATACTATGGTCCAAATATTCATGGTTACATTATCAAAAGATATGCAGACCCTCGATTAAAACGTAGCTATGCTTATGGCTACCCTAGAAGGGCTTGCATATCGTAAACTCATATCTCTGTACGATTAGTTGGAAATATGGACATTATACCTTCGAGATAAGAGTCCATAAAAGAACAAAATGAAAAATTCGAAATTTCTATTACCTATACTATATTTTGTCTTTTCTAAGCTACTCTCAATTTTATCCTAACTTTGTACACATGTCATCAAGTAGAGGGAAGATGAATAGTTTTGTGAGTGCTTCTTTAAGGGGATACAAAGAGTCACAAGGGAGTTAGGAAAAATAGTATAAATATAAGAAGAGACCCACTTTGGAAGGGCTCTTGAAGCTTTGTACACTCTATAATTTCTTTTGGAGAAGATACTTGGTTAATGAATATTGAGAAGCCCTCAGGGCCATTTTCATGAAAGGTAAAAAAAACATTTTCATGAAAGGTAAAAAAAACTTACATGTGTTGCTGCTTTGTTGTGAAATATTTTAGGCAAAATGTATATTGGTCACATGGACTGTAAGGATGTGTTTACTTATAGACTAATCTAACACAATCTATATCTCTTTTGTTGTTTTGTTGTTCCTCTTTATCTTTTCATGTCTTGTGTTGTATGTGAATAATATAGTTTGGACTTTTCTGGTTATATATTTTGCATGCATATGTTTCTAACTTTTCCTCTTCATGATGGCTATCCAAGTGAAGTTTCCAACATAATTAAGTTTCTATACAACTCATTTGGTTAAAATAACTTTCTCCTAGATAGGATAGGATAGAATAGATTAGAAGTTGATTATATTGATTTTTATACATAGTCTTCATCTACATATTTACATTACATAACCATCCATCTTCACTCTCGTAACTAGTAATGGTAGCTGGGACAGAATCCAAATGGGTATCCTATGCCAAACGATGCATGGTCTAATTGGGATTTTGTACCAGGGAATACCCCTTACTGTTGCTGGGAAATTCAACCACGTCAAAAAAATTGGCACTAGAAGGAGCGCCATTGCATGGCTTACATAAAATCTCTACATAATTGTAGTGAGTCATTTAAAAAAAATCTTGGTCCAACCCTTTTCCCTAACCTTAATCTGGAACAAGAAGTTACATTTGAAGGTATGAATCCTATATTTGAAAGTGCCACTGGAAGTCCTGAAACCTATATCAAGACTTGGTTTCCCATACCTTATGAGGAATTTACTGAAACTTATTGTATCACTCGAGATTACACCAAACAACTTGGTAGGTTACCCATAGCCGCATAATTACCCAGGAGAACTACTCCCATCATACGACCAAACCACCACCCAAATATTATGGTTAAATTTGTTGAATATTAAATTGAAACGATTCTCCAAGACACACCTGTACCCTTGAATCAATTTCCTCCTTCTCCTCCTGAAATAAAAAATGACTTTAATGGTAAAAACCCATAAATTAGCTTCAAATGGATCATGGGAGAGCATCAAGAACGAAGGGTAGTAATTCCACAATAGTTTTCCAAGGGTGCTTTGAACCTAGCAAAGCCCTTGCATAAGATGCCCAAAAAACCAAAAAATCTTCTCCCAGAATTTGATCCAAACAGGCCCAGTTCCCCAGAAGATCACATAAAAAATTTCTTTTTAGTCACTTGCCTTCTAAATGTTCAACATGAAGATGTGGTCTTTAGGTTTTTTCCTTACACCTTCTCGGGTAGAGCTTCTACATGGTATTTCAATTCCTCCCCTAGTTCCATAACCAGTTGGGAAGATTTTGAGAAAGCTTTTATCGAAAAATTTGGTGAGCGGAAAACCACCACATGCTTATATAAGGAGTTGGGAGCCATTAAAATGGACAAAATAGAGAATGTGAAGGACATGAACCATCGATTCACTACAATCCTCACTAAGTTTACTGTTGACACAAATCCATCATAATACTTAGCTATCGAATACTACACTTCGACTCTAGTTCCTTCTATAGGCATGTTTGTCAATCGAACTCGTAGGAACACTTTGGCTCTAAATTTAAGTGAAGATGAAATAGTTGAGAAATAATTAACCACCTACGACAACCACCCATACTCTAGAGAAACCAAGGCACCTTGAAAGCAACCTCTATTGCTGACAAAACCTTTTGAGAAGGAACTAAGGGATATCGATAGCGTAGTCAAGTTAGTCAAGAAGCTATCCAATGAAGTAGTCGATCTCAAGAAGAACACTGGAGAAGGACCTTCAAGAAATAGACCTTTCTATCCATTCTTCAAGAGGAGTGACAACCATCACAAACCACCCGAAGCACCACAACTCACGTTGAATCTAGATACCTTAGGGAGTGACAAATTCTTCTCATATCACCAACAAAATCACTCTGAGAAAACTTGTCCTCAATGAGTTAACTCCATGACCTCTGTTATTAATCAACTGCTAGATCAGCAGAATCTAAATGATGAGCAACCCAATGAAATAGGAAGTGATGAAACTATCGAGGAGAGCCCTTAGGAGTATGCTATCTCCCTATGGGATTGGTGTATCGACTTATACGATGAACAAATTGAGGAAGTTTTGATTGGAGACACACCTATTATAAAATTTTCCTCTAGAGACTACAATCTACACAACAAAGGCGTTGTCCCAAGTACCTCTTCTCCCCCAATGACCAACATCCCTCTCAACAAAATCACCCCCCCGTCATAACTTTGAAACCAAGCACCCAAACGCCAACCACTTCCAGTGATAAATCTAACACAATTGTTCCAGACAATAACAAAAAATCTAATACATCAAACCCAATAAAAAAAAACACTAAACTAAACAATCCAACAACCAACAACAAAGCTAAGAATCCACAACTAAGTACAACAACAAACAAACCAGAAACATGCGCTTTAGAGTACAATATTATTTAGGACACGAAGAAGAATAAAGCCAACATTTCCATGTATGATATGTACACACTGCCACAACAACGTGATCTCCTTATTGATACGTTCAACTCTCAGAAGAAAACCATGGTTGTAGTTGACAGGAGTCCCAAGATTATGGAAACAAGAGCAATCCATAATGTTGAAATCGAAGATTCCATCGACACAACAAGCATAGGTGCTTATTCGAGGTCCCAGATTCCTCCTTTTCTACTTATGTACAAAATATTTAATTTCAATGTACACAATTGTTTGGTGGATTTTGGTGCTTCTTCCATCATCATGCCATATTTGATATGTCATAGAATAAATGATGCCCCACAACTGACTACCAAAATAATCATACAATTAGATAGGTATGATGTAAAGGTCATAAGAGAACTAAAGGATACACATATCATATTAGCCTCAGACCTAAGGGTTCATTAGGTGATTGACATTGTTGTTGTTGACATTCTTAACAATTATGGTTTTTTGTTAAGCATGGTTTGGTATGCCAAACTCCAAGGTTGTTTTTCTATGGATTGGTCTCACCTATGGTTTCCATACAAAGGTAAATCCAATTAGATTCATGTAAACAATGAAGCTCATATGAAACATATACTAACTGAATTAGAAGGTAAAAACAAACCCATCAACTTTGCACACTCTGTTTTGGGAAATTATTTCTTGGAGATTGACCATGGTTGTTATAAAACACAACCATCCAAAATGCACACAGACACCTAGTCCGAGTTCCTTCCATGATATTGGACTGATGATAATGCGTGTATAGTATTAAAAGAATTAGGTTATTGTATTATTAATCCACCTGTATATACTAACATTTGGACTATGTTTTTTGATGACTCCAAATCCCAACATGGAGCCAGAGCAGGATGTATCCTCATCGATCCACACTAACGTAAAACACTCAGATCCTACCGATTGGAATTTAAATGCACCAATAACACCATGGAATATGAAGCCTTGGTCCAAGGTTTGAAGAAATCCATTGACCTTAAGGTAAAATTCCTACGGGTGTTCGGTGATTCAGAAATAATCGTCCGATAGGTAAGAAACACTATCCACTGCCTGTCTCCACATCTAATAGGTTACCAACAATAGGTATGTGATTTACTTTATTCTTTTGAAACTTTTAAAATTGAATCTATACCTCGTTTCCAGAATGCTACTGCAAACATTTTGGCAAACACAACTTCTAAATATACACCTCTTAACGATGTTTTGTTTGTTGAAATAATGTATAGGCCTTCCATACTGGATAACATCATGAATTGGAGGGTATTAAATAATGCTAATAAAATCATCAAATTCCTTACCAACTTAGATGTCTTCTAAGAGTCTGTAATAGACGATGAAGCTCATGAATGAAAGCTTCAGAGATATTGGGATGAAGCAAGCAAAATTAAGACAAATTCCATCCCAAAGAGCGTGTTGTTGCTTGAAAAGTTGTTGGAAATGCAGACCAAGTTTAGGAGGCCCACACATATAAAGAACAACAATTCAACCATGATGCATTTTTTGTTTAATCTAGGGACCTCTTAACAACCCAAGTATATCAATCTGGGCACTCATTGTTCATAGGCATAAAAGTATACATTTACGCAACTCTTCAAGAAGTATCACGATGTGTTTGCATGGACTTATGATGATTTGAAGACTTATGACACCTGGATAATTCAACATGTGATTATGATTAAATAAGGTGTTAAACCATTCCAACAAAATCTAAGGAATATACATCCAAGTCTCGAACCGCTCATCCAGAAAGAATTGAAGAACCTATTAGACACCATAATCATTTTCAAGGTCTGCCATTCAACTCGGGTGTCGAATATGGTGTCCCTTAGAAAGAAGTCGGGATAAATTAAGATATGTATAGATTTTTGTAACCTGAACTGCGCTTCCAACAAAGATAACTACCCATTCCCCCCCATGGAACAAATCCTACAACTTGTCTTTGGCTCCAAGATATTCTCTCTATTGGACGGGTTTTCAAGATACAACCAGGTTCTCATGGTAGAACCAAACCAATTAAAAACCACATTTAGAACTAAATGGGGAACATAATATGCATACATAAGGATGCCCTTTGGTTTAATAAACGTAGGCATTACATTTCAAAGGGCTATGGATATTGCTTTCAAAGTTTTAATCGGTCAAAGTGTGGTGGTATATCTCGACGAGTCATTGTTTATTCAAAGAAAAGGATAGATCACCCAAAGAATATGAAATAGATATTTGAACGATGAAAAAAGTACGGTATCTCATTGAATCCCAAGAAGACTATTTTTTTTATTTCAAAGGGTATTCTATTAGGGAATTTGATTTCCAAAGATGGAATTTATGTGGAAAAGGAAAGAACGAAATCTATTATTCAAATCTGTCCACCGCATAGAAAGAAATCCATGTAGTCCTTTTTCGGCAAAATCAACTTCGTAAGAAGATTCATCCTAGACTTTGCCGAAATTTCAAAGCCTCTTCAACAAATGATTAAGAAATATGTTTAGTTCAAATGGACATATATTCAATAAGAGGCCTTTGAAAACGTCAAAGCCGCTATAGTCACTGCACCATCTCTACGAAGTCTAGATTTCACTAAGGACTTCTTACTATACACTTTTGCATCTGATCATTCCCTTGCGGTAGTGCTCACACAGAAGGATGATCAAGGGAAGGAATGCCCCATTTCATTCATGAGCATTGGATTACAAGGCACTGAACTAAATTACTCATCGGTGGATAAGAAAGCTTATGCGGTCCACAAAGAAATTAAATAGTTCAAGCCTTATAAATTGAAGAATCACACTAAAGTGATCGTTCCTCACCCAGAGGTCAGATCCCTGTTTTTTCAAAGAGAGCTGGGTGAGAGATGAGGTAACTAGATGAAAACCCTACAAGAATATGACCTAGAATTCAAACTGACCAGTATCATCAAACATCAAGGCCTTTGTAAGTTGGTGATAGGAAACACAAGTCATGAAAATCAAGAAGAGGACGGATGGAAAAAATAGCCAACTATGTACACACAATAGATTCCTTACATTTCGACTATCAAAGAATCATACTATAATGATTTCAAATATTATCTTCAACATGGTACAACTCTAGAATACCTCAATCCCAAGAATAAAAGAGCATTGAGACTAAAATATTTACAATATCAGTTGATTCATGGTATATTGTTCCAAATAAATTATGATGGAGTACTACTCCATTGCCATGAAAAGAAAGATGTTGATAAAGTTCTTAAAGACCTACACGATGGACCAACGGGAGGCCATTTCTCAGGGCATACAACTACCCTTATAATACTCATAGTTGGATATTATTGGTCAACTTTATTCAAGGACGCCCATACATACTCATGCAGTTGCGACACTTGCCAGAAGATAGTACAAGGTTGTTGTTCCACTCCAGCCTGTTGTTGTTGAAGAACCCTTTGAACAATGGGGATTAGACATCATTGGTGAGAGAAATCCTCATTCCTCTAAACAACACAGGTATATCCTAACCACAACTAATTACTTTACACGTTGGACTAAGGCAATACTACTTACTAAAGTGAATGATTTAGTGGTAATGAATTTTATTGAACAACACATTATCACCAGGTTCGAGATGCCCAACTCTCTTGTTTTTTATAATGAAACATATTTATCATCACTAAAACTGTCTGAGTTCACTTTAGAGAAGGGAATTTCCTTAAAATACACAACCAACTATTACCCTCAAGGCAATGGTTTTTCCGAATCCACAAACAAGAACCTGAACCAAATTATTAAGCAAACTGTAGTCGATCAACAAAGAAACTGGCATAACGCTCTACCAAATTCCCTCTAGGATGATCATGTCGCCTCTAAGGCCTTTATAGGGACTTATCCATATTTTATTGTCTACGTGAAAGAAGCTATTTTACCTTCAAACATTTACCTTCCTTCGCTACAACTCACCCAATAGTCTCACATGAGAGAATGTGCTGTCATCCAATGATGTATTGATACTTTCCTGAACCTAGAAGAAACTTGTTCCAAAGAAAAAAAAAGTTTGAAATTCACCAACAGACTGTTAAGTGTTGGTTTGATAAGAAGTACGTTGGTGAGAAATATTTTGAAGTTGGAGATCTAGTTCTCAAATGGGACAAGCCGCATGAGGATAAAGGAAAACATTCAAATATCCAACAATTGTGGCTTGGACCTTTCACGATCAAAGAAAAAATTGGCCAAGGAGCTTACCAATTACAAAATCTTGAAGGGAAATATGATATCTTCCCCGTTAATGGCCAAATCCCGAAACACTACATCAACTAGCCTTCATGGAAACTCCCTCCTTGTATATAAATAAATATTTTGTTTTTTTCTTTTATTTATGGCCCAATTTTACTTTGATTTTTGTTTGTTTTTAGATTCAACATTTTGTATTTTGTTCGGTTTTCAATATTTTACTCTTCCGCTCGAAAACTGTCACTTTGAATTTCTCAAATTCTTGATAGCTTGGTCTTGGACATGCTTCTAAAAGTGTAACACATCAGTGTTTGGATCCCACTTTACAAAGATTCATGGCTTTACCCAGTGTGTCGCCATTTGTTGTGCTAGGCACCACAACCCTCCATTTTCTTGTAATTAAGTTGCAAATCCTTTCCAAGAAAAATGGCCCCCCTTTATTTCCTGGATTTAAGAATTCTTTGACTTGTGTCTTTTTAATGGTTCCTCCTCCCACGCTAAGCATGATCTTCAAGCTCCATACTTCAACCAAATCTGTATCTTTCAACTTAGGGTACTTAAACATATTTTAAGTTAAGTCTCTGGTTTTGGACGAGTCATATTAAACTCCTCCGATGTTTATCGACGAAGTTTTGTCCAAAAGCTCCGATAATCATCGACGAAATTTGTAAGGTTCGCTCTGAATAATTTCTGTCGCATGACTTACCACCAACCCCTCTGATGTATCTGAGGAGTTCGTGTTAACTCTTCCAATGTATCAAAGGAGTTGCTATATTCTCTTTCGATGAAGTATCAACACCCTTTATACCAAGCCCTCCGATGTACATCATAGACTTTCCCATGAAGTCCTCTGATGCATATTAGAGGACTTTATATCAACTTTATCAGTTTGTTCCCCAACATCATATCACACATTTAATGCACCCAAACACTATAAAATAAGTCCTCCTCCCTTGTAGTTGCACCTTTGTTCATTGAGAGAAAAAAAATGAGAACTAGAGCATTTTTTCCATCTTGTTGCCAAAGGAGAGAGGGTACTGAACCCAACCATCCACTACCCTCCATGTGTTGGAGAATTTCCAAGTAAGCCCTAATCCAACCTTGCTTCCACCGGTGGATCATTTTTAGGGTTAGGATTTTTTGCGATTGCGTTTTAGCTTGATGTCTCCCCTTTTGGACCCGACTTCTGGAACCCTTCACAACAATGACCCTCTACTCATCCCATAACGTTGTCCACTCTCTCGGGCCAGAAGAAACATATAAGCCTAATGGTCCTCAAATAATTTCATAAATAGGCCACAGGGTTGTTTCCCTCTCCCAATATTTAAACACTATCTTATGCGATTTCTTCGCCACATAATTGTTATGAATGCGACCCAGAAAGCCCTAAATCCTTTTTTTTGGAAGGCAAGATCACCAATCTAATTCCTTTCCCCATCACTGATATAGGAAATATCAATTTAGACTCTAACTGGCCAATAATATTAATTCCTATTTTGGAAGTATAAGAAACCTAATCCCTCGCGGTCCTAATCATTTTTCAATACTTAGTCGAGTTTCGAGGAATTCCTTGGTAAATCGAAAACCTCCACATCAAATTCTCCAGTTCATTTGAAACTATTAACACTAACTTCCCCAATTTTGACCAAAGGTATTAACGTCAACATTTTCGATTGAAACTAACACACTTAGCATTAACTCCTCTAGTTTCATTGGAGGAGTTAACACAAACATTGTCGATCTCTACACTCGTAAGCTCACCTTCTCATGAATTTTGTCGAGTATTTAGAATTTTTGTCACAAGCTTCTCTGATATATTCAAAAATTTCATATGAGTTCCTCTGACATACATCAAAGTCTTTAATATTAACTTCTTTGAAGTACAAAAGCATGCATCGACATAGTTAATACCAACTCTTCCAATAAACATCAGAGTAGTTCAAAAGAACTGCTCTGGTCTCAAATTTTGAAGTTATTTTAAGCTGATTTCTTCTCTAGCTCTCACCAAAGGTCTCACCATGACTGCTATTATACTATCATCGTCGGATGACGACCTTCCACCTAACATTAGCACCAGTGATTCCTCGGGTATTACTTATAATATACTTAGTAATTTTTTTCCAAATGTATATGTATCAGTTATGGTTTGTCCCTTACACCGATCCCATCTCTACTTTGTAGGTTTAGACACATCTCCAAGAAAGAAAACAACCAACAAAGCATCTTCCACTGAGGCTTCCAGAAGTGGTCGACAGATTGAAGATGAACCAAACATTGCCGGGGCCATGTACAACAATAGTTATGGATTCTTGGAAAAGGGAGAAGATGTACTCAGATTGGGAGATGTGTACCAAATGTTCAAAAATCAGAGCTTTGCTAGTGATGCTAAGGACCAGGAAAAACTAAATATTTTCAAGAACATTAGAAAATATGGAATATTCAGAGTAGTAGCCCGCACTGTTGTACTCCCTTGCGTCGACGCCATTTCCTGGATACTAAAGCATGTAGATGTGGGGAACATGTTTATCTGTAATGCTAGGGAAGAACCCATAGCCTTGTTCTATCCCACAGACCTAGCTAGATGCTATCATATGGAGAAAAGGATCAATAATCTAGATAGTGAAATTCTTGGTGAGTTTAAATATTCATCCAAATATCTATGTCATATCTGGTACAATCTAGATAAGCAATTCAAACTTAAACCCACTGGTGGGTACCCCACGACTGCTCTCATAATACCTTATCAATACATGGTAGCCATGTTATGTAGGATTTACAGGGAACAATATGCCACCAAGTTTCCCCTCTCATACATGCCATTAATCTTCTACTGTGTGAACAAATGATTCTCATTCAACTGGGATGATATCCTGTTAGCAAACCTGAAGGAATCCATCACAACAGTCACATAATCCCTACCTGGGACCTTCCCAAGCTTCCACATGTCATCATGCCTCTTCAAAATCATGTGCGTAGCTCACCAATACCCAAATATGGGTTGGTAATGGTAGCCAATAGACACAACCATTCATATATAATACAAAGTGCTTCGGGAGCACAAGTATAGGACAAAGTAACAAAACATCTATGAGCACTTCCTAGCTCCATTGTATGAATTCATATTTTGCACACTTTCTCCATGAATGACTAATAAAGTGATATCCATCATCACAAATATTGAGGATTGGTATTTGATGGAACATAATACTTGAATTTTGGTGTATGGTGCCATGAAATCCCCTCATCTACTGCCTCGGTTTGTACCGGAAAAATTAGTGCTTCAAGAGGTGGCATATCAAAAGGTAATCCATGGAGTTGGAGGAATAATATTTAGAGATAAAAAGATGATATAGCCACCAATCCCACTATACAATGGCACTTATTCCTTTTCAACCCCTAAAGAATCCCAGGAGGAAGTAGGTATTTTACTTTCATATCATTTTGGGGAGGAAAGGTTCAGGAGACACGACAAAATAGGCCTTCCTTGGGAATACACATCATAAATTTGGGAAGAGGAAGAAGTACACTGCAATGCTAGAAATTATGATGACGTTCTATTCAAAAGATGAGGTAGATCCTTAGGGAGAATTGCAGATGAAGAAAAATCAAGAGAAGAGGCCAGAAAGAAAGCATAAGAAGAAGTAGAAAGAACATATGTCGCTATTACATCTACATAGTACAGATCCATAGAGGAAGAGGAAGCATTGGCATATAGAAAAAGAAAATATAAGGAGAAGGTTCACAAGAAGAAGAATGACACCTCAAAAAAGAAAAGGAAGACTGAAGCCGACAAAGCTAAAGCTAAAGCCAATGCGACAAATGCAACAGTAGTAGCTGCAACTGAAGGAAAAGAAAAGGAAGCTACCCAGAAGGAGGCAGAGCAAAAGACAGTAGCTGAAAAAGCAACAGAAGCGGAAGTGGCATAGAGGGCAGCCAAGGAAGATGCCGACATAACATTAGAATAAGAAAAGAGGGAAAAGGACGAGGGAGATAGAAACATTGAGACAATCTAAATGGACACCAACCTACCAAACAATTCACAACTGGCACCAGTTTTCATTCCCAAGTGAGTGGGATGGATATGGGATTACGAGCCCCGTTTAAAGCAACAGAGGTCCCCAACTTGAAGAAATTCACCTACGACAAGGCTTTGGGAAAAATTGTGCAAGAACAAGTAAAGAAGGTGCTTGTGAAGAGAGGAAACCCAATCTCAGTTGTTACACAAACCCTTGTAACCGGAGACATTAGAGAAGATCCCGTCACCATAGTTTATGCTGTCTCCACCTTCATGAATTCCATAGAATACAACGTCTGCAACTTATTCCAGCAAAATATGGAAAATGAAGCAAGAATCAGGGAACTTGAGGAAAATCTTCAACATGTAAAGGTAGATGAAGGAAAACTACAAAGATTCAAAACTAGCACGGAAAAGGTCAGGACTAAGCTAGAGGAAGCCATAATCGAAATGTACGCTCACCTGCACATGTTCCAGGAAATAGTTTCTATCATCGTAGATTAACATAGAAGGGTGCAGGCTAAGCTCACATAATTCAACATTATTTGGGAGGGTATGAACAATAATACATGGATTGCAGAAAACTAGGATGCGTCGGTCGAGCTCTATCTTCTCTCAGCCAGGGAAAGGAAAACAAACATCTATGCACTAGATCACTGCCATGTTGGATAGTTGGTTTTCATTAATGTCAACTCTTAGAGAGTGATCTTTGAGATTAATGTCAAACCTTGGAGAGGTCCAGAGATGTTGGATAGTTGATTGAAATTTGTATGATCGAGATTGATGATGAGTTAGTGTGGTACATTTGATGTAGTCTACATGTATCCCCGAAGGTGTGGTTATGGGACTTGTAGTTGATCAAGGAATATGGACACGAGGGACAATGAAATTATAGGTAATACTATCATAGATGGATAGTACATGTCATGTTGTTTTCAGTGATATGTGGAACACCATGTGGTTCCTCGTGGATAGGGAGATATGGCCTTGTAAATTTGGAAGCCCCAAAGAGTGGTCAAGAAGCCCCTAGTTGGTTACAAGTCTTGGTGAAAGGGTAAACTAGTTGTAACAAGAAACCCCTAAAATAAGGAAAGAGGTTACCTATCACAAGTATAAATACACCTCAAAGAGTATCTCATTTGTACACACACACTTACATTGAATATCTATCTTGAGAATGATATGGTCTAGTATTGTGATATTTTGGCTAGTTTGCGATGACATTTTTCTGAAGTTGCGAAGGTTTGAAGTAGTGTAAGTTTCAGAGTTGCATAAAATTGGTAACCCTAGTTTTATGAGGTTATACACGGTATGAATAAGGACAAGTCACATACATACGCAAGTTGATGAAGGAAAATCCGCATACATCCGTAGGTTGTAGGAGGATAGGTCACAGATCTGAGGAAAAGGTTTGAAAAAGAGTGTACGGATGAGTTGCAACAATGTTTGATGGTACACCAAAATTGATACAAGATCTAAGATGGTATGCTTAAGGTTTTCATAAGGTATGTATTTTATGTATTTGTTTGAGGCTTTTATCTTAGATGGTGTGGCACATGCTTAAGGCATGTTTTGGAGGTCCTTGATGGTACATGATTGCATATGGTTGAGTGATATTGTTATATGATTGAGACATACTCTTGGTACTTGGTATATGATTGTTATGGTTCATTGTTAGAGGCACATCTTTGTGATATTGGAATATAAATGAGGTTTATCTTATGGTACATGGCATGATTGAGAGTGATACAATATATAGTTGAGACATATTATGAATGATATGGCATATGGTTGAGATACCTTATTGGAACATGGTATGGTACATGTGTTGATGTGCATGGTTGGCACATTGTATGGTACATGATATGGTATATGGTTGATACATGGTATACATGGTTTATGGTTGAGGCATACGGTACAGGTTGAGGTGCATGGTTGATGCACTATTTGGTATAGGTGTTGGTGCATGGTTGATGCACTTGTTGTGGTATAGGTTTTGGTACACAGGTTGATGCATGGTGCATGGTAAGGGTTGGTGCTTGGTTGAGACACATATATTGCGATGGTATGTTGGTGATCTTGGTACATGCTTGGTAGAGGAATGTGTTGGTGATGTTGTACATCTAGTTGAGAGGTGTCCTTGGTATATGATCCATGTGAGAGGATCTAGTTGAGTATCAGTTGATCAATGATAGGTTGGACAGGTTGATCAATGACAGGTTGGATACAGTGACAGGTTACATGTTGATGTGATAGTATCAGTGAAAATGGCAGTGATTGTGGTAGTGACAGTTGGTCTACACTTATACTTCAAGGTTTCAAGACATGGAAAGGAAAGGGGGTTGTAGCCTCCTTTTGGTTGGAGCTAGAGAATCTAGAAGTTGGATCTTCCTTGAGGTTGGAGCCTAAGAACTAGGTGGTTGTAGCCACATTTCGGTTGGAGTTGAAGAACTCAGGGGGTTGTAGCCTCCTTTTGGTTGGAGCTAGAGAATCCAAGGATTTGTATCTTTCTTCAGGTTGGAGGCTGAGAATAAGGGATTCTAGCCTCCTTTTAGCTGCAACTAGAGAATTTGTAAGTTTGTGCTTCCTATGAATGAATTCTTGATATATATAAGAAATCATTCCGTGGTTTTCTCCCATTTGGGTTTCCATGTAAATGCTGGTGTACTGTGTTCTTGATGTGATGTTGCTTATGATTACATGATTATGATATATATATATATATATATATATATATATATATATATATAATGCAATCATAGACGATACATTGATGATAAATTGTTGGACATTGTTGATAAAGTGAAAGAATATATATTGTGGTTAAAAGTGGTATAAAGTGCTCATATCGATTCACCCCCCCTCTCAGTATTCCAATAATTGGTATCAGAGAAAGTTCCTTAAAGGAAACACTCTAACCATTGGAAGGTAGATCATGGAGTACAATATGAATGGAGCACCAATGTTCAATGGTCAGAAGGGTTTGAAGTATGAATTGTGGGATTGCAGGATGAAGGTATTTTTATAGGCACAGGGATATGATGTTTGGCACTCAGTTGTTACATGATACAATGCTACAAAGAAGCCAAAGACTACAACTAAGAAGGAATTGAAAAGGAACAACAAAATAACAATGGATTTGATCTTAGAAGGATTGCCTGATTCAGTAAAGGACAAACTGGGAAAATATTCATCAACTAGAGAACTTTGGGATAAGATACATAATATCTATTCTTCTCCCATTACAGAGTCAAATATTGTTGAAGAAGATGCAGGTACAAAACAAGAGGTAAGATGCTCATCATGTCAGACAAATTCAGAAGAATAAGAGTTTGTAGTCAACAAAAGCGAGTTCTTTTGATTTACTTCTGAAGAACACATACATCTTGAAATTGAATGCCCTTATTTGAAGATTGAAAGTGATGATATAGAACGACCCATGAAATAGAAGACAATACTGATATTGAAAAGGAAAAGGATCTTGAAGTAGAATTAATCGGTGCTATGGATGAACTAACAAAAGAAAGGAATAAGAACCGGTCACTTGAGGAACAATTAGCCAAGAATAATTATCAAGAAAGTTCGAAAGAAGCCCAATAGGTCATCATGAAACTAAAAGATCAGCTAGAAGAAGCCAGAAAGATTTAAGAAACATACAAAATTCATATGGAAGAGAAGTAGTGTTTGGAAGCCAGAATAGAAGCACTAAGAAATGAAGCAATAAAAGAGAAGCAATGTTTGGAAACTGAAAGAAATGAAGCAAAAAATAGAGAGAATGTATTGATGATCATCTCAAGGAAAGAACTGACGACTTAAATCGGCTTGAAGTAGAATTTGGTCAAGAAGAGAGAATAATTGAAAAAGAAATCATCTCCTTGAAGATCCAACTTGAAGAAGAAAAGAGGACAGAAGAAGTCATGAAGATTGAGATGATGAAGAAAGAATAAGAGGTTGATAAGCTTGAATAATAAGTTGTCACATTGAGAAGTAAAATCGTCAAGCTTAGCAAGAACATTGAAGAGACAGAAACATCCACATCAACAATAGAGAATGAAGAGAAGCATTTCAGAGTGCTAGAAAAAAGAAGAAGAAAATAGTAAGATTTATGACGAAGTACTCAAAGGAAGGAATCATGGTCAACAAGAATCAAAGAAGAATAATATAGATACATCTTCAACAAGACCTACTATGTCCAGGAAGCAAAGAAGCTTCAACCATAATGAAGGGATCCACAGAAGAGAAGATCATGATCAACCAAGGAAAGAATTCAGAAGGACTATACCACAAAGAAGATCATTTACTCACAAGTACATAAATTTATTTTATGGTCATTGTTTTTATTTTACTAACTTTGGACATAAGGTTGCAGATTGCAAGGCTTATGGAAGAAATGTTCAAACAAGAAAAGTTTACGTGGCTCCAAATGACATTGAATGTTACAAGTGCCATAACTATGGACACATAGCTCGTGATTATAGAAGCATGATGGATACTTCTTTGAGAAAGAACATTGATATCATATATAAGAAGGCTTGGAAAATAAAACAAGAACATGCAAAGGAAGTTTGGATGAATGAAGAAAACCCATAAGTCATACTCTCAGGATTGACAATGGTATCAGATGAAGACAAATCTATAAGGAAAAAATAAAATGTCAGATACAAGAAAAGAAAAGAAAAAACAAAAGAACAAGTGAATAAATAATAGGTCCCATAGATCACAGGATGTGCAGTACTGAGAGAAAGAAAAGAAGAGTAGGTAAATAGAGAACAGGTTCAAGAGATTGTATTTTTAGGAATTGTAGTGCAAGATCACTCCAGAGGAAGAAAAGAATAAGTCAAAGTTTAGAGAGATGATGAGTTTAGAGATGAAGATGAAGATTACTCTGCATCATAGCAGGAATTTTTCTGAGCCATCCGTCTTGGAGACTCCCAATAAATATGTATCTTGAATAGGGGGAGTCCATGCAATAGACACTACCAATCAGAGAACCATCTTTCGAGTAGTATGAAGTGTTTACAGAGACAGATTTAGAGCAGTCAGATAACATACATACAAAGTAAAATATTGATCGGTTGAGAAGTAGTCTTTCCATGCAGGTGTTAGTTGGCAGTTACACATGTATAAGTTTATGATTGTATTACAAAGGGATATATCCAGTACAGGTTGTTCCAGAAATGAAAAGTTTGATGAGAAGATAGATCATATCAATGGACACATTTGATTCCGTCTGATAAATAGGAACATTTGATGATCAAATGTAGTATATTCAGGTGAAGCCTTTAGAATAGTACAATGATAGATGGGTCGGCATTGTGGATGGTTGAGTATCAAAGTTATGGACAATTTGCGACATGTGGACAGAGATGGATTCATGAGATGCTTAGCAGGTACAAGAAACATGGGTCAAATGCATAACAATATATTTAAAATTGGAATTAGTTGGTCATAGAAAGGAAAGCAGTGAAAGGAACAACAAAACGAGGAAAGAGAACCCATCAGCATAAGATATATCTTTAGAAGGAAATCATTGAACAATATGGTCAAGTGAACATGACAAATAAATGAATAAATCAAATTTTGAATGCTTTGTATATATGTCAGTGAAATTCAAGAGGAAGCACCAATGGACAATAAACAACATTGGAAGAGAGGAAAGGAAACATATACAAGTATCCCTACATTGATCTATATCTTATAAAAAAGTTAAGGGAAGAAAAATCATCAAAGAAAGAGATCCAAAAACGAAGATTAAAATCATACAGACAAGGAGACATACCCACAGGGGGAGCTATTCTTTTTCCCACAATTGGTTAGAGCAGGTACAATATCAAGAGGAGACATATCGACAAGGGGAGTTAACCTTTGGTCAAATATGAAGGGAAAGAACAGAGGAATGAAGACATGGGAGCAACCTCAAGAGGATCACAGGGGTAGGATGAGCACGAGTGTTTTCGTGTCTATGTGTTTCCATCAATGTTGGTGTTTCTATCATTGCCATAGGGGGGATATTGTTGGACAATTGGTTGTCATTGATGTTAACCCTTAAAGAGTGATCTTGGAGATTGATTTCAACCCTTAGAGATTGATGTAAACCCTTGGAGAGGTCCAGATATGTTTGACAATTGATTTGCATTTGTATGGTCGATATTGATGATGAGTTAGTTGGGTATATTTGATGTAGTCCACATGTAGCCTCGAAGGTGTGGTTATGGGACCCGAAGTTGATAAAGGACTATGGACATGAAGGACAATGAAATTGAAGGTAAGATTATCATAGATGGATAGTACATGTTGTTCCATTTTCGATGATATGTGGAAGACCACGTGGTTCCTCACAGTTAGGGAGATATGGCCGTGTAAATTCAGAAGCCCCAAAGAGTGGTCAAGAATCCCCTAGTTGGTTACAAGTCTTGGTGAAAGGGTAAACTCGTTATAACAAGAAACCCCTAAAACAAGGAAAGAGGTTACCTAGAATAAGTATAAATACACCTTAAAGAGTCTCTCATTTGTATACACACACTTACATTGAAGATCTATATTGAGACTGATATGTTCTAGTACTGTGATATTTTGGTTAGTTTGTGATGACAATTTTCTGAAGTTGTGAAGGTATGAAGTAGCAAAAGTTTCAGAGCTGCAGAAAACTTACAACCCTAGTTTTCTAAGGTTATACATGGACTACATAAGGACATGTTATGTACATACACTAGCTGCAGAAGGACAGGTCACGTACAATCGCAAGTTGTAGGAGGACATGTCACATATCTGGGGAAAAGGTTTGAAAAAGAGTGTACGGATGAGTTGCAACAAGGTTTGATGGTACAAAATAGTTGCTACAAGATCTGAGATGGTATGTTTCAGGTTTTCATGAGTAAAGGTATGTCTTTTATGTACTTGTTTGAGGCTTGTATATTAGATGGTTTGGCACATGATTAAGGCATGTATTGTAGGCCCTTGATGGTGCATGATTGCATATGGTTGAGGTAATATTGTTACATGTTTAAGACATACTCTTGGTACTTGGTATATGGTTGTAATGGTTCATTGTTAGAGGCACATCTTTGTGATATTGGAATATACATGAGGGTTATCTTATGGTACATGGCATGATTGAGAGTGATACGATATATAATTGAGACATATCATGAGTGATATGGTATATGGTTGATATACCTTATTGGTACATGGTATGGTATATGTTTTGATGTACATGGTTGATTTGCATGGTTGGCACATTTTATGGTACATGATATGGTATATGGTTGATACATGTTATGGTACATACATGGTATACATGGTTGATGGTTGAGGCATATGGTACAGGTTGAGGTGCATGGTTGATGCACGGTTTGGTATAGGTTTTGGTGCATGGTTGATGCACTTGTTGTGGTACAGGTTGTGGTACACAAGTTGATGCATGGTGCATGCTAAAGGTTGGTACTTGGTTGAGACACATATCTTGTGATGGTATGTTGGTGATCTTGGTACATGTTTGGTAGAGGCATGTGTTGGTGAAGTTGGAAATCTAGTTGAGAGGTGTCCTTGGTATATGATCCATGTGAGAGTATATTGTTAAGTATCGGTTGATCAGTGACAGGTTGAAAAGGTTGATCAATGACAGGTTGGATACAGTGACAAGTTACATGTTGATGTGACAGTATCAATGATAGTGGTGGTGATTGTGGTAGTGACAATTGGTCTACAGTTATACTTCAGGGCAACAGGACAAGACATGGAAAGGGGATTGTATCCTCCTTCCGGTTGGATCCGGAGAATTAGGCAGTTGGAGCTTCCTTTAGGTTGGAGCCTGAGAACTAGGTGGTTGTGGCCACCTTCTAGTTGGAGCTGGATAAATTAGTGGGTTGTAGCCTCCTTCTGGTTGGAGCCAAAGAATCCAAGGAGTTGTACCTTCTTTCATTTTGGAGCCTGAGAATAGGGGGTTGTAGCCTCCTTCTAGTTGCAGCTGGATAATTTGGAAGTTGGTGCTTCCTATGAATGAATTCTTGATATATATAAGAAAGCATTCCATGGTTTTCTCCCATTTGGGTTTCCCGTAAATACTAGTGTACCATGTTCTAGATGTGATGTTTCTTATGATTACATGGTTATGATATATATATTGAATGCAATCATATATTATACATTGATGATAAAATGTTGAACATTTTTGATAAAGTGAAAGAATATATATTTTGGTTAAAAGTGGTATAAAGTGATCATACTGATTCACCCCCCCCTCTCAGTATTCCAGCATTCCAACAAATGGGAAGGGAAAAAAAAGAAACAACTAGTTGAATGGTGATTTGTTCATGTGTGCACAAGGCATCACAATAATTGATTAAGATATGACGATTCCCCTAGCTAGAAGAGCTTGGAAAAAAAATCGTGATGGAGGAATTTGTCGAAAAAATACAAGACAACAAAAGTTGTAGATGGAAGGTCACCAAGTCAACCATCACAATAAAAACAGACCTAATAGAACAACACCTTATTCAATTGAAAAAAGGTACATACTATGGTTCAGGCATTCATGGTTACATTATAAAAATATATGTAGACCCTCGATGGCAACATAACTATGAATACGACTACCTTAGAAGAGTTTGCATACCTTAGACTCATATCTCTATACGATTAGCTGGAAATATGGACAATATACCTTCGAGCCAAGAGTCCATAAAAAGACGAAACAGAAAATTCAAAATTGCTATTACCTATACTCTATTTTGTCTTTTCTAAGCTACTCTCAATTTGATCCTAACTTTGTACACATGTAATCAAGTAGAGCAAAGATGAACAGTTTTGTAACAACTTCTTTAAGGGTATACAAAGAGTCATAAGGGAGTTAGGAAAAATAATATAAATATAAGAAGAGACCCACTTTGAAAGGATACTTGAAGCTTTATATACACTCTATAACTTCTTTTGGAGAAGATAATTGGTTAATGAATATTGAGAATCCCTCAGGGCCATTTTCATGAAAGGGAAGAACAAATCGCATATGTTGCTGCTTTGCTGTGAACTATTTCAGGAAAAATGTATGTTGTTCACATGGACTATAAGGATGTGTTTGCTTATATACTAATCTAGCAAAATCTATATCTCTTTCGTTGTTTTGTTGTTCCTCTTTATCTTTTCGTGTCTTGTGTATATGAGTTGTGTTTTATGCGAATGATATAGTTTGGACTTTTCTAGTTATATATTTTGTATGCATATGTTTCTAACTTTTCCTCTTCATGACAACTATCTGGGTGAAGTTTCCAGCATAATTTATTTTCTATACAACTCGTTTGGTTATGGTAACTTTGTTGATTAATTGGGTTGGTTTTCATTGATGTCAACCCTTGAAGAAAGTCTGGTAGTGAATTTTGGTAGAACAAAGGTTTGGGTAATGGACCCAAGTTTGCTTGATGAATAATGGTATGAGTTTTGATATATTTGCAGGCAAGACTATTCTATATGGATAGTGCATATCATGCCATTTCTGGTGGTATGTGGAATGTCACATAATTCCTCATGGTTAGAGAGTTATGTCCATGTGAAGTTGAAGAACCCTCATGAGTCATCTAGAAGCCCCAAAAGGTCAAAGTAGTCAAAGTGTTTGCAAAAGAAATTATTTAAATAATAAAGTTAATGGAGAACTCCCTAAAATATGGAAAGTGGAATGCTACATGAAAGTTTAAATAAGAGGCAAGGTTCTCTCATTTAATTAGACTTGAACCTATTGAATATCATTGAATATCTATTTTGTGAAAGGTTATTTGGGCAGGTATTATTGATAGAGAAAAGTGCGGTAGAAAAAGTGCGACAGAAAAATCGCAGCAGAAAAATCGTGGCAGAAAAAGTGCGGCAGAAAAATCGCGGTAGAAAAAGTGCGACAGAAAAATTGCAGTTGAAAAATTGCAGTAGGAAAATCGCGGCAGAAAAAGTGCGGTAGAAAAATCACAGTAGAAAAAGTGCGGCAGAAAAAGTGTGGCAGAAATATCGCGGCAGAAAAAGTGCGGCAGAAAAATTGCGACAACAACATGGTTGGGGTTTGTTTATGAGAGATATGGCACATCTTGTTTGAGGTATGTTTTGTGATCCAGGGTTTAGCTCTGGAGATGGTATTGGATGTTCAGTATTGCTACATATATCAGATTTGTTGAGGGATACAATTGGTATTTTGTTTTTGGTATTTGGCATATGGGTATTGGTCTTTTGATTGTGATGTATTGCTGAAGTTATTGGTTTAGCTTGAGGCTACATAACAATGAGGTTGTGGCACATGGTTTGATGTAAGGGTTTTTGGTATTTGGTTTATGGCTAGAGTGATGAATTTTTGATGGTTATATTGGTGTATGTATTTGGTATATGGTTGAGGTACATATTGGGTACATGGTTGAGACAAGTAGTTGATGAGTTGGCACATACATGAGGTGTATATTTGACGAAGTTGGTACATCTTGATGAGTCATAGTTGATGTGTAGTTGATGCATGGTACATGTTGGTTCAGGTTATTGGTACAGGTTGCTTGGTGAAGGTTGATTGGTATAGATTGTTACAGGTTATTGGTACAGGTTGACAGTGACATGTTGATAGTGGCAATGGTTGATTCCGTAACAATGACAAGTTGTCTACATTTGGAATTTATATTTCAGGGCGGTTGGACGGGGAAATGACATGTTGTTGTAGCCACCTTCCGGTTGTAGCTGGAGAACATAGGGGGTTGTAGCCTCCTTCTGGTTGTATCCAAAGAATTGGGGAGTTGGAGCTTCCCTCAGGTTGTAGCCTAAGAAGCTAGGGGGTTGGAGCCTCCTTCCAGTTGCAGTTGGAAAAAAAAGGAAGTTGGTTCTTTCATTGAATGTAACTCTTAAAGACAGATAAGAAAAAACATTCCGTGGTTTTATCTGACTTTGGGTTTCCACGTAAAACATTGGTGTACTGTGTATGATTGCTCATTTGTTCATTGTTTATTTACTATGCAACTATTTGATGATAATGCTACATTGATATAACACTTGCATTTTGTGGTTGAAAATGATTGAATTTCTCTATTACTGATTCACCCCCCCTCTCAATAATCCAACAATTGGCATCGGAGTGGGTTCCTTCAGAAACCGGTTTAACCACTGAAAGGTAGGTCATGGAGAGAAACAACATGTATAAAAATGGAATACCACAGTTTGATGGACATAAGTATGCATTTTGGAGCAGAAGGATGAAAACATATATACAGGCACAAAGATTTGAAATTTGGAAATCTGTTGTAGATGGATACAAAGAACCAACAGTTCTGCCGACAAATGAAACATAAATAAAACTCGAGAAAAATAATTCCAAAGCCACAAATGCACTTCTGAATGGTCTTTTTGAATCAATATACACCAAAGTTATACATTGCAAATCCGCTAAAGAGATTTGGGACAAGCTTCAAAATATTTATGAAGGAGATTCAAAAGTCAAAGCAGCAAAGCTTAAAACTTACAGAGGTCAGTTTGAACAACTAAAGATGAAGGAAGATGAGAATATTGCAGCTTACTTCTTACGAGTCGATGGAATAGTAAATGCAATCATAGGATTGGGAGAAGAAATTAAAGAATCTGTAATTGTTCAAAAGGTACTAAGATCTCTTCCTATGAGATTTGATATTAAGATTTCAACACTAGAAGAAAGAGCAGATCTAGAATCAATAAGAATGGACGAACTACATGGAATCTTCACAACATATGAAATGAGAACTGAACAGAAAAATCCAGATATAAAAGAAGCAACTTTCAAAGCATCCAAAAAGTCAAAGCAAAAGGGAAATAAAAAGGAAAAAGAACATAGCAGCAACAATGACATCTCAGAAGATGATGAAGAAATGGCCAACTTTGTCAAAAGATTGAACAAAGGAACCAAAGACATATATAAAGGTAAGTTTCCATTGATTTGTTTTAATTGTGATGGTATTGGTCATTTTGCTAACAAATGTCCTCATAAGAAAAATAAGAGGAATGATGAATATTACTCAAATAACAAACAAACATATAAAGGCAAAAAAACCACAAAGAAAGCTTTCAAGAAAAGCTTATGCACCAAATAAGACATCTCCTCATCAGATGAAGATGAAGTCAGTGACAGTGAAACATAAAGAGTTCTATTCATGGAAATAGACGACTCTGATAAAGAAGCCACCGAAGAAGAATATGAAGAGGCAGAAGTTGACTACCAAGAAGAATTGTTGTGTGCCATAGAAGTTATAAGAAGAGAAAAGAAGAAAAACAAGAATCTACAAGCAGAACTAGACAAGAAAGAAGACACTCAGGAACTAGAACAAATGATCACAAATTTGAAGGTTCAAATAGAAGAAGATAAAAGAATTGAAGAAGTACTCAAAGAACAACTAGAAGAAAGAGACAGGTTCATTGGAAATTTGGAAGCAGATATTGTCACATTAAGAAATGATCTTCAAGAGAAAAATATGCATAACAACTCAAAAGTTTTGGATAACATTATCAGTAGTCAAAATCCTCATCATGACAAGTCCGGACTTGGATACAATCAGACAGAAAAGGGATCAAGTTCCAAAACAACAGAACAAGAAACATATCCAAAAAGCTACGCAGAAGCAATCAAAGGGGATATGAAGTGTAATATCGCCAAGGATGAGCCCAAGTTGTATTTATAAATTGTAAACATGTTTTGTAGGCTGGTGAGTCGAGTGTTGATAAGATGGTGGGATTATGTGTTTATTAGGCCGAAGAGCCTAAGTGTTAAAGGCCAAGAGTTTGATTTTATATATGTAACTATGCAGATCATTAATAAAATATAAACATCACTGTGTGCAGACCAACTACGAAGAAAGAGTGACAGGGGACTAAGATTCCACAAGGTGGGTAAGGGAAAGGAGGCTGAAAGGTTGAAAAGGGGGGCTAATCTTAGGGGCTTAAGTCCTTGAGAATAATAATTTATTATTATTTCAAAGTTGTGTGAAAGACATGTTTTTATCCTAAGTCTTGGGAAAGGCAACATGTGCAAAATGAAACACATGCAGCTCCAGGAAGACAAGTGTCGACCTGGGTGCATGTAGTTAAAGCTACAGAAGTCAGTCGTGTTGGGGGTTTGCTCCTGTATTTTGTCATCCTTCATCTGAGTTCACTGGAATCTGGGGCATGTGAACCGTTTGCCTCTACGTCTTCATCTACATACCTGCGCATCGTGAAGGAAAACATCACGCACCTCTGGAATCAGTAATCAGTGAGTCTAACTGCGCTGGAGTTCACTTGATATTCCTGATTCCTGTGAATTCCATCTGGCGTCTGCGTTTTGACCTCGCCATACCCACACATACCTGAGAAATCACCCAACAAGAGGGAAAACTGACCTGTGTGTCTAGTGAACCCAAGTTTATCCACACTGCAAATATGAGTTCGTTCCTTAACCATTTGGGTTGCTGTCTTGTGTATTACCTGAGCCGTGTTGCATCTTAGTGGGACTGTTGCCATTTTTGGATGTCCATGCCCAAATTTCCTTGTAGCTGTTGTTGCTCATGAGTTAACTGAATGTTGTTGATGTGCTATTATCCTTACCTTGCGGGAATTGAGCAGTAACTGGCTGAAGAAGCGGGTTTTCAGGCTCGTGGTCGAAGAGGCAAGCTGTTAGGCCTATGATCATCTCTCTCTAGGTGAGATAGTTTGCTAGGAAGTGGTTTTCTCTCAGAGAGAGTCCATCACTAGCTACGAAGCTCTGAGAATTCCTAATCTGGCCCATTGCCGAGATCCTGAGAGGGAGGTTAAGTAGCCGGTGGAATGTGCGACAATGAAGGTGTATACTCCTGGGTGGAACATGCATGTGGGGAATGAGAGTCTATAAGTAGTGGGCGTAAGAAGGCTCCTGGGGAGAATCCTTTCGGTTGCACTGTACAGTTTTCCTATAACCTCAGCCTAGTCTAGGATTACCTTTCCCTGGGTGGAGCTTAGTCCCAGCTCGGGGGTGACCTACTATTGAGCATGATGAGCAGCGTGGTCTAAGGCTGGGAGGTTCGTGGAAGGTCTGCACGTAGTTGGTGGTGTTACTCCAGTTGAAAAAATAAGTATTATTAATGTGCTTAATTTTTATGTTATGCATGTCTGTGATGCTTGAATGTTATTATGTATTCCGTTGCGTATATGAATTACTGTCTATTACATTTGAATCTGTATGTAGTAGTAACACTGTGTTATGTGTTTTATTTCAATCAAAATGAATGTTAGATATATCTATGTATGTATGTATTTTCGCATGGTAGCATTTCCCGGCCTGTTGGTGGCTGGGGATGTTACATGAAGACCTACAAAGAATATTACAGGGACACTCCTCCACTGAGAAGATTCATATTTTAGAATCAATGACCGAAAGATAGGCCTCAGGAAGAAGAAGGATTCAAAAGAGCAACTCCTTTCAGAATATCTTCAGCTCCTAAGTATCAAATTATCTTTTTTAGTTTATGTTATGCATGTAAAATTTTGGACATAAAGCTATGAATTTTACAGTTAACAACAGGAACACAAACCACTTTGAAAGTCATACCCAAAAGGGTTATCTAAGAAGGCCCAATGAAACACAGAGAAGAAGTTACAACATGTTTAAATAATTGAGAACTGAAGTGGAATGCTACAAGTGTAACAAATTTGGACACATGGCCAAAGATTACAGAATGACAGTTCTTCCTAGAGAACCACAACAAAACTACAACAGTCACATAAATGAACCTTAGAAGATAACATGGATAAGAAAGAATAATCCATATAGCAATGAAGAATGCACACTCACTCTACAAGATAAACAAAAGAAACGCGGTTGGTATGTTGACAGTGGCTGTTCAAAACACATGACATGTGATAAAGACAAGTTTCTTACATTAATAAAAGAAAGATGCGGATCAGTATCCTTCAGAAATGATGATTCAGCTAAAATCATTGGAAAAGACACAGTCATAATTGGAAACAAGAATACCAAGGAAGAAAATGTTCTACTAGTAGGAGGTATGAAACACAATCTTCTAAATGTGAGTCAAATGTGTGACCAAAGTCATAAAGTTACTTTCGATTCACAAAAGTGTGAGATAAGAAAAGAAGGTTTAGGAAAATTGATTGCAACAACTGCAAGAACTTCAAGAAACATATATGTATTAACTGAAATTGGAAATGAAAAGTGTTGTCTAGGAAAGGAATATGAAAGTTGGCTATGGCACATAAGAATGGATCACATACACTTTGATAACCTTGTCAAAGTAAAAAAAAAAGGAATCAGTTAGAGAAATACCCCAGATTACGAAACCAACCAACACTTTATGCAAACATTGTCAACAAGGAAAGCAAACAAATACCAGGTTTAAATAAAATGAATATTCAACGACAAGACCACTGGAAATTGTGCATACTGATCTAGTTGGACCAACTACAACAAAGGACTTAAAAGGTGAGAAATACTTTATGTTATTAGTTGATGATTATACAAAAATGACTACAATTTGCTTTCTCAGGAATAAGTCAGAAGCTTTTGAAAACTTCAAGGTCTACAAAGAAATGGTTGAAAATGAAATGGATTCAAAAATCAAATGTTTGAGATCTGATAATGGAGGAGAGTTCACTTCAAAGGAATTTATGGACTACTACAACAGACATGGAATAAAAAGACAATTCTCCATTGCTAGGACACCTCAACAGAATGGAGTTGTTGAAAGAAAGAACAAGACAGTATAGGAAATGGCTCGAACAATGTTAATGGATTCCAAATTGACAGATATATTTTGGACACATGCAATGCATACAACGGTTTCCATTCAAAACAGAGTAATGCTCAGAAACAAGAATGAAAAAACTCCCTACGAGATATGGAAAGGAAGACCAACAAATGTGAAGCACTTCAGATTATTTGGAAGCAAATGCTACATCAAAAGAGAAGATGGAAGAATGAGAAAGTTTGACTCTCGTGTGGACAAAGGAGTACTTGTTGGTTACTCAAGTACAAGGAAAGCATACAAGTGTTATAATCTGAGGTTGAACAAAGTTGTGGAAAGCATCAATGTAACAACTGATGAAATAGGTGTATGAGAATTAAAGGAAGAATAAAATGAATCAATGGAACAAATTTACGAAGAAGAAGCAGAAGATGAAGAAGAAGTAGAAGTGGAAGATGAATAGGATCATACATAAATAGAAGAGCAAGTTCAGCAAGTGCCTCCAAAGACACCTAGCAAACTAGTACAGAATAATCATCCTTCAAATCAGATTATCGGAAACAAAGACGCAGGAGTTGAGACTAGAAGAAGAATCCATTCACCAGAAAAAACGCACCTAGCACTCACATCTGCAATTGAACTAAACAATTTTGAAGAGGCCAACAAGGATGAATTTTGGAATAAGGCCATGGATGCAGAATTGGATCAAATAGAGAAGAATTACATTTGGGAATTGGTTCCAAGACCAAAGAATAAGAATGTGTTTTGCACAAAGTGGGTATTCAGAAATAAATTGAATGAATATGGACAGGTTACAAAGAACAAAGCTAGATTGGTATGTAAAGGATACACACAGGTTGAAGGAATTGACTTTGAAGATACATTTTCCCCAGATACCAGAATGGAAGCAATCTGATTGCTTTTAGCTTATGCTTTCTCCAAGAATATTAAATTATATCAGATGGACGTAAAATCAACTTTTCTGAATGGGGAACTTGAAGAAGAAGTCTACATTGAACAACCAGAAGGATTTCATTGTCAGAGAACGCAAATTATGTGTGTAAATTGAAGAAGGCCTTGTATGGTCTAAAACAGGCTCCTAGAGCATGATACTCTAGACTGGATAAATATCTACAACATGCAGGGTTCATAAAAGGAAGTGCATGCAAGAAACTCTACATCAAGGTAACTCAAGATAGTCTTTTATTAATTGAAGTTTATGTTGATGATATTGTTTTTGGAAGTAATGATGACATGTTAAGCTAGAGATTTGCAAAGGATATGCATAATGAATTTGAAATGTCATTAGTCAGAGAATTATCCTTCTTTCTAGGTCTTCAAATACGTCAAAGCAACCAAGGAATTTTTATTTCTCAAACTAAGTATATCAGAGAAATGCTAAAGAGGTTCAGAATGGAATATTGCAAACCAGTTACCACTCCTATGCAAACCAGTTGCAAGTTGAGCAAAGTTGATGATTCAAAGTCTACAGACCAGAGGAAATATAGGTCAATGATTGGAAGCTTACTATATGTGACAACATCCAGACCAAATGTAATGCAGGTAGTTGGACAAGTGGCACAATTTCAAACATCACCAAAGGAAACACATGTCATAACAGTGAAGAGGATTTTTAGATATCTCAAAGGAACATAAGAGTTTGGATTATGGTATCCAAAAGGAAAGGATCTATCACTTATTGCCTACGTATATGTAGATTGGGAAGGTTGCATTGATGATTAACGAAGCACTAGTGGAGCAACGTTCTACTTGGGTGAGTGTTTAGTATCATGGACAAGAAAGAAACAATCATCATTATCGTTATCTACAACCTAGGCAGAGTATATTGCAGCAACAACATGTTGTACACATATTCTATGGATGAAACAAACTTTGACAAATATACAAGTTGATTATGATGAGCCCATTCCAATCTATTGTGATAATACAAGTGCCATCGGTATCTCAAAGAAATCGGTGATGCACTCCAAGACGAAGAACATTCCAATCAAGTATCACTTTCTACGGGAATAGGTTGTAGAGAATAACATCATAGTTGAATATGTGGGCACAAAATAACAAGTGGCAGACATATTTACAAAATCGCTTCCACGAGAAGCCTTTGAGTATATTTTCCAAAGAATCAAAGTAATTTCTACTCCAAAATGAATGCTTTTGAATGCTTATCTTATATGTCTTAGGTTTACACGAGGAAGCACCATAAAGATGATAGTTCAGGTCAGGAGATCAGTTTGAGGAAGAGTTCAGTCAGGGGGAGTATCCCCAAGGATAGTTAAGTTAGGAGGAGCATCCACGAATGGAAATATACCTTTGCCATTGATGACAAAGGGGGAGAGATTTATCAGATGCAGAGCACATAGGCATGGTTCTAGGGGGAGTGATGGTCACAGGGGGAGCATGAGTGACATGACTTTAGTATTTCATGACATGACTTCAGTATAGAATTAGAGTGTTTCCATCAATGCCAAAGGGGGATATTGTTGATTAATTGGGTTGGTTGTCATTGATGTCAATCCTTGAAGAAAGTCCGGTAGTGAATTCTGGTAGTAAAAAGGTTTGGGTAATGGAACCAAGTTTGTTTGATGGATAATGATATGATTTTTGATATATTTGTAGGTAAGAATATTCTAGATGGATAGTACATGTCATGCCATTTTCGGTGGTATGTGAAATGTCATATAACTCCTCACAGTTAAAGAGTTATGTCCATGTGACGTTGGAGAACCCTCATGAGTCATCTAGAATCCCCAAAAGGTCAAAGTAGTTGTTGGAACACATATAAATTTTTGAAATTTAGTCTTTAAATAAATTATGTTTCCATTTAAAATAAAATAACGCACGCTTGATTCTCGCCGTTGATGAAATCTTCCATCAAATCAAACGATCCTAATCTCTTAGAAGTTATAGAGCCGCCTACTCGTTAAAGAGTCAAATATCTATATAATATTTCAGAATTTTGGGTTTCAGAGTTTCATAGTTTAGGCGTTTGAACATGCCTCACTTCCAAAGGTCCAAGTCAACACACACGTATACCTCTTAATCTCGGACGCATCTTTCCGGAAATGACTTGTCAGACTTTTAAATGAAGTTAATCGACCAAACGAATGAAGTAATAAATACTTAAAAAGAAACTAAAATCCATTTAGAAAATTGATAATAGTTTCGCGATTTCGGAAATTGGGTCTTCATGATCTATTGTATCACTGATATCCCGAAGCCCGAACTCCAAAAATTTCTTAAGCTTTAAGCCGGGTTAATTAAGGATTAAAAATGATTAACGATTAATTAATTACATCACAATTTTTCGTTTCGGGGATCCTTCTTCGAGTGACTATCAATATCCCAAGATACGAAACCCTGAAATTTTTGAGGTTAATCAAAATTATTTAAAAGAGTTAAACATGATTAGAGTTAATTAATCACATCACGATTTCTCGTTTCAGAAGTCATAGCTTGAACTGTTATAGGACATCCCGAGATCTAAAATTCTGAAATTTACTTAATGATAAGTGCGTTTAACTGATGCATTAACGACGACTATCTCATAATTAATCCATCGCTAAATAATGACTCAGATAAATTTAAATTTCATCTATGATTTTCCTAATCACGAACCACCAAAAATTAATGACATTAATAATTGATTTACGACAATCATTCCAAATATGATCCTGTACCATCGCCTAAATATTATTCATTAAGGAAAGTAAGTGCTTCTTCAGTAGAGGTATTGGTTAATTGATGCAATTAAAGGAAAATGATATTGAATTTGAATTTCATTGTGCATTTTTACTGAGGAACAATTTTTCAAGATAAATAATTTTGCGCATTCCTTGTGATAAATAGCAGAGTTCTGTGGCTTGATACCATGGCTCCATGAAAAGAAACTAAAGCGCTTGGTGAAATTTCAAGCCAGAACACATATGTCCTTTCCAACACCTCGCCCAAAAGCATAGACACCATTAAATCCTGGACGCAAGTATTCAATATTCTACAGTATGAATTGGTCAATTGCCCAGATGATTCAAGTGACGAGGAGACAGAGACCCTGAATACCAAATACAAAACTGTGGCCCAATTAGAGCTACATAAGATAACAACATGCCCTAGACTCCTGACTTAGAATGATATGATCGGTTGGGCGCTGGAAAATGTTGTTATCCCGACCAGGACCATCTTCAATTCACAAAAGGTCACAGTTGGGTATTTCCGGCTAGAACATTTACAGGTAATGTACAAATTGTCTCCAACACCCAATTTCATTTACAATGCCATTTTCCTAGTGAAATTTGACAAGAAGAAATGTGTCCAATATGGAAAAACCCTGCCCGACTTAATTAAGGATTGGTACTTTTTCCTTGAGAAGTTCAGAGCTGACTCCCATGGCGTATACACAGTCTATTCACTAGAGCCTCACATAATGTATATAGCAATGATGATGTGTAGACTCTATGGGAGCGAAAATGCAACCCATTTCTTGTTACCATGGGTGCCTATTATGCAAACAGTGGCAGAGGGGTATTCTTTTGGTTGGGCAAAGATGTTGTCAGACAATTTGGTTAAGGAGATTATAAAATATCAGTCAGAGAAATCCAAGGGGAAACCTACCCCATTGTTCATGTCATATTATATCATGGATGCCATCTATTTTATGACATATTTTCCTCTGATGGGATGGAACTGGACTCCAACTAGTGCTAAGCCCATACATGTTTATCATTCGAAACTCTGGGAGGATAAAGCGAAGATTTATTCTATGAAATCTGCAACTGGGTGGTGGTGCCAATGCATACCACTATATATGGTTTCCCACCTCCTAGGATTTCTGACAAAATTGTGACTAATCTGGGCAACATAGCAGACTGGTACGTTGAAGAGAATTTCTCCTATATTAGGGTTTTCAGTTGTTCGGTTCCTCCACATGCTCTGCCTGTATTTCTACCATATCGATTGGTGTGCCGCGAAGTAGCACATCAAAATGTGCATGGGGGAATTAGTAAGGAGATGAAAGCAGTACAGAGAAGGGTCTGGCCCGCCTTCCCCTTGCATATTGGTACGCTTTCTCTGCTAGATTTTGGCCATTCCAAAGTAGAGGCCGCGACCCTGGAAGAAATCAAGCTGGTCAATATCGAATTCAAGAAGCATGATCCGCTGAACATTGTATGTAATCACATGTCCCTCTGTAATTTGAAAAGATATGAACATGAAGATTCTCCTCAGGATGAAATATTCCGAAGAGTAAGGTCCTATCAAGAGGTCTTGAGTCGAGTTCAAGCTCTGGCTCCAGATAAATTGGTCGAGTTTTATAACTTCCAGAAGCATCGAAGAAATAGCCTTCCCAAATTATTGCAGGGAGAGACCCTAATACCTCCAGCTACACAACAATTTGAGACCCATAGCTTGGAAACAAGGAGCTCCAGTAAACATGATGCTCAAGAAAGTTTGGAGAAGATTGAGGTTTTGACTCAGAAGGACAACACCACATTGATAGATCTACCAAGAAATCATGCTGAAACTCAGACTGAGGCCTTGATAAAAAAGGGAGAATAAAATCCACTATCCATACCGAGCAAACCAACTACTAACATAGCCGGTAAGGAGCCATCCACTGATATAGACAGTCCTATCCAATCTGTCACACCCTTACAGTTCAGTAGAGGGAACCCGAGTGCAGAAGTTGTATTCATAAAATATCTTATACCTATTTCGGTAGAAGAAATGCCTCCTTCATAATTATTCATCAGTAAGAAGGGAAGGGAAGAGTAAGAAGATTAACGCATCAAAGGTATGGTGTGACTGTCAAAAATAACATGGTGCTATTGGATGGGCAGGCCCTAGAAGAAGAAGACTTCGCTACATATGTTGCAGGCTCACTGGGATCTTTTGCAACAACAAACCAGTTTTCAGTGGGCAACCTGAAGGAGAAGTTGAAGCAGAAGGATCTACTGGTGAGCTAGTTGCAGGACAAAATAAAGATTGTAGCGCAGGAAGTCAGGAGCGAGATGACTAAAGTCTTTGAGCAGACTAGATCCCATGAAAGGTAGGAAATTCAATAGCTCAAGATCAACCTTGATGAGATACAGAAAGATTCACAAGTAAGCATGGAATTGGTCAGAAAACTACAGGTGAAGATAAGATTAACCAAAAAAAAGCAGTGGATATACTAGCTTTCCAAGCCCAAGCTTTAAAGATTTGTGAGAAGCTGGGATCAGCCCAACGACACCTCTTGACTAAAATATAAGGTTTTCAAGATTATTATTGATTGACAGAACACTCTTTAGAAAATATTTGCATAAAAGAGAAGGAGGCCATTGCAGCTAGAGTTACATTCTAGGAGGCTGTCATGTCAGTAGAAAAGGAGGAGGTTACCAGGGTCACCAGATTTTCCCTCTCAGAACAAACCCAAGGAGATATAATACTTAAGACTTGGGAGGCTAATATAGTTGAAAGTAAAAGATTGGCCAGGGAGGTGAAAAAGGCTTGTGAAGAAGCTTTATATGCTCTTGAAAAAGAGTCACTGTACGTGGGAAGATATAATATATCTGGAGACTTGGGACATATTGATATGACAAAAAATCAATCTAATTTCAAGGCAAGTATGGAGGAAGCTCGGGCCAAAATTTTACAATTGAAACGGGTTGTTATTACTCTGATAAATAAATGGATAGTCAACCCTAGCTTAAGACTAGAGTCTTTATCTCTAGAAGCTAGCAGGATGGAAGATAAATTGCCTCATATAGAGAAGAAGTTTTATACCTTTGAGGCAAATGATACAATAGAGCCCTCTAGGCTGGTGGTGCAATTTGTGAGAAAATGTGTTAAATGTATTGAGCCAAGAAAAGGCATCACCTTCGGAAACCAATGAGATAGCCTGTACATATCATTTGTACAGATCATGATTAGAGACCATCTTTCTTTGAGATGGATAACAAGAAGGAAAAACGTCCCCCCAGCATGACGAAGAGATAGAAGAGATGCAAGTGAAGCGTTTCAAATTTCACATTTTGTAATTTTTACTATTTTAGAAATAAGGAGAATTCCAACCACTTAGGGTTGAGACCTTTTTTATAAATACATATTTCAAAGATTAAACAAAGGCTTCTTCTTGCTGAATGTAATATAGAGAAAATCTCCTTTTGTGAGAATAAATACAAGTGCAGACAAAGATTCCAAACTTAGTGCAATTTGAGTTATGTTTTCTCTTTGTATTCCATATTTCTAGTTTCTTTTATATCATTCTTTGAGAAGTGAGTGTTTACAATTTAGTATTACTTCTACTGTAATCACATCAAATCGGTTGTTTGTTAAGCAAACAGTTTTTCCTCTGTATTTTCTATTAGTAATTACAAGACCTATGAGCTATTTAGATAGCCGAATCTTATATCCTTTTGAGAATTCATGCTTCATTTTCTTCTAATGTAAACAAAGTCAGATTCATCTTGCATTGATGCCTTACCTTGTTTAACCGTTTTGTAAGTTTCCTTCACTCCGCCTAATTTTATTAATCGAATCAGATGACAAATTACAACCTCTGTCCTATTCTGTTATTGTTTTCATTTGAGGAATTAAATCTTATATAACTAACGGAAGAAAAAGCACATTCAAAATCAAATTTATATTTATGATGTCTTGACATTACTCTTTTAAGCCTTAAGTGTAATCTCAAGAACAACAGTAGTCAAAGTGTTTGCAAAAGAAATTATTTAAATAATAAAGTTAATGGAGAACTCCCTAAAATAAGGAAAGTAGGATGCTATATGAAAGTATAAATAAGAGGCAAGGATCTCTCATTTAATCACACTTGAACCTATTGAATATCATTGAATATCTATTTTGTGAAAGGTTATTTGGGCAGGTATTATTGATAGAGAAAAGTGCAACAGGAAAAGTGCGACAAAAAAAGTGGTGCAGAAAAAGTGCGACAAAAAAATCACGATAGAAAAATCGTGGTAGAAAAAGTGCAGCAGAAAAATCGCGGCAAAAAAAGTGTGACAAAAAAATCGTAGTAGAAAAATTGCAGTAGAAAATTTGCTGCAGAAAAATCACGGCAGAAAAATCAAGGCAGAAAAATCGCAGTAGAAAAAGTGTGGCAGAAAAATCACGACAACGACATGGTTGGGGTTTATTTATGAGAGATATGGCACATCTTGTTTGAAGTATGTTTTGGGAGCTAGGGTTTAGCTCTTGAGATGGTATTGGATGTTTAGTATTGCTGCATATATCAGATTTGTTGAGGGATACAGTTGGTATTTGGCATATGGGTATTGGTATTTTGGTTGTGATGTGTTGCTAAAGTTGTTGGTTTAGCTTGAGGCTACATAACAGTGAGGTTGTGACACATGGTTTGATGTAAGGGTTTATAGTATTTGGTTTATGGATAGAGTGATGAATTTTTGATGGTTATATTGGTGTATGTCTTTGGTATATGGTTGAGGTACATGTTGGGTACATGGTTGAGACAAGTGGTTGATGAGTTGGCACATACATGAGGTTTATAGTTGATAATGTTGGTACATCTTGATGATTCATAGTTGATGATTTTGGTACATATTGATGAGTCATAGTTGATGTGGAGTTGATGCATGGTACATGTTGGTTCAGGTTATTGATACATGTTGTTTGGTGCAGGTTGATTGGTACAGGTTGTTACAGGTTATTGGTACAGGTTGATAGTGGCAGTGGTTGATTTAGTGACAGTGACATGGTGTCTACATTTGGAATTTAAATTTCAGGGTGATTAGATGGGGCAAGGGCAGGTTGTTGTAGTCGAAGAACACATGGGGTTGTAGCCTCCTTCTAGTTGTAGCTAGAGAATTGGGGAGTTGGAGCTTCCCTCAGGTTGTATCCTGAGAAACTAGGGGGTTGGAGCCTCCTTCCAGTTGCCTCTAGAAAACAAAGGAAGTTGGTGCTTCCAATGAATGTAACTCTTAAAGACATATAAGAAAAAGCATTTTGTGCTTTTCTCTCGCTTTGGGTTTCCACGTATAACATTGGTGTACTGTGTATGTGTATGATTGCTCATTTGTTCATTTTTTTTTTACTTTGCAACTATTGGATGATAATTCTACATTGATATAACACTTGCATTTTGTGGTTGAAAAGGATTGAATTTCTCTATCACTGATTCAACCCCCTCTCAGTAATCCAACAAACTTTCTTCTAGATAGGTTAGGATAAAATAGATTAGAAGTATATTAGAGTTATTTTTATACATAGTCTTCATATACATCTTTACATTACATAACCATTCATATTCACACTCATAACCAGTGATGGCATCTGAGCCAGAATCTGGATGGGTCTCCTAGACCAAACAATGCATGGTCTAATTGGGATTTTGTACCGAGGAGTACCCCTTATTGTTGCTGGGAAATTCAACCTCATCAACACAGTCTTTGGTGTATTTTGGGTATGTTATTGGTGGAGGGGAGCTCAAGATAGATCCTGCAAAGATAGAGGCCATAATGAAATGACCAGTGCCTACAAATGTCATTGAAGTTAGGAGTTTTTTTGGGGCGACACAATACTTGTAGAAGTTCATAGCTTCATTTTCAGCAGTAGTTGCACCACTCCATGCCATAATAGCTAGTGGTAAGAGTTTCTAGTGGGGAAATAATCAACAAAAGGCCTTTGATGAGATTAAAAGAAAGATCAATCAAGCACCAATGCTTGCACTACCAAACTTGCATAAGCCCTTCGAAGTGAAGACCGATGCAAGTGGGTATTCTATGGGAGCAGTATTGATGCAGGGAGGAAGGCCCATATGCTATCATTCTGAAGTATTTCATGGGGCGGTTCTCAACTACCCTACCTACGACAATGAGCTCTATGATTTGGTACAAGTTGTAAAAAAGTGGAAGCACTATATGATGGGCAAGGAGACCATCATCCACACAAAGCACCAACCACTACAATATTTGTAGGCCTAGAGTAAGCTACAACAAATCAAACATTACAAGTGGATGGGGTTTTTACAACAATTTCATTTGGTCATAAATTATAAGAAGGGTAGAATAAATAATTTGGGAGACATTCTTTCACGACCACCCACAACCAAGATTACATATTTGGGAACTCTAATGCACATGGATCCTTTTACCCGTGATACATATAAAGAGGCACACACAAAATATGAGGACTTCAAGGAGGTGTTTCAATAGATACATGGATAAATTCATATAGAAGAAGGTGATGGAAAGGATGACTATCATTACCAAAATGTTTTACTCTACAAGCTTGACAAGCTTTGTGTTTCTAAAGGTGAACGATTGCAACTTATCAAAGAGGCTCACACCTCCAAGGTTGTTGGACATTTTGGTGTTGGGAAGACAATTTCCAACTTATAGAGGTATGTGTATTAGCCCATAATGCAAAAATATGTAGCATAACATATTATACGATGTATAATTTGTTGTACCAACAAACCGAATAATAGGAAGCAAGGTCTATACCATCCCTTACATGTACCCACTCGACCTTGGGAAATAATTTCTATGGATTTTGTGGGAGGTTTACCAACCACACAGAAGGGACACGACTATTTATTTGTGGTACTTGACAGGTTTAGAAAAATGTGCATTCTCATGCCTTGTAAAAATACTATTAAGGGACATGAAGAAACAAACTTATTCTTTGAAGAGGTTTGGGTTCACTTTCAGATATCAAGGAGCACCATCTCAGACAAGGATACCAGATTTATTAGTGCATTTTGGACTACATTGTGGGAGAATATGGACACTAAGTTAAATAATTCTACAACATTCCATCTATAGACATATGGTAAAATAAAAGTATTCAACATGACTTTGATGTATCTTTTGAGGGGTTACAATTAGAAGCATCTGAAGACCTGGGATGAAAATTTGATCTATATACAACACTCTTATAAAAGAGCAGTCCACACTTCTACTATTAAGTCACCTCTTGAAACTTGCTTTGGGTATTTTCCACATTCACCCTTAGATGTTGTATATGGACAACAAGGAGGAGTGAGGGAGGAACTCACATGAGATGCATTAAAAGAAGAAAAAATTGCTGAGAAGATCAGACAGATCCATTTACAAGTACAAGAGACACTGAAGAAATCAAAAGAAAAGTACAAGGCTAGACATGACCAACACAACATATAGAACATTTAGAGTGGGAGACAGAGTATGGTTATAGTTGAATAAGGATAGGCTGCAAGGTCTTTGTGAGAATATCAAGGCTCTACGGTATGGTCCTTTTGAGGCATTGGAAAAGGTGGGAGATAATGACTACAGACTTAGTCTACCCCCATATATGCGCATTTACTTAGTAGTGAAAGCGAAGAATCTCAAACTCTATGAGCCTTCCATGTTGGATCAGGAGGAGGTCATACCTTCCATAGAGGACTTAACACTATATTCTTAGGTAGAGTTAGCATAGGACACGTTTTTGCAGAAGCGGTCCAAAACTACAAGATAGGGGTAACATAACCTTTGGCAGATTGGGTTGAAAGGACAACTTCTAGGCAAAGAAAAGTGGTACTCTAGGGAGAAGGTAGAGGAAAAAATTCCTCACCTCATTTAATAAAGCTTTTGGGGATGAAAATCATCCCTAAATGGGGAGTTATGATCTTGATTGGATTATTATATTATTTGTCATCTATCTCAATGCTTTCGGAGTGGAAAAACTTGGAGGATCGACTTACAAGGTCATTTTAGTGGCAGGTCCCAATTTGGAAAATTGGGGTCTCGAACCTTTCAGAGTCATTTCGAGGAATTAAATAGTGTTTTTTCAGGTTCTAGAGTCCAAAACTTGTGCCCACACCCTTGACGATGTTCTACACTCTGAGACCTTTCCAACTGTGCAAACCGTTCGTCAATCAGAGTTTGTACACAAAAGTTATGCCTCCCGCAAGTTGACCTATCATGTTGACCACCATGGTACAAGAGGATTCCACATCAACTCGCATTACTCATGCATATGGAGCTATCCACGTGATGAATTCCAAGAATATTGTAGAAGGTTCAAAACTCTACCATAATTGAGGGTTGAGGAAGTCAAAAACATACCCCTAGATGGCTATCGAGCTATGTTAAATATCAAGCCACTAGGAGGAGAAAGGGTTCCATTCTTTGGCATTGTATCTTATTCCATAGCTGAGAAAATCATCTGAGAGTTGTATTCTATGATAATAATAGAGGAGGAGAGATTCTATAGCAGCCATATAGGTCACAAGTCAAAGGAAACTCCATGGAGAGTGCCTCCTTTTTTGTACTTGCATCATTTCTATACCAGAGAAAAGAGAGTGGATAAACCTCACCTTCTAGCTAGGTTTTCTCCCGTATTGGATTTCCCAGGTCATATCTTGTGTTTATTTGTGGATGGTGTGATTTTATTTTATTATTCTCTATTTTTTGCATTTTATCTATTTCACGCATAACCTCAATAGTAAAGATTTCAGTTTTGTTTAGTAGATATGTTGTGGTGAACTGTTCCAGTGGAATATCCACAACAATTTATAGATCAACAACCAACAACTACTACTACGAATATTAATAAAACAAGAAATACAATCTATATAATGCTAGTATCAATGCTACTCTTCTAGGAAATAAGTCTAAATCTTTGACCCCTTTGTTCTTATTAACTTTCAAAATTTTCAATAGGAGTGTATGTTGATGCGAGGAATATAAATTCCTCACTCAATAATTTCTGAATCTTACTAGGCTAAGGTAAGACACGTGGAAACGATACCCTGGGTTTATAGCCTTGCAAAAATATCAATAAATCCTCAAGAAATATGTTCTTGGACCTGATGCTATTTTAAAGTTGTGCATTCTAGCTTAAAGAAAAATGTAAAAAATTTATATGTAAATGATTACAAGAATTAAAATGAATGAAGTAAAGAATATAACAATCTAAAAATCTGAAATACACAAGTCTCAATTGAGAAAAACCATATTTTTATTAATGATTTTTTTTTAGTTACAATAAGAATGCCTCTTTTCAAACCCCTGCGAGAGTAAGGACCAAGATCATACTTAGAAGTTTAATATTTAATTGAACATCATACATAGAAAATTGGTGTTTGAAAGAAAATGACCAAGACTGTATACACTAGATCAACCAAGTCACAAGTCCACCAAGTTTTGACTCTGCAAAATAATCTTAATCAGACCTGAAACTTAATTCAAAAATTCTAATAAAAACTACAAGATTGTCAAGAGAGTTGAATGACCTTCTGAAGCATGTCAAATATCAATGCTTCCTAGTCCTTCATTCTTTTCCACCTTTAGAAAGATCCTGCTATCAACAAGAGGATTTATCCTTTTTAAGAAACTCAAAAAATGAAGGATGAAATCATAAATCTCAATATGAAACAAGAGAAAACCTTATCAGAAGTGTTTCTCTCTAATTCCCCATACCTTCTTTGTCCTTTGGTTCTTTCTTTTATTCTCCAAAAGGTAGTTCCTCAAGCAGTTGAACTACTTTTACTTTACTAAAGTTAAATAACTTTAGTTAATAAATAGGACAAATGAATTTGTTGATAATGATAATTAATTAATAAATAATAACTAAATAGATGAGTTTCCCCTCTGTATGCACACTTTATCAAAATAACTTTTCCTTGTTGCTACATCATAACATCATTAAATATAAAATAAATCAACATCATATAATATACTGAAACATGCATCTCAAGCACCATGACATAAAACACTTGTGTCTCCCATAAGATAACATGATATTTAAAAGTTTTCAAAATAAAATATCATGGTTCTGCCATCTGTCCTCAAATAGTGTCATAGTCAAAATCAATCCCAACACAATTAAAACAATTCATAAAACTTTTTCTTGAAAAAATCATCTCTTTCTTTGATAAAGTCTTCATATTGGGACTTCTTCTATTCCAGTTGAGAAATTTCAGGATGCATTTCATGTGAACTTCTCTTCACACTGCCTGCTAATTGCATCTTTGAATGGGTGGAAGGAGAGGATTTGGCCATGCTGGAATAAGTGACAAGTTGCTTGCCTTTGTCAATTTGGGAGAAATGTGGTGTGGTTTTATGATCCTTTGGAGGCAGAGGAGGAGACATGGACTCATGTGTAGTAGTTGTGTGAACATGTAGCATTGGATGAACTGTAGGTAAACGAAAAGATGCACTAGTATGAACTGGTGGAGGAGGGGGAGGCATATGCCACTGATTGGTACCAAAAGAAGGATTGGAAAGTAAGTTACCCAATCCATCAATATTAGGATGCACATGAGACTCAAGGATGTTCACAATACCAGGGTGAGGCTGCAAGATAACATTTTGGGTTGCTTGGGGTTGTGGCAAAGCTTGCTGACCACCAAGGTTCAAGTGACCTGTTTGGATCAGCTGGTGGAATTCATCAAAGTCAACATCAAAATGAATAGAGAAACTTAAGGTTCTTATGTCCCTAGGTTGCCAAAAAGTTTTAGGCCCTTGGCCTCTTCTTCCTCTATTCCCACCTATGCTACTTCTTCTACTGAAGAAGCTCATCTCTAACAATGAAAATGCAAGTAGGACAAATATAAAATAACAATAAGATAAAAAATCTAATACAATTTGTCTTAATGATTAACTTGGATCTAACATAAAACTACCATGGAACACAAACATGATATGAAAAGGGAAAATGTAATAGGGACAAAAACACACCATCCAAATACCACATTCAATATAAAACACTCAAATATGCGAACCATACATGTTGATCATTGCTTCTATAAAGAATAATGCCCATATTTTCCTTCAAAATATATCAACAAGTGTTTACCAATCAACTAAGATAATCTTTGAATCATTTAATATCTTTAAACTCCGTTCTTTTATCATGTTGTCCACATCAACAATATTTTTCTCTTATGCATATTATTAATTTATATAGACATGACTGAAATGGAAAAAGAGTTTTTATGATAAATATTTTAGGAACACGACTTACGTAAAGTGAAAATGATGAGGGAATTTGGATCTATATAATTAACATATGACCTCCTTTAATAGACTTTCATAATTTCATCATCCAAAATATCTCCACCGTTTCTATCTCAATTAAACCAAGAATCAACCATTCCAAAACTGTATCCAGATCATATCCTTCATACTTGCCAAAAAAAATACTTTCCTTTTGATTGTACATCCAAACTACGTCATTTTTTGATGCAATATGTTTCATCTTAATTACATAGACATGACACATATGAGAACATGAAATAAATGAATCAGATTAGAGGGAATAGTTTGTGTAAAACAAAATTAATGAAGGTTAATGAGTCTATGTAATCATCCTTATGCCTTTTATCACATTTTCCATCAAAACATATATCATCAAATGCAAACTAACAACATCAACCACATACATGCTCACTTAACCATTTCCATATGTAAATTTCAATTATTGAAAATATGCATGTAAGGATTTAACAATGAACCTTAAAATCCATTGTTATATATATATCAAATACCATCATAATATAACCTTTATTTTGTCATCCTTTATTCACGAACTCACACCATCCTTAAAATAATCCTTTGTAAATTTTTGTACCAAATAAGAATAATATCAACAGTCATGACAACATAAAAATCTCAACCATATCACTGTTTAACCCAAAAGGAGATATATTGATCGAAACCTCAACATACAATGAATAATCAAAAGAAAAACTAGAGCTCGACTATCAATGCTATCGTTTATATAAGTTTGAAAAACCAGGGTTCAAACCTCATAATCTATTGTTTGTAAATAAGATCTTCGAAACCTATAGTTTCGATGTGTGACTTAAAGCTTGGAGTGAAGTCATTAACAAGTAAACTATTTTCAAAGAATGCTTGCAATTATATGCCACAAGATGTTGGCAATCAATAATAAAAGAATGAGTTCGTGTAAGTCAAATAATATGAACTTAGAGCTTTAATTTCATTATCGGGCTAGGGTTTCAAAACTTGTCACTTCCCTTAAACCCAATAGATGCAGGAGCGAGGTAGAGAACTGAAGGAATGGTTGTATGTAAAATTTTCAAACCCAAATCAATCATCGAATTTGGTTTTCGAGACAAGGACAAGCATGTTTAATGGTTCCAAAATAAAAAACTTTTAGATTAAAATAGAAGAATTGGTGATACTCATAAGTAGGCGAGTTCCTTTTGTTAGTGAGTGGTTCGATTCTATACTTGGCCTTTTATAGGAAAAGATAAAATATTATGCAGGCTCGACAATTGAGGTCATGGACACTTCTAGGTGAAAAGATAGCATTTTGGGTTTGACCCATATGAGACATATGACTGTGTTTTTTGAACAAGAGTCAAACAACACCAAAACTCCATATCGGGATAAAGAAATGGGTATTTCCTAGACTGAACGAAATAACTAAATAGATACAAAGAGTTTGAGTTCAAATATTAACTGTATGTAAATAGGGATTTTCAAAAATATTTTCTTTTCATTATAAACTGTTATGGAAAGTACGAGGATGGAGGAGACAAACAAAAATGTTACCAATCTACTGTAAATAAACATTTTTTCTCATTTTATTTCTCAAGGATCAATAGAGAAGGGAAAGAGAGAACATTCATGCACATAGAAATGTCAAACCAGAGCCAAAATTAATCATTAAGTGACAAACTTGTTGTAAAACATGTAAGACCAACTAAAATTCCATACCTTTTCAAAAGGGAGATTTTATACCAATGACAAACAATCAAGTTCGTTATCAAAACTGCAAGGGGTGAGGGTTTACACCAGTAGAGCTCAAAGCTTGTTCTTTCCAAATCCAACAACACAAATGACCAAAAACCGAGGTGAAAAGGGAGAGATAGGGAACATGACTTTGGAGTAATTACCCATGTCCCTTCGCCTTCAATGCATGATGAGCTTGACGACATTTCCAACCAACATTTCATAATCATGTATGCCATGTCATCAAATCAAAACCCTCATAGCATGTATATATGCCTTTGTATCACATAAAAAATACCTCAATCCGACTGCTCATAAATCTGACTCAATCCATATCATAAAAAATGTACCACATGGAATGGATTTCAAAATGTTCAACACTTTAAAACATGCAATGTAACACCATAGGTATAACATATGTGATCCCCAAATGTTACCTATGAATCATATAACGACTACATAGATTATGCATTAGGTACTTGGTATGTGAAGTATTCACTTGTATTAACACTATAAACCAAAACTTAAACTCCATAAACCAATGT
The DNA here is from genome assembly GCA_009831015.1 of Picea engelmannii. NCBI lineage: Eukaryota > Viridiplantae > Streptophyta > Pinopsida > Pinales > Pinaceae > Picea > Picea engelmannii. The sequence goes on along the minus strand of ML789780.1, from coordinate 275,540 downwards.
GACTCACATTTGTAAGTTATGTCAAAGTTTTGATCCAAACTATAAGATATAAGTGACACACATAATGATGCTCTGTATCAAGTTTATCTCAAACCTAACAACATCATATAACTTGGAATTGACATGTTTTGCGTAATTCTGTAGAACAACCAGAATTTGTGATGCTTGTTTAGCTCCATGCTCTTATACATGTGCTAATCATTTGAAATTACCTTTGAATAAGAATAAGAATGCTTATGGAAACCATCAAAGTTGCCATGATATTAAATCTTTGTTTGCATCCAAAACACCATGCATGTGAACTTTTTTTAAATGTCAACCATATGCATGACCAAAATGACCCTGAACCAATGATTGAAGAGGACAAAAATGAAAAATGTCATGTCAAGGAAAAGATTTAGAAGATCAATCTTTTGCATTTACCCCTTGGGGACCCCACCTATTAGTTATATAGTAGCTATAATCATAAGCTTCATAATAATTTGTGAGAGTTTTATATAGGTGATGGAAATTTGAGTCAACAATGTACATAATTGTTTGGTGGACACATGAGCATATTAAAATGTTATGCTATATTCTATTTGTAGAAATTTGAATATGACTCTAACCAAGTGTGAAACTCATATACTTCAGCTTGATAGAACAAAAGTCAAGGTCATTGGTGAACTGAAGGATGACCTCATCTGAGTAGCTTTTAACCATAAAATTCATTAGATAATAGACATCATCGTAGTGGACATCCCCGAGGCATATGGCCTTTTTCTTAGTAGAGGCAGGTCACAAAAACTCCAAGGTTACTTTGCCTCAAATTGGTCACACCTATGGCTTCCGTGAAATGGAAAACTGGATAAGATCAAGATCAATTGAGAAAGGTATATGAAACACATATTAATCGATCTTGATGCAAGTAATGAGCCCTAATCTTTTGAATTTCCAATTCTTGGAAATTATGCTACAAACTCTTATTTCTAAAACTTTATTGCTAAAACTTCCAATATACCCGAAAATCATAAATCAAAATTGTTGTTGCATGAAGATAACTTCTATACAATAGATTATAATATTAGTTCTGTAAATTATGAAAATTTTGTTCCCGAAAAATGTTAAGAACCAAATATCAAAATAGCATAAAAAGAACCTGATAATAAGTACTCAACGCCTTGAAAAATATAGAATTTCAGATAATAAGCCTCTTCAAGGGGGAAACCTCCTTATACACCACATAAATTTCCAAATACAAGATTATTCCAAATGAAAAGGTTGCATTGGTATATATATGAGACTGGGAGGTACAATTACAACTAATGGACCCAAATGGACATAAATAAAATAACATTACTAATGTAATATGCCCCAATTAAGGGGTAATGTTCCACTATTTAGGGCTTAACATGACCCTCCCCTTCAGACAAGTGTTTTCCACAACGCTTGAGTAATTCTGGATGCTTCTGTATAAAATACTCATCTTCCCAAGTGGAATCTTTAGTAGGTAGTTTCCTCCACTTAATGAGATACTCTGAAATGGATCTATTCCTCAAATGGAGAATTCTTGTGTCAGTGATAGCTTCAGTCTCCAATATGATTTTTTCTTCCTCGTCAAGTTCTAGAAATATAGTTTGAACTAGGATCTTGTCACCTATAACATTCTTTAAGCATGGAACATGGAAAACTAGGTGTACTCGTGAAGATACATGCAACTCCAATTTGTATGCCATAGTACCAATATTTTGAAACACCTTATAAGGGACATAATACTTTGGTGATAATTTATTATCCTTCTTAGCTTGCTTGAGGGACATATGTTTGTATGGTTGTATTCTTAAAAATACCCAATCCCCTACTTCAAAAATTCTTTCACTACGATGTTGATTTGATTGTTGTTTCATGTGATTTTGTGCCATGGTTAGGTTGTCTTGTAAGAGTTGGATAAATTGTTGTTGATGCTCGATGTGATCTTCCATTGCTTGAACATTAGATTTTTCTTTTAGAGAATAAGTGGTGGAAGGTGGGTGGTATCCATAGAGTGCCATAAATGGTTTTATTTTTGTTGTAGAAAGGAAAATTTATACCACCATTCTGCCAAGGGTAACCATTTGAACCATTGTGTTTGTTTATCAGAGACAAAGCAACGAAGGTAGCCTTCTAGAAATTTGTTCACTATCTTGGTTTGTCCATCATATTGAGGATGATAGGATGAGCTATGAGCCAATTGAGTACCCAAACAAGAAAATAATTATGTCCAAAAATGTCCAGTGAAGATGGGATCTCTGTCACTTACAATAACATTTGGGATTCCATGTAGCTTTTGAACTATCTCCATGAATGCGGTGGCAACCGTACTAGCTTTGAAAGGATGAGAGAGTGCACAAAAGTGTGCATACTTGGTTAGTCTATCAACAATCACCACGATTACACTCTTTCCTTTAGACTTCGATAACCCTGTGATGAAATCCATGGAAACCTCCTCCCAGCGTTGACTTAGGATGGATAATGGTTGTAAAAGACCTGGTGTCTTAATTTTTTCCACCTTATTTTGTTGGCAAACCAGACGTTCTACCAAAAACCTTTGAACTTCAGTTTTCAGGCCATCTCAAAAAAATTCCTTCTTGACCCTATGGTAGGTTTTCAAAAATACCGAGTGCCCTCCTACCAGAGAGGTGTGAAATTCCAATAGTACCTTTTGTTTGAGTTGGGAGCTCTTACATGAATATAAGCGATCTTTGTACCATAGTGAATCATTTTTCCATGTAAATGTATCTAATGCACTGGAATCTTGCTGCAACCTTTGAATGAGAGTCCACACGTTTTCGTCATTCTTCCATTCATCCCTTGCTTCTATTATCCAATCAGGTTGGATGATCAAGATAAAACATAGAAAGGCCTCAAAATCTTCATCCTTTATTGAGAGTGCATCTGCCACAACATTTTTCTTCTCTTGTTTATAGATGATTTCAAAATCATAACCGAACATCTTGGTCACCCATTTTGGCTGTTATTCTGAAGACAATCTTTGTTCCAAGAAGTATTTAAGACTATCATGATCTATTTTGACCCTAAAGTGCCAACCTATTAGGTAAGGGCGCCATTTCTTCAGTGCATGTAGTATTGCCATAATTTCCTTCTCATAAATGGGTTTGTAAGTCCTTTACCATGAGTGGTCAAATTTCAAAAGCAAGGGTCCTTCCTTCTTGCATTAGAACAACACCAATGCCATTTCTCGAGGCATCACATTCCACAATAAAGGTTTTTGTGAAATCTGGTGTGGTCAAGACATGAGCTTTTCACATCGCCTCTTTAAGTTATTCAAAATCTTGAGTTGCTTCTAGAGTCCATGAAAATGCATCCTTCTTAGTTAATGTCGTTAAAGGTGCTGCTATTCTTCCATAGAACAAACTTGCGGTAGTAACCTGTCAAACCCAAAAATCCTCTAAGATTCTTCAATGTTTTGGGAATCGGCTAGTCCATCATGACCTTAATCTTATTAGGGTATACAAAGATAACTTCATGAGATACAATATGACCCAAATACTCTACCTCCTTCACCCCAAATAAACATTCGGATGGTTTTGTGTATAGTTGTTGCTCCTTGAGTAGTTGTAGCACCTTGTTAACATGTCGCACATGATCCTCCCAAGACTTTCTATAGATTAGTATATCATCAAAAAATACTAACACAAATTTTAGAAGGAAGGGCTTGAAAATGAAATTCATCAACCCTTGGAATGTGGAAGGTGCATTCATAAGGCCAAAAGGCATGACTAAAAATTCATAATGGCCTTCATGAGTTTAGAATGATGTTTTTGGGATATTTGCTTCCTTCATTCTAATCTAATGATACCTTGAACGAAGATCCAACTTTGTGAAATAGATTGCTCCATGTAGTTCATCTAACAATTCATTAATGACGGGAATGAGAAACTTATCTTTAATAGTGATCTTGGTGAGCTCTCTATAATCTTGACACATACACCATGATCCCTCTTTCTTGAGTACCATTACCACCAGTGCAAAGTATGAACTTTGGCTAGGTCTAATAATGCTAGCCTCTAACATTTCTTCTACCATACGCTCAATTTCACTCTTCTGGGCATAAGGGTGTCTGTAAGGCCTGATGTTAGGAGGAACACTCCTAGGAATTAAGTGAATAGAATGATCATGATTTCGAGTGGGTGGAAGACCTTTGGGAATATCTTCAAATACTTTGGAATGCTTATCAATGATCCCTTATAGATCTAGGGAAATAAATGGCTTAGTTGTTTGAACATCTAGTGAGCATAGTTGTACAATTACACCCTGATGCCCCTTTTTCAATAATTTTTTCATGCCATTAGAGCTTATCACCTTACTAGGTTTCCTTGTGATACCCCTTACCTCAATTTCTTTTCCTTCCAATGAAAATTTCATGAAAAGTTCGTGAAAATTAAAGGCCATTGTTCCTAATGATTGTAACCATTAGAATCCTAGTACAACATCAACACCACCCATGGTTATAACAATAATTGGACTATTCATTACAGATTCCCCCATAGTAAGATTGATCTTATTGCATTTTCCTGAGAAATTGATAGTTCATCCATCTGCAATCATTACTTGAAACTTTGGCGCTGGATATATAAAGCAATTGAGAGCTTTGGCTAATTTATAGTGAATGAAATGATGAGTACTACTAGAATCAATTAGGACTATTACCTTTTTCTTTTTGATATGTCCTTCGATCTTGAGGGTTTGAGGAGTGCTAATCCCAGCCAATGCATGACATCATATCGTGGGATTCAACTCTTCATAAGAAATCTCTTCTATGTTTTCATATTGAGATGGTTCTTTTTCTTGTTCTTGTTCTTCTTCCTCTTCACAATCTATGTAGAATAATTTATTCTCACCACACTTATGTCCCTTACTGTACTTTCTATCACAATTAAAGAATAGACCTTTTTCTTTTCTTTCCTCCAATTGTTGAGGTGCTTTAGAAGAAGGAACAATATTCTCTCAATAGATGTTAGGAGCAGTCTTTCTAGTATCCTGTTACGCGGAAAATCTCTCTATGGCTAGGGGTAAACCACAACAGACGGAAATGAATTCATAAATCAACTCTAATCTCAGGTATGCTATATAAACAAATATGATAACAAGACAAGATAAAAGGCCTACCTCGTCCAGACGTTCGATGAAGTCCACCGTTGAGCACTTGAATCAAAGCAATACACCTGCAAATTGTCCTCAACAACCAATAAACACAAGCATATGGTGATAATATATAATGTTAGCACATTCAATAACACAATCCATCAACCACCAATAAACACAAGCATATGGTGATAATATATAATGTTAGCACATTCAATAACACAATCCATCAACAACCATAACAAATACGCCCATGGAATAACAATTCAAATATTTGCAAGATATTAATTGGACGAGAAAATAATATTTCTATTAAAATGTAATCAACAGAAGTGAATGAATTACAAACTTCCGTGTCAGCACGGTTCAGAACTGAGAAACTAAGTCCCTTCTAGCTGGGCCTCCACCACTTCAACCCTCAACCAAAGGAAAGATCATATAAGAGAGACAATGTGGTTCTAAATCAAATAGGGAAGAGCTTGGGGGATGAATAATGTGTTTAGACTTAAAAGGACAAAGGGATGCAGACTCAATATGAAGTGAATAATTTCTCTAGAGTAACTTTGCTCTCAAAGTTGAATTCTTCTCCTCTCTTTTCCATAGATCGGATTTGGCACGTTTGTATCCTTCAAGTGGAATTGAAGGGTCGAGTTGGAACGTTTCCAGTATATGGAAGATCAAGGATCATGGATCTCATGACGCGACATGGAAACCCGACACCATTTTTTAATTTTGGGCACAAATCCCGATGTACACGTGATGTATTGGTGCAACCTGTGTATACACATGTTGTACAATAGGTAGGGAATGTATATGTGGAAAAATAATGTTTTTATCTCTGGGATTTGCAAAAAGGGACTTCAAGTCTGCATAGGGAAATGGAAAAGGGCCTTCTGTGCAAGTTTGCATAGGGTGAGGAAAATCTTGCTATAACAGATTCCCCCTAATGTGTGAGGTCATAGGAGTATTTGCAATGGCCTAAATACATTATAAGACTCAAGAGTGGAGTAATGGGGACTCAACTGGAAGAACTAGTTGCTCATGAGAATATTACAATTTGTACTGACTTTGCACACATGGCTACCAATTTGAATTACACTGCAGATCCATGTGAAAATACACCAAACAACTGTCCATGGCCATGAATAGGCAATACAAAGGTGGATACATGCCAAAGGTTTTCATAGTCATGAACAAGACCTCGTAAAACCAGTCTCAAAATCAATCTGAAGATATCTGTATACCATGGAGTACAATCTGATCTCCCATGATCACTGAAGTCACATAAGTACTGGTCCAATGAAAGGTAGCAACAACTTAGGAAAGCTGCGACTATAAAATGATGTCTTCAAGTCTTCTACACAATCCACCAAATGTGCAAGTCTACATCATGTGAATAAATGAGTTGTGGTCGAACACAATGAGACTTCGTTTGATTACCAGTAATTAAGGTATACCGTTAACAAAAGCGAGACAACCTACTGATAATGAAAGTAGGTAGAAAGGCACCACGTGCATTCTTACAAGTGTGAATAGAGGTGTTTGGGTCGAACACTTGAAGAATCCATAGATCATGATACATTGATGTATTCCCAACTATCGATGGTGAGAGAACCTACCACTAATGACTATAAGCCTCTAGGTACTCATACGACTCTAGGTCTTGCTCCAGAATAGATGAGCTAAAGTCGATGGAAGGAGATCTGCTGAAAGAAGATCATTAAGGAATCTCTCATCATTCAACATGAGGTACAAAGAAGAAGCTTGATGATTTGGAGGAAATCAGATGAAGAACATGTTCACAAACCAACGACCCTGTGTGTCTTTCGCATGTGCCAGATGAAAGCAACACACAAAAAATACCCTCTGAATAGAAACCAATAAGGAAAAATGATGACAAAGGCAAGGAAACCACCAATAGGGATAATGGAATCGAAGACACTACACAAATCCAAATGTGTGAATAGATGTCTTGCCGTCGAGCACAAGGGAAACCACCCAGTCAATGACCAATGATGAAATGTCGACTGCTGGGTTCAAGGTTACCTACCAGTGAGGAAAGTAGGACCATGGTGTGCAAAAGGACTACAACTTCATGTGATTATGAGACACATTGAGGGTATGGATGACATGCAAAGTCAAGAGTTCCAAGGAATGGTTGACACAGGTTGATAGACATCCTTTCAACAAGAGCATGAGACATATGGAGGACTTTTGTAGCATAGACTCAATGATGAAACTTTGAGATGCAGGAGGCATCAATCAAAATATCCATAGGGATTGGAAGAGTAACCAGTCGGGGGAGTAAACTCTATGTAATGAGCTCAACTTCCTAAGGTCATGCTAAACCCAAAATTTTGATGACAAGTGGACTAAAAAAATTTGTGCTTTGTTCAAAGGTGACATGACTGCTGCCAATATAAGATAATATTCCCTTCCCTCCCGTATTTTTTTTTTTCATAGTCAAATGAATGCTATGATACAGAGGAGGAAACAAGTGTCGAAAGTAAGCAAAACTAGTTCCAGCAGTGGAACATACATATGCTCAATGCAAGGAGGTGCATGCGGGAGATGAACACTCGGGGTAATGTTTCCTCCTGGGTATAGGGTGTCAAGATGTAAAGGATATGAACAAGGCTCGGCTTGGTTGATGATGCAAACTGTTGAGGTGAAAGGCTTATAACACAAAAGAAAGAACCAATAATAGGTTCAATACTACAAGCAAGAGAATGAGATGCAATTACAACTTAATGCCAAAAAATGTCATTTTTCGTAATATTAGTCTACTTGGTTTGAAAAAGGGATAAACTTGCTCCAAATAGATGTCCTTTCAAATCCAATTTATGAGTGTGAAAGAGACAATTTCACTCGGTAATATTTTTCTCTTTTTGAAACGAGTAAGAAAAGAGCTTAAATCAAACTCACAACCTTTCAAATCCAATTAACAAGTGTGAAAGAGACAAATTCACTTAGAAATATTTTTTCTTTTTAGACAAGTCGGAAAAGAGATTAAATCAGACTCATTGGGGGGTTTCTAGGCGACATGTCATGGGGGAGGCCAAGGCTCCCATGAAGGATTTTTGTGAAAGGTCAGCAACTTACGAATAACTGACACAAGCTTGGGAAAACCCAAATCTCTACAAGTCGAGGAGGATAAAGTGCTAGCGGAGGTTACCTTCTCCACGATATATTGAAGAATGTCTCTTAGCTGAAAAGGTATGGGAGGAGGAATTTGATACTCCACAAGACCATCCTAGTCAAAGGGAACCTCTCCAATACTTGGAGGGAGAGCACTCGGGGAGAGTAAAACTCTCTCTTGTTCAGAAGGTGCAGTACTAGAAATGCTAATGACATGGTTGAAGGATGCATCACCCTCCAAAAGAAGAGTTGGATTGATCGGTGATTGCATCGGTACAAACACTTCTTCAACCGTTGGTTGAATAAGATGCATGACATCAAGGCCGGGATACACACCACCCTTAAAAATAGGAGTGGGGTCAGGTGATGATTGCATCAACATGAATGTCGTGTCAATCAAAGGAGAAACAAAGTGTTGGGAAACAAAAGATGAATCAGAACCCAAAGGGCCCCTAGGTGAGGACCACACGTCTAGTACTACAACAGTAGCATGTAAAAAACGAGTAAGGTGATCTCCTTCAAAAATCCTACAAAGGAACTTGGGATTACATCTTACACGTTGAGGCTTCTAAATCATATGAATGCCCCCAATGTCATTCACAATGGATAGCGACATGCTCTCAACGTGACTAATAGAGGCTGGTGGTTCATCCCCCACATGATGCACAAAGGTTGGAGATGTGATATCAGTATGACTCATGGTGACTAGAGTGATGCCCCTAACATGACTTGAAGCGACTAGTTGCGAGTCTTMAACATGGCATGCAAAGGTTGTCAACCAATCCCCAATATGACTAGCATAGGTTGGTGATGGAATTCCAGTATGACTTGYAGGGACTGGACTAGTGGCGRCGGTTAGTTGGGGCATTTGAGACCAAGGTCCCGGGAAGGATGGTTTTGAGAAATTGTAGGCCAGGAAGGGTCCTGGTTTACACCCTGTCCCTGTTCAGAAAGGTAGTGTCCTCCACCTAATTGATCCGTAAAGGTTTGTACATGCATCATCACTGAAGCAGATGTCTGCGAAGAGACAAAAGTGTGATAAGGATTATTCAGGTGAGGATATATGTTTCCCCCATGTGAAGGAGTTCCGTGAAGAGGGTAGCCYGTACCATAAAACTGATTCCCTCTATATGAAATACCAGAGGACATATGGAGACCCCCCATGGGAAGAGTGTTTGTAGGAACTGGCATGGAGGACAAAGGATGCACATATGGGGTGTARTAAGTAGAATAACCACCCATTTGAGCACTGGCTCCTGAAAAAGCGTGGCTAGGTTTGGATCTGTAAGAGAGGAGATTCCAACCCCCCACAGTGAGAGTTTGTTGAGGGACATGACTCCTATCAAATGAATATGTAGGCATTGGAACCATCGTTCCCCCAGATCCAAAACTAGGATTCATATAAGTAGGCAAGGGAGAGGATGGAAAGGGTGAAGGCATGTTTGACATATCAAGAGGAAAATGATTAGAGATCCAAGAAATTGACTGTGTGTCATAATTCTGCATACCATTATGAAAAGTGGCCGGATTCGTCCCCATGAAATGAGTGAATGTCATGGGGGAGGTAGCGGTAAATGAGGGAGCCAAAGGAACTCCACTATGCATGATAATGACAACTCAAGGCATAGTATAAAATCCTAAGATCAATTGATAATCAAAGAGCACACCAAAATAAAATGAAAAGGCCAATATGCACACAAACATGATAAAGTGGCTGAAAGGGACCTCCCTCCCTAAAGTAGGTATGCCTCGCCCAAGAGGGGCCTGAGAATCCCTACTAAAGATCATAGGTATCATAATTAGTTATAAGGGCCCTCGTGGGATTAACAACTAGTCGGTCAGATCCCCCCGGAGAGGTAATCCTCCATAAAGGTTGTGTGTTTTCTGACCCTTATTTGACCCAGGGTACCTGCAGAATAACCCATGCAAGTAACCTATGTGGTAACTAAGTCAAGCAACTAAGCAACCACGATATAACTGATACACAAGCGAACAATCGTAAGTTAGGTCCATCGTATGGGCAAGGTAACAAATCCTAAAACCTCGAAAGCACCGCCTCTCACAAAGGTAAAGGTACTAGCAAGATCCCCATATACGAATAGATACCTAGAAATATATCTGACGCTAAGAAGGTATCAGGGGGATACCCTTCAACCAACCACACGCAAACTTGTTCTTAACTCCGGTGTAAGAGGATCCTCTTGATATTACCGATTATACAATGGACTTCTCCACTCCCTTAGTCATACACATATGTTGATTTAATAACCTTGGAGAAGTTTAATCACAAAATCCTATTCCAAGGCTCTAAATCCTAAGCTAGTTTGTGCACCCTTGAAAAATAAAATCGTTACTAATCAATTTTAAATTATCATTTTTACTTTTAGTGGCCTTGCTTACTCAAAAAGGTGTGATCATGAAACTAATGATGTTATGACTCAGCAAGTAAAATAAATGAATATGAATACAATGCAAAGTCCTAACTTCAATTCCTAATAAATGATATGCTTTTAAAAATGCAATTCTCAATTTAGTTATGCAATTCCAAATAAGATGCAATCTTTCTTTACATGTACTAATATAAATGATAAGGACTCAAAAGATCAAATGCCAACAATGTAAAATGCCTAATATTTTTGTATTTTCAATATAAAGGACTGAAAATGCAAGGACTAAACAACAACTTGATATAAAAAATCTACTGTGTGTAAACATAGACAAACCAAGTAGAATATAAAGAAGCAAACACTCAACCCAAGATGCAAGGACAATCAAATGAAAAGGATGATGAGAAAGGAACCACCCAAAAATTCAACCAAAGAAAGGTTTCTTGTCATTCCACAGACCCTTAACAGTCATAATAGAGACCCAAGAAGACTCAACAATCATCAAAACCTACCCAAGAACCATCAAAACTCAACAACCAAGCAAAAAAAGGTGATGTATGCGACTGTTCAGGGGAAAAGATAATATATATGCCTTTTGCAGAAGGACAACACGCGTATATACGCGTCCGCTAGGAAAAAACTCGCGTATATGTGTTAAAACACAACCAGCCTAAGGAGAAGGATAAGAAACTTAGACTGATAATGAACAGAGGCTGTCAAGTAGTCATACGACAAGAAACACAATATAAACGAGAGCAATCTAAGGATAAAAACACTCCAAACCCCGAAAAAAAAGATTCTATCCCCAGTATGGTCGCCAATTTTGTTATGAGGAAAATCTCTTTATGGCTAGGGGTAAACCACAACAGATGAAAATGATTGCAAAAATCAACTCTAATATTAGGTATGCTATATAAACGAATATGCTAGCAAGACAAGATAAACGACCTACCTCGTCTAGACGTTCGATGAAGTCCACCGTTGAGCACTTGACTCAAAGCAATACACCTACAAATTGTCCTCAACAACCAAGAAACGCAAGCATATGGTGACAATATATAATGTTAGCAGATTCAATATCATAATCCATCAACATTCATAACAAATAATCCCATGAAATAACAATTCAAATATTTTCAAGATATTAATTGGACGAGAAAAGAGTATTTCTATTAAAATGTAATCAGCAGAAGTGAATGAATTACAAACTTCTGTGTCGGCACGATTCAAAACCGAGAAACTAAGTCCCTTCTAGCTGGGCCTCCACTACTTCATTCCTCCACCAAAGGCAAGCTCATATAAGAGAGACAATGAGGTTCTCAATCAAGTAGGGAAGAGCTTGGGGGCTGAACAATGTGTTCATACTTAAAAGGACAAAGGGATGCAGACTCAATATGAAGTGAATAATTTCTCCAGAGTAACTTTGCTCTCAAAGTTTAATTCTTCTCCTCTCTTTTCCATAGCTTGGATTTGGCCCATTTGTAGCCTTCAAGTGGAATTGAAGGGTCGATTTAGAACGTTTCCAGTATATGGAAGGTCAAGGATCATGGATCTCGTGATGTGACATGGAAACCCGACACCATTTTTTAATTTTGAGCACAAATCCCGATGTACGCAGGATGTAGTGGTGAAACCTACGTATACACATGCTGTATAATAGGCATGGTGTGTATATGTGGAAAAATAATGTTTTTAGCTCTGGGATTTGCAAAAAGGAACTTCAAGTCTGCATAGGGAAATGGAAAAAGGCCTTCTGTGCAAGTTTGCATAGGGTGAGGCAAATCTTGCTATAACATATCCATATCCATATTTTTACTTTCAACATTTCTCGCCACCCTGAATGCATTCTCTAATGATTTGGGTTCCCAAAGGCGAACCTCATGTTGAATGTTATCCTTTAAAGTTTCTATGAATACATCAATCATGTGCTCATCTGGAATATTCATTACCTTTATATTCAATCTTTGGAAGTTCTCAATGTGCTCTGCAACTGAACCCTTTTGCTTGAGATTTATCAATTGGCTAAAGAAGGTATTTCTCATTGTATCCTCATAGTGTGCTATCATTTCTTCCGTGAAAATTTTCCAAGTGATGAGTGATTTGCGAGAACAAAGCCATCGATACCACACAAATTGATTGGGTTCTAAATATAAAGAAGCAATTTGTACCTTTTGTGTATGTGGCACATCATGTAGATCAAATAATTGCTCCATCTAAAGTATCCATGTGCTTGGATATTTGCCATCAAACTTCCTCATATCGATCTTAGGAAAGTGGTTGATCTTCAACCTAAAGTTGGAGTTTCTCCATTCTTGATTCATCTTCCTTGTGTCCTCATTATGAATTTCATGGGATACATTTTCACTTTCAATTGCCCTCTCTATTAGGAAATTTTTCAATCCTTCCATGATCTTCCTTTTTAAGCCATCCATCTTAGTATTTATTGCCTCCAACTTAGCTTTAGTTGAATCCATCATCCCTTGTAGTTCATCTTTTGTTACTGTCTTCTTTTTTAAATCATTTATGTCCCTGCACATTTCTCCACCTTCATCAAGAGTTCAAGTAGGACTGTCTGGAGGCTTAATGGTGTAGAAGTTCCCTTTTTTGGTGGCATGTTGGCCAAGTATCACTTTTAAACCTTGATTTCGAGGTGGTTCTGCTAGACGATGTTTCTTCTGTTGTATCTCCAAAATTTTGGCCCTTCTGGGTTTAAAAATTTCTTTTTATAGTTCTTTGATACGTCTTCTCTGCAATGCCACATGTATGATCAAAATTGGATGTGCCAAGTAGAAGCTATGGTAACTTCCCCACACCTTGCTGATTTTTGTCCCTTCCAGGAGAGCGTACTTGTAAAGTGTGCCAAGATCACAATATATGATTTGATTATGAAAGTTGTACCAGAAATACTATAGACTGTCCACTATCCAATGCAACTATTATTACTTAATTTAGATACTCACTAAAGAAGATATCATCATTTTACCCGGAAGACCTGTTTGAGACTAGTTAATATGACTATTCAGATACCTTATCTTTCACAGGGTGTATCTACAAAAGTAGGATGACCTAGAAGCTGAAATTTTGATCATAACTACCTTGATAATTTCTATCAATATTGTCCATATTTCAAGGTCTGAAATGTTACATTTTTTTTTTTTTATAGTGAAAATTCCACGATAACTAAATTTAAGATGATTCCATAACCCTATCTTACACAGGCTATATCTCTGAAAGTATAAGGCCTCAGGAGCTGAAATTTAAACCCCCCGTGCCTTGATCTGTCTACTAAATATCCTCCAAGGGGTTCCTTTGGAAACACTGTAGAAAAAAAGTTATAATAAAAATTCCAAGGTGTCTTAGATGTAGCAACGAAACCCCAAGACCTTGAGCTCTGATACCAAATGTTAAGAACCAAATATCAAAATAACATAAAAATAACCTCATAATAAGTACTCAACACCTTGAAAACGATATAATTTCAGATAATAAGCCTCTTCGAGGGGGAAACCTCCTTATACACCACATAAATTTCCAAATACAAGATGATTCCAAATGAAAAGGTCTCCTTGGTATATATAGGAGACTAGGAGGTACAATTACAACTAATGGACC
>ML789780.1:142593-212715 GCA_009831015.1 Picea engelmannii | reverse complement strand
GTAGTCAGGTTTAAGTTTGAAGTGAATGAAAGGAACTTGTTCTTCTATGTTTACCCATGCACTAGCATATATCACATTTGTGCACTCAATTCTATGTGACCTTGAATAAAGTCAACAACCATAACTTTGGAAGAAAAACTGTGCTAGTATTTTGTTATGCAAGGATGTGTTTACAAGAAACATATTCATGCACTTCGAATAATATGTCAAAAACTTCATGGAATTAAACAACTTTTCACAATGCTCTCAGCATAGTACCCACCATGCAACTTAGCAAGCTTTGCTAGATCACCCTTGTTATAATTTTCTTTATGACATCATATTAAATTGAATAATTTCCTTTTTTAGATCGAATACATATTATCAAACCTTTCATTTTAAATAAAAACCAAATCATACCTTATATGTGCCTCTCTTCACTTCCCTAAAATCCATTTTATTCAACATTATTTCTAGCATTAACCTTAGACACAAATCATAGTTGAGACTAGTCTAAATGTCTCTTCACTTCAAGTGAGATTCATGGAATGAATTCAAGAGTTTCCCAAATGTTACATTAGAATTGGAATGTAATGGAATGTAGTGTTGAAGAGAGTAAAATAAGCACTAATATGGAGCATAACTAGTCTCTTTTCCTCACTTCCATTGACCCCACATCATCATATGGGAGAATGGATTTATTACAAGCCACCATTGCATTGGAGTGGGACTTGAAGGAAATTTTTGTTGGTGTATTGAAAAAACTTATTTGTCCTCAAGCATCATTGGGGATAACTTGATGATTCACTCAATTGGTTCAAAGAAGTTCCACATTTACACATAAACCCTACAACCACTAACTTAACCATTGAACAAACCCAATCTTGTTTATCCCTGAAGTTCTACCCCAACCTATCCATCAATTACAACAAATTCACTAAGATGTTCCCTGGTATTTGATTCTTGTAGATAACATTAATTATAGAATCATATTCATTTCAAAGTCACTCAAGAACCTAGGTCTATTATCCCAATTACATCTTCACTCTTTTGATTGTTGTCCATGGGAAATGTCACAAAATTCTCATGAAGGGGGGCATGGCCCATGTCAATATTTTATACACAATTTTGTAACAATAATATATCTTGCAAAGTAATAGTGATGATTTGAAAATGATGTCTTTCATATTTGACTCAAGATTCAACAATTAAACTTTCAAGCAATAGCTAGCCATATTTCACAACGACCTTAGAAGAACCTTCACATACAGAGGTGGCTTGACAAATGGGGCAATTGAAGCACCTAATCTATCCCTCTTTCAATGGAATTTATCCATGATGATGAATGGGTGTTTGTACCCATCATATTTTGGTATAAGTGTGCTTATGACACTTCATGATTATATGCAACATTGTCATAGTCTTGATCTATTCCTTTTCATTTTATAATGGATGCAATTTGTTATCAACAAAATAATGATTTTAAATTTTCATAATGTGATCATATATCACATAGTAGAAATGAATATCAATAATATTTTATTTGTAAATGTTGTGATGGTGCATCAACATAATTCACACATGATAATATCATGTTTAGTTGTTTGGACATCTCAATCCTCCATGTATTAGATCCTCATACTAAACTCAAAGAATAACCAAAGTATTATATATATATATATATATATTTTACTTTATTTAAAAAAAATATTTGTGATGTTTATGTAATACTCCATCAATCATCTACTCAATTACTCTATGTTGGACAAGAGTACATGTGCACTTGATGGTGTAGCTAAGTGGAGCATGTCCCTTACTGATAATATAGATGATGCTCCTCATGAATTGTGATTCATATTCTTCATCGAGGTGGAAGAGCCATGTATCTAGATACTCATTGAAAACTTTCTATGTTTTCCCAAAGTGTGATCCTTGAGAGTTGAATATATATTCAACTCTCAAGGATCACACTTGGATAAAAAATAGAAATTTTTCAATGAGTACACACACACACACACACACACACACACACACACACACACACATTCCAATGGTAGGATCCTCCTCTTCCCTGAAATATATGGATGGAGGGTAGCTCAATTGCCAACCACAATAGCAATTGGTAACCTCAAAAGTCTCGAATGGATTTGAACCTATGATGATTACAAATTGACTAATTCACGACTATACACCAAAATAGTTAGTCATGACATTTTTATAAGCTAAATACTAGCAAATTTGAGCATTTTTGATGTATTTTAAGTGATGTAGCTATAAATTACTAACATAAACTACTAATATAAATTAGGGATAAACATATGCGGCTAGTTAACAACTATGTGAATATAAATTAGTAGTATTTATTACTTATATGTAGTTAAGGTCTAGTAGTATAGTTTAGCCTGCTTTATTATGTTAATTAGGTTTTTTCAAGTTGAATTCATTTTTGCAATATGCATGGATGTGCCACCCATGCTTCATGACACCTGTAGCATCCTGCTCTTGCGCACACTGAGCGGACTTATTATTTGAGGACACTTGCTTGAAAGTGATCCGAATTATTATACTATTGGGCATTTGATTATGATTATGAGGTGTTATGGATACGATGATATGTTATTTTGCTGTATTGACATAGAGAGGTGCTATTGACTTGGCTCTCTTGAGTGTGTAGGATTTTGGACCTCGAGGATGCAGAGGCATCAATGAAACCCTTGGAATCCAGATTGAGTCAGGGAGTGGACTATTGGGGTTTGATTGTTGTATATATGATATATGTGCATATGATTAGATGTTATGATTATGAATTTTATTTATGACATGATTCGTTGATGATGCAGGATGACGATAGATTTCCGACCAGACTCACATGTGGAGTAGAGGGGTCATGCACGACTACCAGAGACGTTGAGGGAGACGTGTGGACAACAACCCTTCCACAACCTACTAGCACTCCTGCTCTGGCTCAAACTGTAGGTTAACGATTACCTAGTTCCATAAGACCCACGATTCCGTGAGGGAAGACTGCGATAGTCGCTCACAATGATTCTAAGGGGTGCGCAATAAGGCATGTGCCTTATTCCTTAGAGGCCCTTAGTTTCCCACAATATCACCTGGTGGGGTATTGACTCTGGGGATTTTTGATGTCTACCAATTCAGTCAAGAGGCAAGTGGTACCCTTGGAGAACGTAGTGCATCTTGAAGGGCACGTTGCACAAGAAAAACAGAAAGAGGCGAGTGGCACCCTTGGAGCACGTAGTGCGTCCTGAAGGGTACAATGCGCAAGGGAAACAAAATGAGGCGAGTGGCACCTTGGAGCACCTAGTGCCTCCTGAAGGGAACGTCGCGTTGTTAAATAATAAGTGAATAAATCTAGATGGCCTTAGAACGAATGATGTGATAAGAAATATTTAAAAACAATTTCCCTAATAAAAATGTCGCCTAGCCTAGGAAATTAAAATCTAGGTTGAAGTGATACTTGTGGTAAAAATAATTTATTCATATTTAAACATGGGACGAGAAGGGGGTAAGAAATTCAATTAAATTATTAAAATCAAATTAATTTGGGGGATTAAATTCTTAAAAAGGGGGAAATGATTGTTTGTTACATATGCTAATTAAAATTTATTAATAAAAAGAAAAAGGGGAAAAAAAGAAGGTAATTTTCTACACTTGCTAATTTGAGTTTTAGATAAAAAGGGAAACTTAAAAGTATTAGGAAACTAAGGGAAAAAGGGGGAAACATTAAGAAAAAGCGAAACATAAGGAAAAAACAAAATGAGTAACTTAGTACAAAATGTTGCCTTTAAGAATCTTCTAAATTGAACTCAACTAGGAATTTAGTAAGGGCGTAAGTTATTAAAATGTGTAAGGGTATATGGGGACACCTAGGAGCGATTATAGGAATGCTTTTAGGTGGGTGAGGGAAATAGGAGTAATTAAATAATTAATGAAATTAATTTCTGGTGCAACGAAGGGGATGGGTGACATGTGTACGGGGAAGGATTTTTCTGAATTAAATTATTGAAAAATAAATTAAATGGGAATTTGGGAAATAAATCCTTAGAAAATCTATATAAAGGAGAGAGAAGGAGGAGTATGGATCTCTTCTTTTATGCGTAACGTTACGCTGTAGAATTTTGACTTGACTGGCTTATGTTGTGGGAGTTTGGATACCCAGCTTGGGTACGAGTGGTAACTCGACCTTTCGAGGCGAGTTGGTTGCTAGTGGTTCTTTGGTTTAGAGTGTGTGGCCCCTTTGCGGATCCGGGGGCTAAGGGGGAAGACGAGTACCCCTAGAGTATCCCTAGATCATCAGTCCACGCCTGAGTAGTCATCCAGGAGTCGGATCGACGGTCATCACTTCGGTGTTAATAGACCTATAGATCCTAATGACCTTCTTTTCTATGCGTGGATGATGAGCAAATGATAGTTTTGCCCAACTGTCTGCCCCTGTTGATTGTTCCTGGTTGATTGATTGTCTTGCGCCTTCTTGTGCTGAGTGTCTCTGTGTTTTTTTTGATTACCTTCGTGCTTTATTCCTGCGATTTCTTGGCATTTTACCCCAACAATGTTAGATGGTCGAGAGTTTAATTGATAGAGTTCATACCCCTTTCCTTTCACGAATTTACCAAGCGACCTTCATTGTTGCTGTAAAGGAGTTTTACTCAACCACTAATCTTTTACTAGTGTTTGTCATCGACTACTCCACCTGCTCATTATTCAACCACGAATTTCATCTCTGCATTTTTTTTTATCTCCACCCATATTTTCGATTAATTTATCTCTGCGCACTATTTGCTTATTCTCCCAGAGATTAGCCTTACTACTCTGCATTTGGATGCCTTTTTATTCTCTGTGATTTTATTATTACCACTTGATTGATTAGAATTGGATAGCGACTTGATGTTACTGTGCGATTTTATTTTGACTTTTTTGGGTGTTGTTACACTGCAATATCATATGATATTGCAATTTCTCTTGGCGTTGATACACTGTGATATTATGTTACCCAACGGATTAAACATTGCAGTGATAAATTTTGTTAAGGTCTGGTAGCGATTAATATGGTTTAAATATTGCAGAAATATAATATGTTAGACAACAAGAAATGTTAGACGATAACCATGTGTTAGACAACAATATATCGTTCCAGTTTTATATTCAACAGTCAGCTTGCACTTTTAAAAGACAACGAAATTCATAGATATTGACAACGAATTTAAAAGTGACTGCGAATTTATACATTGAATGGCATGAATGGTGGTTTATTTACCATTGCTTTTGATTTCATTGATTAACATTTATGTACAGATAGAGAATTGACATACTGGCAACGAATTGAATTAGGGAATAACAATTGGAAAATCAGTTTTAGACAACGCTTATTATATTTGCAACAGACAATGTTTTCTTTTTCAGATAATACCTCAATTTATTTGACTACGAAATTACACGCATTATCTACGATTTTACTTATTCTTATGATTGCGAATTCATATATATGGATGCGTATTGATAAAATGGTTGCGAATTTGCTATGTTTGCAATTTGTGCATATGTCTGTGTTTTTGTAAAATAGTAAAACACCCCGAATGTAATAATTCCAAGTTCATCATAGAATCCCAAGCGACATCCTTGTTGACAATAATTATATTCTTAAGTCTGAGAAAATTTACTGTAGACAACGATATATAAAGTTATCATGTTGTTTTTTACTCAACGGTTACCATAATTAACTCAACATTTATCACAAACTTTGACCCTAAGAACCTTTAGTGGATATCGATAGATTGCTTATATACTGTGATTATATACTTAAATCTGCATTGATTATATACCTTGATTATAGGCTACGACTATATACATGGCAATTACATTCTTATATACATTGCTTATAGACTTCGATTACATACATTGCTTATATACTGTGATTATATACTTAAATCTGCATTGCTTATATACATTGCTTATAGACTGTGATTATATACATTGCCTATAGACTACGACTATATACATGTCGATTACATTTCTTATATACATTGCTTATAGACTACGATTATTTATTTAAATCCGCGTTATCATATCTATATCTATGCGGTATCATATATGTAACTCTGCCTTGTCATATACTAAAAGACAACCTTTATTATAATAACATTATAACAACAATTTTATATTCAGTGTATGAAAACGATTTTGGGTTTGTCCATGGATGTGATGCAATAGTAATACCTTGACAATATTTCTCTAGATTTGAGTAATAGTGAGTTTTCTATTTCTTGATATAACAACGATTTTATATTCATTATGGTATGATAGATTTTAGCCCCATGTCCCGGCGATATATTTATTTCAGTTTTTATAGTGAATTCACAAGATAGCGAATTCATAAGATAGCTATTTAATTCAGTTTTACTAGATAACAATATCACGTACCTAGTCAAAAAAAGTTTAGACAGTAATGATTTAGTTAGCATCGTTGAATAATAATGAGCAACGTAGATCATTGTAATGTTAAGTAGTTCACTTATTTTAAGCGCATATATTAGTTCACCTTTAGTATAACATTTATGATAATGATAACCTTATAATAGTTCACTCCTTCGCACTTAGACATCATGCTTAATGGATAAAGGGTTATGTTTCATGGGCAAAGTTGTTTAACAACTTGTGCAATTTAATTGAGGATGTCGCCTTGTGTCTTGTCGACTTATTGCTTGGGTGCATGGGTATAGTCTTCTTGTCGGTTGTTTCAGTCTCCTAGTGTGTTGAATTCTTCTTGGGTTATTGGTCTAGAGGTGTTGTTTTGCGCCAGTGTTACCGTCATGCTTATCGCCTGGTGACGACATGATTCCTGATGAGGGGATTATTGCACCCCATGATGGATGCGAGGTGAACGATAACCTGGTCTAATTCTGTGCTTCCCAAGGTGGGAATTGTTCATTGTAATGGTTGTTAGTTCTTGGTTTTGTAACGCCTTAAGGCATTGGGTTTGCACGATGTAGAGGTTTCTAGTTCCTGGTCGTCGAAGTCACCGCGTCTGGTGGTGGATGTCATCCCTTAGCTTGTATGCGTTGTCGTGGTTGTGTCGGGCGGGTAGTCATTTCCATCTCTCTTGACTTTCACATGTTTCGCCCAATTGTTCGATGTGCTAGCATGTTGAGTCATTGTTGTCTATTGCCTAATCAGCGGGCGTGGTATTCATCGTCAGGTTGTGTGGTTTAACCATTGTCGTCGTTGCCTTCTTGCCTAAAAAAAAATAAAATATTTTACTTTTTCTTCACTTGTAGTCGTAACATCAGGGGTCATTACACATGATATCAGAGTGGGTTCAACCCTGCGACTATGGATCGCTAGGCTTTCAAATGCAGTAAACTCGTGAATTTTTACCCTTGCGTTATTAAAAAACCTTAACGTGTCCATGTAGTGATCGCATTTAGAGGACGCCATAGAGGTTCATAGCGTGGTGCCGTGGAAGGAGGTGCGACGCCTACATAATTTCCCGCACCCTCAGAGTCAAACCCCCAAGGGCAAGAACAAGTCCTTGGGATGTATTCAATTGTTGTAAGGGATGATAATGGTCTGACAAGGCCCTTCCAGGGAATTTCAAAGGGCCTTGATCCACCATCTATATTGAGATGAGGCTAGGGAACCTGTACCCCTGAGGGTCCACAGCACGCCCTAGCCAGTACCGTTGGCATCCACCAAGAACTCAAGAGAGTTGAGTTCTCAAGTCCACGAGGTTCAAAAACGTCTGTGTCATCAAGGCACGACTGTAGAGCAAGGTGTGATGCTTTATGATTCGTGATTTTGACCTCCAGCATGAAGGTCCGCATGATGGTCTTTCAACTGAAGGGGAGCACTCTTCTATGGTGGAAGATGCTCCTGCCACTTTTGAACATGACCGATGACGACGTGTCATGGTAACTATTCAAGGAATGGTTTCAAGAGGGGTACCTATCAGAGGAATTCATTGAGCGTCATCTCAACGAGTTCAACGCCTTGCGATAGGGCGGCCGCACGATGGCTGAGTACGAGGTCCTTCTTGGAGTTGCTTCGATATGCTCCACACCAAATTACCAAGAAACTTAAGGTCAACAAGTTCGAGTTGGGCCTTATTGTTAAAATTCAGCTTCTACTTTGGGTACAAGACTACCAGATCGAGGAAAGTGTTTTGGATTGGGGGGAGCCTCTTTACCAGCGTTACTGCCTAGAGGAAAGATCCAGAGCATCTGGATCAACCGGACCCACTACCGTGGGAGTTTTGGGCAAGGCCCATCGGATTCTTGTATTGGTAAATAACCTTTAGGTAGAGCACTAATCGATTGTAATCGAGATGTCAGGTACCGTCGCTGACCAGACCCTTAGTATTTTGATAGATCCAAGTGCTACCAAGAGTTTCATTTCTGGTGCAGCGCTAAAAGGATTAAGGTAAAGGAAATTGAACATGATGAGTTTATCTTTGTAGAGATGGCTTTGGGAGACAAACATAAGGTTGGAGGGAAGGTTACAGACTGTACCCTTAACCTGGGATAGTTTTTCACCAAGGCCAACCTATACGTCATGATCTTAGGATCTTATGACGTCATGATCAATATGGACTGGTTGGAATCGCATTAGGCGATACTCAACTATAATACAAAATGGTTGATCTTGGTTGATGACGAGGGACAAAGATGCATGATTGTAGGTCGGAACCATAGATTTTCCCCGAGGTTCATCTCTTCCCTGCAGCTACGAAAGAACATGTGCAAGGGAGGTAAGCTCTATGCCATCCTTGCATTAAACAAGAAGGGAGTGGTGGAAGGTCTAGAACACCTTCCTGTGGTGAGAGAGTTTGCAGACGTCTTCCCAGAGGATTTTCCTGAGATGTCGCCAATGAGGGAATTGGAATTTACCATAGACCTAAAACTGGGGAATGAACCAATAGTGAGAACACCTTATCGTATGTCAATCACAGAGTTACAAGAGTTGAGAATTCAACTGAAGGAGTTGCTGGACCTGGGACTCATACATCCAAATGTATCACCGTGGGGTGCACCTGTTATTTTCATACGAAAGAAGGATGGGTCGTGGAGACTCTGCATTGACTACTGTCAATTTAACAAAGCAACGATCAAGAATAAATATCCATTGCCAAGGATTGATGATCTGTTTGATCAGATGAAGGGTGCGACGGTGTTTCAAAGATCGATTTGCGATCAGGGTATCACTAGTTGTGGATCAAGGAGGATGACATCCCTAAGACCACCTTTAAGATGAGGTTTGGACATTACGAGTTCACTGTTTTATCATTTGTATTGACAAATGCCCTAGGGGTATTTATGAGTTTGATGAATGGGATGTTCTGGGAGTACTTGGACAAGTTCATCCAAGTATTCATTGATGATATTTTGATTTACTCTCGGACAATTGAGGAGGATGATGAGAACTTTCACTTGGTACTACAGTGTCTGCAAGAGCACAAATTATATGGGAAATTGTCCAAATGCTCATTTTATCAATCGAAGATTCACTACTTAGGGAATGTCATCTTTGGTGAAGGTATCATCGTGGATCCAACAAGGGTCAAGGAAATTATGGAATGGCCTGCACCGACGAATGTCCTGGAAGTGCATAACTTCATGGGTTTAGAAGGATAATATCGACGATTAGTTGAGGGATTTTTGAAGATAGCAAATCTGATCACTGAATTGCAGAGGAAGAACAAGAAATTTGTTTGGACTGAGAAATGTGTGGAAGCATTTCAGAGGCTCAAGGAGCTGTTGACAACAACAATGATAGTAAAAGTCCCTAACATGGACACATACTTCTTGGTATGCACTGAAGCATCCAAGGAAGGCTTAGGCAGAGTCTTGATGCAAGACAGTTGAGTGATCACTTACATCTCGAGGAAATTGAGAAGGCATGAGGAGAACTATGCGACACACGATTTGGAGTTGTTAGCCATTGTTTATTCCTTGAGAGTTTGGAGACACTACCTTATTGGAGGAAAATTTGAACTAAAAATGAACCACTGTGGACTACAACACATCTTTACGCAAATCAACCTAAACACATGACAACGACGTTGGTCGAAATTTCTTAGCGAGTACGATTTCGAGATTACTTACATAAAAGGAACAGTGAACCAAGTAGCAGATGCATTGAGTTAGAGACCATGCATATTTTCGGTGTTTCCTCTTCAGACGAATCTATGTGAAAAGATTTTAACTTTATAGTGCAATGATGACTGGTATAAAGAGGTCAAGGATTTTATTGAACAAAACACAATGATGGTACCAAGATTTGAAGGATTTACATTGGACGATGATGGAACTTTGAGATTTAAAAATCAAATTTACATACTACCGAACGAACAAACCAAATATTGGAAGACATATTGTGCATGTACGTGATGGACCAATAGAAGTGTTGGGAAGAATTCTTGCCACTGGTAGAATTCGCATATAACAATAGTTACCAAAGCACCCTTAAGATGGCGCCTTTCAAATTTCTTTATGGGCAACCATGTCAGATGCCTTTGAGTTGGGGTTGGCTTGAGGATAGGGTCCTGGTGGGACCAGAAGCGGTCCAAGAAATGGAATATCAAATGCATACTATAAGACAAAGGGTCAAGGAAGCGTAGGATCGACATAAGAGTTATGTCAATGCGCGCCATGTTGATCGTAGTTGCGAAGTTGGTGATCGAGTCTTCTTGCAGGTAAAACCACATAAGATTTCGATCAAGTTTGGAAAGGGAGATAAACTCTGTCCTAGGTTCATGGGACCTTTCAAGATTGTGGAGAGGAAGGGGCCCGTGGCCTATCGACTAGCCTTGCCTGATTCTTTGAGGCATATGCACGATGTTTTTCACGTATCTATTTTGAGACATTAGATTAGTGATCCTACACATGTTATTGATATGAGTTCCTTGCAGGTATCATATGAGGGGGTGCTCACGGCTAAGCCGATTTGCATCCTGTATCATCACATTCAACAACTATAGCGTCAAATAGTAGATCATGTCAAGGTCCAGTGGGACAACTATAGTCTGCACTCGATGACTTGGGATGACACATATGATATTTTCCAATGATTTCCATTTTTGTTTGATGGATAGACTTATGATACTATGATACACATTAATTCAACACTTATATACTGTAAAACTCCGGGACGAAGTTTAGACCAAGAGGGGGTGTATTTTAGCATCCCTCTCTTGCACACACTGAGTGAACTTATTCTTTGAGGACACTTTCTTGCAAGTGATCCGGATTATTATACTATTGGGAATTTAATTATGATTACGAGGCATTATCGATATGATGACATGTTATTTCACTGTATTGACATAGACAGGTGCTATTGACTCAGTTCTCCTGAGTGTCAAGGATTTTGGACCTCGAGGATGCAGAGGCATCGATGAAACCCTTGGACTCCGGATCGAGTCAGGGAGTAGACTATTGGGGTTTTATTGTTGTATATATGACATATGTGCATCTGATTATATTTTATGATTATGGATTTTATTTCTGACATGATTCGTTGATGATGCAGGCTGGCAAGAGCTTGTTGACCATACTCACATGTGGAGTAGAGGGGTCACGCACGACTACCAGATACGTTGAGGGAGAGGTGTGGATAATAGACCTGCCACAACCTACTAACACTCCTACCGTGGCTCGAACTGTAGGTTAATGATTACCTAGTTCGAGAATACCCACGATGTCATGAGGGTAGATTGTGACAGTTTCTCACGATGATTCTAAGGGGTGCGCAATAAGGCAGGGAGGCCCTTAGTCTCCCACAAGATCACCTGGCGGAGTATTGACTCCAGGGGTTTTTGATGTTTACCAAGTCAGTCAAGAGGCGAGTGGCACCCTTGGAGCACATAGTGCATCCTGAAGGGCATGTCATGCAAGAAAAATAGAAAGAGGAGAGTGGCACCCTTGGAGCACGTAGTGTGTCCTGAAGGGCACGTCGCGCAAGGGAAATAGAATGAGGCTAGTGGCACCCTTGGAGCACCTAGTGCGTCCTGAAGGGCACGTCGCGCAGGGGAAATAGAATGAGGCGAGTGGCACCCTTGGAGAACCTAGTGCGTCCTGAAGGGAACGTCGCATTGTTAACTAATAAGTGAATAAACCTAGATGGCCTTAGAACGAATGGTGTGATAAGAAATATTTAAAAACAATTTCCCTAATACAAATGTCACCCAACCTAGGAAATTAAAATCTAGGTCGAAGTGATACTTGTGGTAAAAATAATTTATTCATATTTAAACATGGGATGAGAAGGGGGTAAGAAATTCAATTAAATTATTAAAATCAAATTACTTTGGGGGATTAAATTCTTAAAAAGGGGGAAATGATTATTTGTTACATATGCTAATTAAAATTTATTAATTAAAAGAAAAAAAGAAACTTAAAAGGAAAATTTATTGATTATTCTACACTTGCTAATTTGAGTTTTAGATAAAAAGGGAAAAGAGGGAAACTTAAAAGAATTAGGAAACTAGGGGAAAAAGGGGGAAACATAAATAAAAAGCGAAACATAAGGAAAAAGAAGAATGACTAACTTAGTAAGTAATCTTGCCTTTAAGAACCTTCTAGATTGAACTCAACTAGGAATTTAGTAAGGGCGTAAGTCATTAAAATGTGTAAGGGAATATGGGGGCACCTAGGAGTGACTCTAGGAATGATTTTAGGTGGGTGAGGGAAATAGGAGTAATTAAATAATTAATGAAATTAATTTCTGGTGCAATGAAGGGGATGGGTGACATGTGTACGAGGAAGGATTTTTTTGAATTAAATTATTGAAAAATAAATTAAATGGGAATTTGGGAAATAAATCCTTAGAAACTCTATATAAAGGAGGGAGGAGGAGGAGTATGGATCTCTTCTTTTATGCATAATGTTACGCTACAGAATTTTGACTTGACTGAATTCTCTTCTGGGAGTTGGGATACCCAGCTCGGGTATGAGTGGTAGCTTGACCTTTCTAGGCGAGTTGGTTGCTAGTGGTTCTTTGGTTTAGAGTGCGTGGCCCCTTTGCGACTCGGGGGGCTAAGGGGGAAGAAGAGTACCCCTAGAGTTGGCTAGGAGGTACCGGTGAAGTCATATTGGTCGGCAAGCGGGAGCTTCATGGAGCACATGGGACAACGACTCAGAGCTGTCATCTTGGGCTATGATACGCATGCTTTTATTTTGCATGGTAGATTACTATTGATCTTGCACTTTCATTTCTATACTTTTATTGTGTAAAAAAAAGTGTTTTACTTAGTGTTTTTAATCAAGAACTTAAAATTGTCATAGATTTACAATTTCTGCATCGATTTGAACTCCTTGGCCACCGATCCATGATTTCTTGACTGTTCTGCTTGTTTTATTGATTATTATAAAGAGATTGTTCTTTATCTTTCATCCTCATCCCTAGATCATCATTCCACGCCTGAGCAGTCGGCCAGGAGTCGGATCAATGGTCGTAATTTCGGTGTTAATAGACCTATAGATCCTAATGCCCCACTTTTCTGTGCGTGGATGATGAGAGAAGGATAGTTTTTCCCATTTGTCTCCCCCTGTTGATTGTTCCTGGTTGATTGATTGTCTTGCACCTTCTTGTGCTGAGTGTCTCTATGTTTTTGTTGATTACGTCTATGCTTTATTTATGTGATTTCTTGGCATTTTACCCTAGCAATGTTAGATGGCCGAGAGTTTGATTGATAGAGTTCATGCCCCTTTCCTTTCACAAATTTACCAAGCGACCTTCATTGTTGTTATACATGAGTTTTACTCAACCACTAATATTTTACCTGCGTTTGTCATTGAATACTCCACCTGCTCATTATTCAACCACGATTTCATCTTTGCATTTTTTTTTATCTCCACCTGCATTTTTGATTAATTTATCTTTGTGTATTGTTTGTTTATTCTCCCAGGGATTAGCCTTACTACTCTGCATTTGGATGACTTTTTATTCTCTGCGATTTTATCATTACCACTTGATTGATTAGCATTGGACAACGACCTGATGTTACTGTGCGATTTTCTTTTGACTCTTCTGGGCGTTGTTACACTGGAATATCATATGATACTGCGATTTCTCTTGGTGTTGATACACTGCGATATTATATTACCCACCAAATTAAACATTGCAACGATTAATTTCATTAAGGTCTGGTAGTGATTAATATGGTAGAAATTAATATGGTTTAAATATTGCAGCAATATAATATGTTAGAAAACAAGAAATGTTAGACAATAGCCATGTGTTAGACAACAATATATCGTTCCAGTTTTATATGCAACAAACAACTTGCACTTTTAAAAGACAGTGAAATTCATAGCTTTTGACAACAAATTTATAAGTGATTGCGAATTTATACATTGAATGGCATGAATGGCGATTTATTTACCACTTCTTTTTATTTCATTCATTAAAATTTATGTACAGATAGAGAATTGGTATATTGGAAATGAATTGAATTAGGGAATAACAACTGGAATAGCATTTTTAGACAACAATTATTATATTTGGAACAGACAATGTTTTCTTTCCAGATAGCACCTCAATTTATTTGACTGCGAAATTACATGCAATGGATGCGATTTTACTTATAATTATGATTGCGAATTGATATATATGGCTGCGTATTGATAAAATGGCTGCGGATTTGCTATGTTTGCAATTTGTGCATATATCTGCATTTTCGTAAAATAGTAAAACACCCAGAATGTAATAATTCCGAGTTCATCACGGAATCCTAGGCGACATCCTTGTTGACAGTAATTATATTCTTAAGTCTGAGCCAATTTACTGTAGACAACGATATATAAAGTTACCATGTTTTTTTTTACTCAACGGTTACCATAATTAACTCAACATTTATCACATACTTTGACCCTAAGAACCTTTAGTGGATATTGATACATTGCTTATATACTACGATTATATACTTAAATCTACATTGCTTATATACCTTGCTTATAGGCTGCAACTATATACATGGAGATTACATTTCTTATATACATTGCTTATAGACTGCGATTATTTACATTGCTTATATACTGCGATTATATACTTAAATCCACATTGCTTATAGACCGTGATTATATACATTGCTTATAGACTGCGACTATATACATGGCAATTACATTGCTTATATACATTACTTATAGACTACGATTATATATTTAAATCCGCGTTATCATGTCTATATCTTTGCGGTATCATATATGTAACTCTACCTTGTCATATACTAAAAGACAAACTTTATTATAATAGAATTATAACAACAATTTTCTATTCAGTATATGACAACGATTTTGGGTTTGTCCATGGCTGTGATGTAACAGTAATACCTTGACAACGTTTCTCTATATTTGAGTAATAGCGAGTTTTCTATTTCTTGATATAACAACAATTTTATATTCATTATGGTATGACATCTTTTACCCCCACGTCCCGACGATATATTTGTTTCAATTTTAATAGCGAATTCACAAGATAGTGAATTCAGAAGATAACTATTTAATTAAGTTTTACTAGATAGAAATATCGCGTACCTAGACAACAATAGTTTAGACAGTAATGATTTAGTCAGTATCGTCAAATAATAATGAGCAACATAGATCATTGTAATGTTAAGTAGTTCACTTATTTTAAGCACATATATTAGTTCACCTTTAGGATAACATTTATGATAATAATAGCCTTATAATAGTTCACTCCTTCACACTTAGACATCATTCTTAATGGATAAAGGGTTATGGTTCATGGGCGAAGTCGTTTAATAGCTTGCACAATTTAATTGAGGACATCGTCTTGTGTCTTGTCGACCTATTGCTTGGGTGCGTGGGTATAGTCTTCTTGTCGGTTTTTTTCGTCTCCTAACGTGTTGAATTCTTCTTGGGTTATTGGTCTAGAGGTGTTGTGTTGCACCAAGGTTATCGTCACGCATATCGCTTGGTGATGACATGATTCCTGATGAGGGGATCATTGCACCCCTTGATGGATGTGAGGTGAATGATAACCTGGTATGAGTCTATGCTTCCCAAGGTGGGTGTTGTTCGTTGTAATGGTTTTTAGTTCTTTGTTTTGTAATGCATTAAGGCATTGGGTTTGTGCAACGTAGAGGTTTCTAGTTCCTAGTCGTCGAAGCCACTACGTCGGGTGGTGGATGTCGTCCCTTAGCTTGTATGCGTTGTTGTGGTTGTGTCGGGCGGGTAGTCATTTCCATCTCTCTTGAATTTCGCATGTTTCTCCCAGTTGATCGATGTGCTAGCATGTTGAGTCGCTATTGTCTGTTTCCTGATCTGTAGGAGTGATGTTTGTCATCAGGTTGTGTGGTTTAATCGTTGTCGTCGTTGCCTTCCTGCCTAAAAAAAAAATAATCTTGCACTTTTTCTTCACTTGTAGTCGTAACAGCAGGGGTCGTTACAACACCACACCCAATAACATTCACAATATAATTATTTACATCTCCTAACCCACATTTCTCCCAAATTAATGCAAACCATGATTAAAAGGATATATTGTTTCTAAAATATTTATATTTGATCCAAATTTGACTAGTGCCACTTAGTGTTGGATCGGGTGGTTGAGTGTTGTACATTTAATCTTCAATTAATGTCTTATCTGCATCTTATAATTCAACATCACCAAATTGATGTATGTCAATACCCCCATCTTGTTTGATGTGGGACAAGGGACACATTAATGATTTACCCTAACCCCCCATTGGATGCTAACCTGTGACTTGTAAGGAGAAAACACATAATTAACTTGCTTGAACATACTCTACTTAGGTTATAATATCATATATTATTATATTGATACATACATGTTATAATATATTGCTAATCATAAGTTACATATTAATTATAATACATCGTAGGTATATAATATATAGTTATATAGTATTGTAATATATAGCATAGGTATATGTAATAATCTCTCTCTCTCTCTCTCTCTCTCTCTCTATATATATANTCTCTCTCTCTCTCTCTCTCTCTCTCTCTCTCTCTCTCTCTCTCTCTCTCTCTATATATATATATATATATATATATATATATATATATATAGAGAGAGAGAGAGAGAGAGAGAGAGAGAGAGAGAGAGAGAGAGAGAGAGAGAGAGAGAGAGAGAATAAATATATATGCATATATTGTTTCTCAAATATTTATATTTGATCCAAATTTGACTAGTGCCACTTAGCATTTAATCTTCAATTAACATCTTATTTGCACCTTATAGTTCAACATCACCAAAATGATGTATGTCGATACCCCCATCTTGTTTGATGTGGAACAAGGGACCAAGCATTAATTATTTACCCTAACCTCCCATTGGATTCTAACCTGTGTCTTGCAAGGATAAAACATAATTAATCTGCTTAAACGTATTGTACTTAGGTTATAATATCGTATGCTATTATATTGATGCATATAGGTTATAATATATTACTAATTATAAGTTACATATTAATTATAATATATCGTAGGTATTTTTTTTTTACCATGAAAAAATATCCTTTATTTTAATGTATAATATAAAAAGAGTCCATCTTTACAACACAAAAGCTTCGTCCAAAAAACATTTAACAAGTTTCCTCCAGAGAAACACAACAACTACGTCACAAACTTTGCGAAACATGCATCAAAGACAAAAACCCCCAAAAGACTAAACCATAACAAACAAACAAAACCACCAAAACTAGAAAAACAAGAATTAGAAAATGTCCAAGCGGGATTCCAGACCCACTTCCCCATCCACTATCTGTTTGAAAAATAATTTTCCTTCCATGCGGTTCAAATCTTGCTTTGACAGATAATGAGCTAACATATTACTATCTCTGTAAATATGGGCAAAATGTATGTTGGAGAAGGTTGAAACCAACATTCAAATTCTCTTTTTCCATAAATGCAAACCTGCAACCTAAATTTTGCATTTCTTTTCCAATCAATTTATAATAATATTTGAATCTCCAAATACTTGAATATGGTCAATATGTAGTCTTGAAGCCATCATCAGAAGTTCCCATACACCCATAAGTTCTCCACATGTATTAGACTAAGTTAGTACCTCACCCACAGTTTAAAGTCCAATGTTACGAAGCAAAATCATCAATTTTTATCACCCCTCCAATTCCACATTTCATAAATGAATCTTGTGAGGACCCATCAAACCATCCTAATAAAACATTTTCCATAATAATAGAGAGATAATTCTCCTTATTAATGGTTTAGAAGCATGTAACTCCTTCAATATAATATATACTTATATAGTATAGTAATATATAACATAGTTATATGTAATAATCTCAATCTCTCTCTCTCTCTCTACACACACACACACACACACACACACACACACACACACACACACACACACACACACACGATATATTATAATGTGTGTGTGTGTACACACACACAAAAGAAAAACAAAACACAATATAAAAATCATGAAAAGGTCCAAGAGGCGATTGAGAGTTGCAATTGTAGATTAGGGAAATAATTTTAGCTTTCTCTCTAATTTTCGCCGTGAAGAGGGGTTTTGAGGAAAAATTGAGGGATTTAAAGGGTTAGTAACATTACAGAATGACTATACCATAAAAAAATGAATATCCCTTTATGAGATTACAAACATACTTAGGAGATAATAGGGTTTGGTGAATCCTTAGTTTTCATGAATGAATTGGGTGTGGTAGTGCAGTGCTTTGTGTAATAATTAGCCCAAAAATCACAATGAGGCTTCCACAAATGTACACAATATGTTCACTTGCATTGGTGTTTGTTTACCTAATTGAGGGTAAGGGATTGATTAAACTATGGTCTATCATATATGTGGATTTGTAAAAGTCTTAAAAAAATAGAAATATTGATGACTTGGTCACTTATCTATGGCCTATGCTTAAAAAGTTGAGCAATGAAAATATGTCTATAGCAATGGATCTAGATTTAGTTATTTTCATACGAAGAAAATATTGTAATTCAAACTCGGATTGGGACGCTTTTGCATGGTATAAACATATAATACTTTCTCAACATGTCAAATTTTCTTATTAGATGCTTGGAAAGACACGATAGCAATTGGTAACCTCAAAAGACTCAATTGGATTTGAGCCTGTCATGAATACAAATTGACTAATTAGTGACTATACACCAAAAAAGTTAGTCACACTTTTTTTTATAGGATAAATACTATCAAATTTGAGCAATTTTGAGGTATTTTAAGTGGTGTAGCTATAAATTACTAACATAAACTACTAATATAAATTAGGGTTAAACACATGCGACTAGTCAACGACTATATGACTATAAATTAGTAGTATTTATTACTTATGTGTAATTGAGGTATAGTAGTATAGTTTAGCGGGCTTTATTATGCTAATTATTATTTTTCACATTCAATTCATTTTTGCAATATGCACACACACAGGCACCACAAAAATAAAACACAATATAAAAATCATGAAGTCATATTTTCATTTGCATTTGCATTGTCAACCTGCATGAAACCCTAAACAATGTGGAAGGAGGTTTGGTGCCACTGTTGAGATATTTTGAGGCTTTTGTGGGAAGAGGTTGGTACAAGAGGAAATTGAGAGTTACAATTTTAGATTAGGGAGGTAATTTTATCTTTCTTTCTAATTTTGGTTGAGAAGAAGGGTTTTGGGGAAAGTTTGAAGGATTTAAAGGGTTTGTAATGCTATAGAATGGCCATGCCATAAAAAAAATGAATATCCCTTTATGAGATTACAAACATAATTAGGAGATAATGGGGTTTGGTGAATCCATAGTTTTCATGAACGAATTGGGTGTGGTAGTGCTGTGCTTTGTGTAACAATTAGCCCAAAGATCACAATAAGGCTTGCCCAAATGTACACAATATGTCCACTTGCTTTGGTGTTTGTTTACCTAATTGATTGTATGAGATTGAGTAAACTTTGGTCTATCATATATGTGGATTTGTATAACTCTTCAACAAATAGAAATACCAATGAGTTGGTCACTTATATATGGCCCATGCTTAAAATGTCGAGAAATGGAAATATGACTATAGCAATGGATTCAAATTTAGTTATTGTCATACAAGGAAATGGTTGTAATTCAAACTTGGCTTGGGATGGTTTTACATGGTATAAACAAATAATACTTGCTCATCTTGTCAACTTCTTTTGATTAGATGCTCAACAAGCTTAGTATGACACTAGAGTGTTGATTGTAATTGTTTCCTCTACCGATGAAACTATAAGTTGGATTATTTTATATGATCCCACTTTGTATTAATACTAATCTTTCTATAGATATTAAACCTACTTGCTATAATAAATTAAAGGATGTTTGTAATAAAAGTAACAACTATGATAGGTGGAATTTCCTCATGGCAACAGAGGCCCAGGTTTCTGTTGGTGGGTACATCCGTCGAGACATTTGGGTTCTCTATTCTTTATGTCTATCATATTTTAGCTTACTTCTCCAAGTTTATGATTTTGGTTACTTTTCTCATACAATAGTTTAAATTAATTCTTTTATACTTTACCTTTAAACTTTTAGGAGATGCTTTGGCATTGCTTTAGTCTGTCACTACTTGATTGTACTTTTAGGTTCCATTGACCTCTATTTTTGGTTATTTTTGGATATTGATAAAAATTATCTTATCTTATTGTCTACGCCTTGTCAAGTCTATCAACAATATATTACAATGGAAAATTAACAAGAGTTGAGCAATTGCCAAAGACTAATTTTTGGTATTTTAGCTAAGGATCCATATCCATGTACAATAGGTTTCAAGTTTCAAGCTTTACGTGGATTTTAATTGTCACCATTGGTTGGAAATGGTGAAATGGAATTCAAATTTACATATACAATATTATATTACCATATATTATTTACATGCCAGATGATCTATTGAGAACTGATCCAAGCTTTTATTTTTCTCTTAGCTTCAACTTGGAATGAATAAAAGTTATCCAAATAATGTTATACACAACAATGATGATTTTGAATACTTATTTTTCTTTTATTTTTATGTATTGATTCAAATAATGTTATACACAACAATGATGATTTTGAATACTTATTTGGAATGCAACAAAATGATATGTAAGTGGTTGGAACATGGTCTCCCAAAGTGAAAAATCACTAGTTTCCTTCACATATCAACTAACAAGAAAATTTGATGTGTCAAGGGACCTCATCCACACATCTAAATAACTGATTACATGAAGGGTGAAGAATTGAAATCTATGGGCTAAAAATCTAAAGGGAATTACTTTGATAACTAGGGACACAAAATTATTAAATAAATCCCAACAACTAGCAATCATATCCAACAAGCTTGTAAAGGTCATTGCTTTCCCCATTCCTCAGTTGCTAAAGCATATACAAAATAAAAAAAGGAATGAATGGGAAATGAAGTACAATTAATAAAGGGTGCATGCAAAAATCTCTATTGCGGCTATGAATAATATATGGTAGTAAATAAATGTTTGTGACACCATGGGGACTCTTTTGAGGCTATAAATACTCACGGGTACTGGAGAAACACCTAAGGGCTATCATTTTTATGCCCAGTGAAAATATTTGAATCCCAAAATGTATTAGGCACTATAAGGGAGATTTTAGCTTGGGTCATTGATGTAGATTTAAGAAAAAAAACCCAATCATGTATATACTCTTGGCACAACATATGGGATATTTTGGTTGATATGTAGGTTTGAATGCTAAATCCCTCATCAGAGAAGATTTACTAAGACTCGATACACAATGATTTTAGGATGTTAGTGGGAAATGAAAACATGAAAATGTTTCCACTTCTTGCTCATGAATTATCATATGTGCAATAGAGCATCATGTTTTTTCCCAGTGTATCACCATTTGTTGAGGCCTTAACAAACCCCTAAGTCTACCAACTTGGGGACCCACTTTTAAATTTTTATTCAAGCATCTTCAACTTTATTTTGTTTTATTGGACCTTGTCTTTTAAATCCTAAGTAATGGTTATATGTTGTTGACTAAATTTGCTTTGACATGATGCATTATTGATCACTCTGCTTTGTAATGTATTTCATTATAGTTTATAACTCTTACATCGTCAAATTGATTTACCGCATAAATTTGTTGTTCCTACATTGGTCAGATCAAATGTATCATAGATTTAGCTAATGTACTAGTTATGCTTGATTGATTAAAGATGATGGAGTTCCCTCCCTCCATTTTTCATGCAAATATTATGAAAA
Organism: Picea engelmannii; assembly: GCA_009831015.1. Taxonomy (NCBI): domain Eukaryota; kingdom Viridiplantae; phylum Streptophyta; class Pinopsida; order Pinales; family Pinaceae; genus Picea; species Picea engelmannii. The sequence goes on along the minus strand of ML789780.1, from coordinate 190,511 downwards.
AGGAACCATGGAAAATTGGATGAACCTAAGATCACGTGCCACCACTATTGAGTGAATCTAGAGTATATTTCCTTCAAATTTTCCACCTTCTTAATAGGAATAAGTGACTAACATTTAGTGGTAGATTTTTTTTCAGAGCTCATTACCATGTTTTAATTCTTTATAGTCCTTTTATAGTTCACCATGTCTAGAGATCCCAAAAGATCCTATAGGGAATCCTCCTCCTACTCAATCGGTCATACCCGAGATTAAGAAATGTGTATTCCATGAATTCACCTCCCTTCATAGACGAATTCACCAGAGTAGCCACTCCAACACTTAGTTCCTTCACACCTTGCCAACTGATCGGGGCACCTATGACTGCTTTGTGTAGGGAATAAAGGGGACCCACTACTAGTCATATAAGTTAGTGAAACATGTAGTCCCAAACACCTATCCATCCCTTGAGTTTGTTGACCTCTATTCCAAGCACTACCACCACTCCACCTCTTGCATCATTCTATGGATGGAAAGACTAATATTTTATGAGTTAATTCTCATTCTATTTATACCATGTTGGGAAATTTTTTGGGTTCCATTATATTATCCCCTAAAGTACAAAGGAGATGATATATGAGCATTCTCTATGAGTAGAAATAATCCATTTCCCAAAAACTATCACACAACTAGGGAATTGCTCAAATCCCTCCTCCCCTCTTTAGAACCAAAATATTTTCTATGTGGGTCTGAAAGTCCATTTATTTATTCACCTTAACTTGGGAAGGGATGATGACTCTGTGGTTCATGACAACATGGTGACCATAATTTTCTTATTTGAAAACCACCCAACCCCCTCATTTAGATATGTAGAGACCTTGGCCATGACCATCAAACAATGATTGGAAAATTTCAATACTAATAGAATATTCTACTACCTCTCCTTCTTGGTTTACCTATTCATTTTTTATCAGAGCCACTCCTTGTCTCATCTAGAACTGCAATAGTTTAAGGATGGTCAAACTATTCTATGTTTTGACTGGATACCATGGGTTAGTAAAGGTGAGTCAGAGTCTTCCCTTTTTAAATTCATTAATGAGTTCGAACATGTTTGTTGTATTTGCAATCATCGAAGAAATGATCACAAGAAGGGTGATTAGTTCTTAAGAGAAGACTTCACAATAATTAGGGTGTATGGGATTAAATATGCACACCTTATAAACTCCCTAAGCTCCTCACTCCCAAATTCTTTTTATTGGAGTATGTCAAGTAGCTAGTGGAAATTGACGAGTTTCACTTCCTAAAGTCCAAAAAGAAGATTCACATAAGCTATCCCATGTCATGAGAGGTTATGTTGTCTTAGATAAGAAAGGTGCCAAAGAGGTTGTGTAGATCCTAGAGAAGTTAGTTTCCCTCAAGATAAACCTTGATATATGATCCATTTTTTACTATGGTAGTGTTGAGGTCTCAGCAACCCCGTATGTCGACTGACTTGGGGACCCACTTTTAAATTTTTATTCAAGCCTCTTCAAATTTTCTTCATGTTATTGGACCTTATCTTTTACAACCCAAGTAATGGTTATTTGTTGCTAACTAGATTTGATTTTATAGGATACAATGTTGATCACTCAACTTTGTAATGTAATTCATTATAATTTATGATTGTTGCATTCTAAAATTGATTTTCCTCATAAATATGTTTCTCTTGCACTGGTCACATCCCATGTATAATGGATTTAGCTAATGTCAAATTTGTATTTAAATGGAGATGTTTTGCTTCAATATGTTATACAACTTTGTCTAAGTTCATAGAAGTTGTTTTCATCATAGGCTGACTCATAACTGAGTTTTGTGTATAATTGACACTTTCACAAGGTATTGGGTTTGAAGTGCACTAAAATCCAACATGCTCTTTTCATGAACTCAAATATTTCAGAAGCTTATAAATTATGCAACCATCAATCAACATCTTGAAAACCTATATAATAGAGATGTAAGACAAGTCAACATAAATTGTTTTGGGCAAAGCCACTCTCAGAAAAGGTTTCTTATAGGTTTTTAGGGATTTTGAACCAAATGCAATTGATAGAATTTGAATCCAAGGTCTAGAGGTATGGGAATGCATAGCTATGATTTCCCATAAAATCAAGCTATTTTAACTTCATAATTTATGAAAGATACAAAGATGGCTTTGACTAGGGATTTGTCATAGTTCGTTGGAAAGCCTCACCTGTCATCCACACACTACAAAAAAATGATCGTCTATCTGTTGTGGCTTGGAATATTTATGTCTTCTTGAAGCTTGAAAACTAGGTTTCTTGTCACTCTTTTGATTTGAATGGAGAGGATCAAATGGTTCTCGTGGCAATGTTTATAGAAATATTAATTTATCCAAGGCCTTAGTTCATTCTTTCAACTTAGGATAAAATTCTTTTTCATGTTTTTACTAGAGATATTCATAGAAGGTTAATATATTTTACCAAGGGCTATTTTGGGCTTCACATAATTTCCCCCCATGGGTTATCAAAGACATATATTTTTTTTTCCTTCTGATAGGATGTTAGAGGATTTCCATCAATGAATTTTAAGAGTTCTCCGATGGCTTGTATTTACAAGTACTCTAATGTTTTGGATCAAGTAAAAATTTTCAATTTCTCTAACACCTCATATTTAATTTTTCTCCGATTGTCATATCTAAAAATGCTTTGATGGTTAATATACAAAACAAATTGTGGAAAGAAATGATTGGGGGGCACTGCTATAAAGTGTTTTGCATTGGATTGAGCATGAATTTGGGAGTATTTTTAAAGGTCAGAATGAAAGGAACATATATTTTTCACTGATCCAGGTGGATATTGGTGGCCACCCACTTGTTCCACTAATTTAGAGTGGTTCCACATCTTGGTAGTTTTTCTATTGTTTTTCGGGTCCCAAACTTTCGAGGTCGTTTTGAGGCCCTAAATGATGTTTTTTTGGTGCGAAAGTGCCTACAATGTAGACAAAGGCAGATGATAGGATGAATGAAATGTGTACAACTCGGATAGACCTTTATGACAGGGTACTGAGCACCCAAAACATATATTGTTTTCAAAAGTTGCGCCCCCGGGAAGTTGATGTATCAACTGACCACATTGGGGCCCACAAACCTTTTGGCATTTTGTCTTCTCAATTTAGGGTTTTGTATGTTTAGGGTTTTATCATTGATGATTTATGTTAAAAGTATTTTTCATCCTATTTGTAATCAACTTCTTGAAAATGAGTGTAGCCGACACATCTCTCTCTTCAGAGATAAGCTACCACCATTCTAGCTAGCTTGTGTGCGTTGCATTTTACAGTCTTTTGTATTCCATAAATTCGTTAATATAATATGATTTAATTGTATTATTGTGTTTTTTGCAATATCTCTGTGTGTTTCCTTGTTATGCCTTTGCTTCATGTCATTCTCAATATAATCCAGATCAATGGTATCAGAGAAATTTTCTCTTTGTTATTTCTCTGTGCATGTCCCCGACGAGGTCAGGATACTGAGAGTTGGGTCTCAAATTGGTTGAGATTGGGGAAGATAAATCTCACTGGACCAAGTGTCCTCCCATGAAAAAATAAAAGAGAGATGATGGCCCATGAGAACCTATCAAACTATTGCTCGAGGAATCCCTCACACAAAAAAGGAACAAGATGATGGATAATTTCGCCTAGATCCTTTGACTGTTGCCAACAACAAAAGAGGCAACTTAAAGTAGAAATAACTTAGGAGGTGTGACACCCTTTAAGGTACAAGTTAAATATGGTATTCCTTTATTTGAAGGCCATATAGATTCTGATGCTTTGGAAAAATGGTTAAGTTTACTAGAGGATTATTTCTCTATCCAAAATTTTTCCAATGGTGAAAAAATCACCTTCGTGCTCCTTAAAGCCATTACCTATGTCAGAGATTGGTGGGAGAATATGAGAAACATGCCAAAGAAGAGTCTGTAATTTTTGGGCCAGGAATCACTCAAGAGACCTTTTTTGATGCCCTCAAGGAATAATACTACCATATTGGAAACTATGATGACCAATACACGAATAGACAACTAGTCTGCGCCAGGAGAGAGACCAAACAGTTCTGGAGTACACCAAAATATTCCAGAGCTTGCATAAAAATATAAGTATCAAAGACTCTGAGTGAAACCTGATCTCGAAGTACCACAATGGCCTACATAGGTACATCCAAACATATATGGATTCCTTGTACATCTCCTCACTAGGATCCTCTTACTGATATGCTATCAAGATCGAGAAAAAGTTCCAAAAAAATAATAAGAAGGATTTCAATTCTGTAAACCCATTGCATCAGAAGCATGATAAAGGTGGCCCTAACTCCTAACGCAGAGGACATAGCACAATGGAAAGTGGTGTGAGTTCTAAAAAAATCCCTTGGCACAAAACTGACGGATGTCACTCCAAATAGTCATTGTTGGCAGAGATGAAAGCCTCATATTCAGATGTTGACTCAAAATCTGATTCAAAATCGGATAAGGGAAAATGGATCATTGATGAAGAACCTTTGTTACCATTTCTACCACAAAAGTCCAACCAGAGGAACTAGAGGATCTTGAATTAGGGGAACACCTCTTCTACTCATAGATGTGGGTGAAGGGGACCCCCCTCCATTTCATTGTTGACTATGGTAGCTAGAATAACCTAATCTCCGCATAGGTAGTCAAGAGGTTGAAGCTAAAAATGACACTACATCCTTATCCATACACCATAGTTTGGATCAGTAAGGGATGCTACATTTGTGTCAACCAACAATTCTGCTTGCACCATGATGTCAAACCCTTCAAAGATGAGGTATTATGTGATGTTTCCCCCCTTGAATTTTGTGATTTTCTTTTAGGATAACCATATATGTGGAAGTGTCATGTTGTTTATGAATATAGGCCCCGTAGTGTCATTATTACTTTGGGAGGTCAAATCTACAAATTACTAGAGGTTTTCCCAACTATTGTAGTCTATTTTATCTCTGCAAAGTAGTGCAGAAATGTGGTCTTTATGACCGAGATATTTCTCCCCTTTATGGTATCAAAGCAGTCTACTCTTGTTCATTTTTTTAGTGAATGTCCCCGATAAGGTCTGAGTATAGAAAGTTAGGTCTAGAGATTTTCTCTCTTGAGAAAAATCACTCTCACACACCCAAGATAACCTCCATGGTGGAAGAAAAGAAGAATGACAGAGCAGGCGATTCTATTAATCTATTGCTTGAGAAAAATCTCACGTGACAGAGGGATGAAATGATGGAGAATTTTTCCCACATCCTTCAACGCTCGCTAATAAAAATAGACGCGTATTCATCAAGCGTCCTCTTTGGAGGAACCTCGCCTTTCAAGGTACAAGTTAATTTTGATATTCCCATATTTGAAGGATAGATAGATGCAGATGCTCTAGAAAAATGGTTAAATTTGCTAAAAGGTTATTTCTCTGTTCATAATTTCTCCGACAGGGAAAATATCACCTTTGCACTCCTTAATGCTCTCCCCCATGTCAAACATTGGTGGGAAACTTACTGGGAGAAAAGTTCCATAGAGGAATCTGGAATATATGGGGCTGAGCCCACTTGGGATTTATTTGTGGATGCGGTCAAGGAACAATATTACCCTATTGGAAACTATGACGACCAATACATGAGATGGGCCACACTATGGCAAAAGAGGGGCCAAGCAATTCCAGAGTTCACCAATACCTTCCATACCTTGTGCACCAAGCTAGGTATCAAAGACTCTGAGCAACATCTGGTTCTGAAATACCGTGGGGATCTACATAGATACAACCAAACTAAAATGGATTTTCTGGACATCTCATTAATGGGTGCTGCTTATCAATATGCTGTTAAAATCGAGCATAAGTTTAAGCACCAGAATAAGCGTAAGTTTGGGTCTGCAAATCAACAACAACTAAAGTATGGTAAACACATCCCTAACAACCAGCCTTCAGAAAACCAATCCAAGCCACATGAAAAGAAGCGTAAAAAAAAGACAAATACGGAAACTGGAAAATGGTGCGATTTCAACAAAATCCCCTACAACAACACTGATGAATGTCGCTCAAAAAAGTCATTAGTGGATAATATCAAAGACAATAAGCCAAACCCTAATTCATAATCTAATTCAGAAAATACTAGTAGAAGACATATCATCGATGCAAACCCCACTGCTATTGTCGCGACCACATAAATTCAACTAGAAGAATCAGTAGATCCTGAAGAGGGGAGCACCTTTTTTATTCACAGATGTGGGTGAAGGAGACCCCACTTCATTTTCTTGTTGATAGTAGAAGCTAGAAGAACCTCATATCAGAAGAGGTCATCAAATAGTTGGGATTGTTGACAACAAAACACCCGCAACCATACAACATTGGGTGGCTTCGCCAGGGACAAGATCTTCATGTTAGCTAGTAGTGTCGATTGTCATACGACATCCATCCCTTTAAGGATGAGATATTATGTGATGTTTCCCCACTGGATGTCTGTGATGTTCTCTTGGGTCATCCATATATGTGGAAGCACCATGCTATTTATGAGTATCGACACCGTAGTGTCATTGTTACTCTGGGGGGTCATCTCTACAGGATACCAGATGTATTTCTAAATATTGTCCCACCTAAATAGTGCCACAAGGTAGTATCTCATACTACAAAATTCAACTTCTTCACAATCTGTTCAAAAGGTGAACATAAGGACACTACAACCACTGCAACCTCAGTCCAAGCACCTTCTATCCAACACAAGCAGGTCGAAAATGTTGCAACAAAGAATAAATATTGATTCTTCACACAAGAATATCATGTATCTAGACTAATTAAAAAGGTCCAGCCCTTCCAACCATTGGTTCATGACAACCTTCAACAAGCTAAGCAACACAACTTCTCCAACAAGGCAAGCAACTCATCAAGATGCAGATTCAATAAACACTTTTCCCTCTCCTCTGAGAACTCAATGCAATGGAGACCATTGATTCATAATGAGGTAGGATTGATCCAAGTGGATATCGGTGCCACCCACCTATTCCAACTGGCTCAAAACAATCTTTTGGTAACTTACTAGTTTTAAAAGTTTTTCGGTTCCTAAACTTTCGAGGCCATTTTGAGGGCCCAAATGAAGTTTTTTCAGGATAGAGCACCTCAATGATACCCAAAGGCTCTAATCGAGCCCCCAAAATGAATCTCCTCGATGATACCTTTCCAAGGAGTTATCGTGCACCCCAAACATAGATCGTGTGCCAAAGTTACGCCCCTAGGAAGTTGATACACCAAACTACCTAAAACGGGGTCCAAAAAACTATTGGATTTTCATCTTCCGGGGTTAGGGTTCTGGATTTTATTTATGTTAAAAAGGAATTTAAAGCCTCATTGTAATCCATCTTCTTGTGAATGTGACTAGTCGTCACATCTCTTCTCAGAGATAAGATGCCACCATTCTAGTGAGTCTTTCACTCTGTATTTCTATAGTTTTGTATTGCAAAACCATTTTTATTGGTCGAAGCTTCGATAATATGTCTGCAAGTACATCAGATCCCACACTGCCTGTGTTAGTTACAAACCCTCCATCAAGAAACATGGGCTATACGCCCCTCTACCTGCTCCAGACAGGCCTTGGGATTTCATCTCCATGAAGTACATGTACAATCTACCTCCGATCAAGCATGGGAATGACTGTGTCTTTGTGGTCATTAATCGATTATCTAAGATGGTATTTTTGGAACCCTACAAGAAGAGCATCATAGTTGAGGCCATTGATAAGCTCTTCTTTCAATGGATTTGGGTTCATTTTGGGCTCCCACAGATCGTTATTTTAGATTGAGAAAATAGGTTCCTGAGTACTTTTTTGTCCATCCTATGGTCGATGATGGATACCAAGCTGACCAAATTGACTGCCTTCCACCAACAGACTATTGGGAAAATAGAGGTAGTCAACAAGATGATTGTCCATATCCCAATGGTGTACAATTCCAAACATCCACACACATGGGATGAGATCCTTCCTTATGTTCAAAATAGCTACAACAAATCCCTCCACAACTCTATTGGCCGCAACCCTTTTTAGGTGTGTTTGGGGTTCCAACCATTGGTCCCCATTGATGTATTTTTTCCCATTACAATTGCATATGAAGAGTCCTCCCATGCTCAGACCAAGGTTGATCGAGCAACCAAATTTGTTGAATGAATCCATCAAATTCAACAACAATTTCATGATATTTTGTAGAAATCCAACACCGAGTACAAGCAACACCACAATTAACATCAAGTACTACAAAAGTTTCAAGTGGGAGATAAGGTATGGTTGCATTTGTAGAAAGAGTGCATCAAAATACCCCATCAAAATCTCCTCCCACTCCTATATGGGCCTTACACCATCACCAAGGATATGGGTGAGAATGATTTTGAATCAAGTATTCCCCCTTTCCTTGGCTTGCACCCGATATTTAATGTGGAACTTATTCAATCATATTTTCCACCTCTCCTGGACACTTCTAATGCGGATGAGAAATTGGACCCTACATAACTCAATATTGAATGCATTCTACAAGAGATGGTTTATCATATCATGAACACCAAAATGAAGGGCACCTGCCAACAAAACATCCAACTCTATCGTGCTGTCAAAGCAGGTTAGCTTCTTCACCAGGGAAAGTGCCTCACCAAGAGTTAGATTCAATAGAAGTTTCCCCATTTGATGGAGGAACTTGATGCAATTGGGACCATTTCTTCATAAGGGGGGAGGAATATTCCATGTGGATGCTGGTGGCCACCCACCTATTCCACTAATTCAAAATGGTTCCACATCTTGGTAGTTTTTCTATGGTTTTTCGAGTCCCAAAATTTCAGGGTCATTTTGAGGCCCTAAACCACATTTTTTTTTGCACAAAAATGTCTAATATGTACTTAAAGGTAGATGCCAGGTTGAAAGAAATTTGTACTCCTCAAGAATACCTTTCCAACGGGATACCGAGCACCCCAAATAGAGATCATATGCAAAAGTTACGCCCCTGGGAAGTTGACGTATCTACTAGCCACATTAGGGCCCACAAACATTTTGGCGTTTCATCTTCTGGGGTTAGGGTTTTGGATTTTTATGGTTTTCTCATTGAAGATTTATGTTAAAAGTCCTTTTAATCCTCTTGTAATTAACTTCTTTCGAATTAATGTAGACGACACATCTCTCTCTCTAGAGATAAGCCACCACCATTCTACCTAGTTTGTGTGCTTTGCATTTTATTGTCTTTTGTATTTCAGACAATCATTAATAGAATCTAAGTTTAATTGTATTACTGACAAAGTTTCCTCAAACACATAATTTTATTAATGAAGGAAAACTATTACAACAGTAAGACGTGAGGGATAAGGGATAAAATTCCACCTCACGTAGTGTTGGCATAGGGGCAGACCCAGGGTTCAATGCTACAACAATGCACCAACAAAACCCTAGCTACCGACCCTTTCAACAACACCTACGAAGTAGATGAAGTCTCACCCGAGGTAGAGGCAGGGGTGGTTGCGAGACTCAGGTGTCTGCAACCTTAGCTGGGACACAGATCTGTGATTATAACACTTAGCAATTACCTAGCATAGATTACTCATCAATATTCAACCTTCATGATACTTCACAGATGGCACAGAGCACCGAAGTATGTACTTAGATCTAAGATAATTCAACACTTAGCCACAACAAGATAGGCTAGATTTGGCGGATCAAGCATTAAACATCTTACATACCAGATCTAACATTCATTCATAAAGCATAAATAGATATATCTAAACACATCAAAGCACTTAACAAAGAAAGAGACAAACACATCAGGTCGAGGCACAGAGAACAACACACATATTTACCGTGGTTCACCCCTACCCTGGGGCTACATCCACAAAGTCTTCTTCTTTATTAGCTTCAGTTAATCAGGTTACAACACATAGCCATCCTAATCCCTCTTTGCATAGGACAAAATATCTGTGCAGCTCACTAGATCCTTCTTCCTTGCACTATAACACAAAGCCTTCTACAATCTCTCACAGGGACTTGCACTCGGCTCTGCAAGTATTACATAGAATGCACAAAGCCTTGATCACACAGATTCAACCCTTGGCACTTAGCCTACATCACATAGATATATCATCCACACCCTCTCTATATGGTCTACACACACACACACACACACACACACACACACACATATATATATATATACAAAATAGGCCTAAACATGGGTAAACCCATGGGCCGACATCCCAATCCCGTTACATTATCCCCAAAAACCAAAAAAGGACCCAAAAAGGGGTCTAGCTTCCATGATTTCAGCTTCGTGTTGCACTCCATCTTTGACAACCTGTCAAAGTACCAAAAAATGGTCAAGTATGACCAAGTGTTCCTCAAAACTTGGTCAAGGGCCAACAGGCTCCCAACACTCACCTGTGACTCGTCCCGAGTCACTGAGGTCTGGGTAACTCTGCCTCAAGTGTCTCGACCTTGGATCGATATGCTTCGACTTGTCTCTGTGCTACTGCTTCTTGCTCAATGAATTCCTGAACAACCGCTTCCCTGATAGGTCCTTCCAGTTGCTACTCGACCGTAGCAACTAATTTTTCTAGTAGTGTTCCTTGGCCTTCAATTTATTCAAACAGTAGGTAGGCCGCCTCTTGGCTCAGTTGAAGTTTCTGGGTGACTTCCATCACTCGGTTCTGCATGGTAAGAACGAGTTGTTGGGCAGTGTGTTGTTCCTGGGATCTCTTCATCCTCTCGATGGGTGATAGGAGCTTGAGCTATGCCTGTACTATATCGACTTGCTTCTTTGCTTCCTGGAGTTGGGACTCCAGTTTCTTCAACTCTGGGTCTTTAGATAGTTGTTCATATATCTGCGCGCTTCTGCTACTTAGATGTTTACATTATACAGTAAGTGTTTTGATCTGCTCAACTGCACTCTAAGCATTCAATTCTCGTTAGTTGTGCACTTCTTGTGGAGTTTGTGGTATGGTCTAAAGCTCTAATTCCATGACCCTTTGTCAAAGTTGATAAATGACTTCAGCTAGCTTCGTCACTTGGTGCTCTATGGGCTCTTCGGCCTTCTGCTCTAAGTTGGTCATAGAGAGAAATGATCTATTGACTGCTTCTTCAATTCCTATCTGCTTTGCGAGCAACTTCTCTTTCTCTTTTTGGACCTTCACTCTGTCTTCTTCAAATTGTGCTTGAAGAGCATTCTTCTCTTATTGCACAGCTTGGCATTGTTCAATAATTTCCTCCTTTTCTTTCTTTAGGGCTTGGGTGGCCTGTTCATTTTCTTCTTGAGCATGTCAAAGGTGTACTTCAACTGTATTAGCAATATTGCGGAGCTGAACTGATTCATCTCCCACTTCTATTGTTTCTTCTAGCAGAGGTGTAGTAGAGATTGCTTGGCTAGACTGGAGTGCTTGTTGTACTCCTTGGAGAGTGATCTCAATTTGGCTATACATTTGTTCCTGCTTCGCCTCCTGCTTCTCTATGATTTCCTTTGAAGCATCATTGACCACTGCAACAATGAAATCAAAGTCATCCAATGTAAGGGCAGTTCACATCTTGTTTACAGGGGTTCTTGGTTTCTTTTTGGAGGAAGATTTTAGAGGTGAGACCTTCCTTTTCTTTGATGAGTCTTCTTCGTCCCTAGGCGGTGGTACTTCGACTTTCTGAGTTTTTGTATCACCTTATTCATACGGTGTAATTGAATCCATCCTTACAGATAAGCTGTCAACATCCTGAAATTCTTCAGTCTTCTTCGTCGTGTTTGCTTTCTTTGTCTTACTGGGCCCAGGTGTATCCTGTGTAGTTCCGAGGCTATCAATGTCGGACATTTCTGTGGGGTCTGCTGAAACAAGGAGGTTCACCGACAATTCCTTGGTGATCTCTTCCAGGTATTCTTTTGTCAGCTTATAATAGGGCTGAAGCTCTTCTTGGTGCTCATCAGTGCATGGGGTTAGGTATATAAAGTGGCGATCTGCGCTGAACTTTATCAGAGGTTATAATCTCTGTAAATTGTTTGGGGTTATGCGTGGTTCGCTCCTTATGAATGCTTTCAATTGGTTATAGTACATGGGGAAAATGACACTCGATTTCCATTGTTTTCTCATGTCATTCGAGTACCATAATGTACTGAACTTCATGGCTAGTGGCTCAAAGGGATCAAGGTCCAGGAAGGTTGCACCTTTTGGTAGCTCCAATGCAATAAAAGCGATTAGTATCAGGAGCCAGCTAAAATGGAATTCATGCCTCTGATCCCGGGATTCTCTGCAGTTAATCTCCAACTGATTCACCGGGTACTTCTCCCAGTTCATTTGTAGTCCCTCTGCGCACTTTCCTGCGAGGTCAACTGCAAAGACAAATACTTGTATTGGTCAATTCTTGCGTACCAACTTCCCTGCGATCAATTGGCATGTGAGGCGCACTGCGCCACTTTCAATAGAAGCTACCTTGTAGCCTCTCATGCCTTTCTCAACATCGCCATAGGCTTATTTGATCTTCTACGCAAGAGCACGGTCTGCGGTCTTTCCAGGATAATACTCATGGGGATCAGGGCCCTGCATGCTAAGCCTGGTGATCCTATTGATTAGCGCCGGATCAACAGTTATGCGATGATATAACCACATGTATCCTCCATGGTAACTCACTAGCAACAATTTTACACAAGCATTCACCTCTTGGTGTCTGTCGAAGTGTGGTATTTTCATAACGTTGAGCAAATTAGACTTCGTGAGGTTCATCATCCATTGCTGAGGGATGAGATTTGAATTATTTCCCTTAGTTCTCGTCAACTACTTATACGGGGTGAGCATGCTGTAAGCTTTATGTTCCCCTAGGTTGAAGTCACAAAACTTCAACGTTGTAACCTTGTCTTGATCTGTGCGGTAGGTGCGTACTGCTTTTGGTAGATAGGCAGTGACTAGGGTGTATTCAAAGTCTCTAGGGACACTGTCTCTGTTAATATCACCTCTTAGAGGGGATATGCAAGCTGGTAGGATGGATGGCACTAGCTTCGCATTGGCTATTCCATCCTTATGCGTAGTTCTTATTTTTGTGCCAGCTCGAGATGTTCCTGCTCGAGCAGTCGATGGGGAGGGATTCACTCCTCCCATCGATGATGCTTGGACTCCAGTGGACATTCTTTTTTCCAACATGACTCTCTCAGTAATTAAATAGAGAAGGACCTCTGTGACAGATTCCTCAAGTTTGGTGAGCTCGTCGGACATACGCACTCGAGAAAGATAATCGGGGTCATGATGATCTCAAAATGTTGCACTAGGATGAACAATCTGCTTGCAATGATCACTATAGACAATCACTAGTTCTACGGGCTTCGATTTTTCAGTTGGCAATAATGTTCTTCGGGCACGACGCGGCGAGATAAATAGGAAATTCGTCAACGGTCTGCTTGCAATGGGTATGAATCTTTCATGAATGTTGATCCATTCATTATGGTGTGGTCCAACAGTCTGGTGGTGATCCTTTAATGCTTTTCTGTCCATTCAGGGTGGAAGTCGAACGGGTATATCGGTCCAACGGATATATTGCTACATCACGGAGAAGTGTCGTATGTCATTGTTCTGATATCCCAGTGAAGCTCAATTCCTATGATTTTTCCTTCTGCGAGGTTTCCTCTGGAATCTTCTGTAACTTTTCAATCTTGGCCCTCTTCTTACTTAGCTTCCTAGCCTTCTTCCCAATGAGCTTCCTCTCGGTCATCCTTTTTCCATTCTGATTCTTATCTTCTCTGGACATAGTCACTTCGCGATGTTGAGATTCTTTCTTTAGATCCAAGGGTAATACACCTTCATCATATGGATTAGGTATTTCAGTCTTCCGTGGTTCCTCTAATGCTCTTATAGCTTTGACATCCAAGACCTTGGTGTTTAATAGCTTAGATCTATTCTCTTGTTCTTCCATCAAGTAGGCGATCTTTCTAGTCATAAATTCCATGAGTTCTTGCTTGTTTTTCTCTAGGGCTTCCTTTTCTTTGGATCTGGTCTTTTTCAATCCAGATATTGCCTAACAAAGATGGAAATGGGGCATAGTCCTCAATAAATTTAATAATTTCGAATTCTTCCTCCGTCGAAGCTCCATGGGTAATCATAGTTATCCGGGTAATCCTGCCACATAAGGTTACCATTTTTCCTTTAAAAAACCCTATTTTTCCTAGTGAAGGAACCATAGCAGGCCTTCCTAGGGTTTCCCAAGTACTTTATGTCATAATGTTCATCTGTGTTCCCTCATCCAGAGCACAGTCAATGTCGAAGTCTCCTATTCTTACTTCGATTTTCTCCTTTTCTTTGAAGATCTCTGACAAACTGGCATCTTTATGTTCATCCATGGTTTCTTTCATTTTCAGCAACATAATCTCTAATTCTTTCTGGGGTTCTTCTATAATCTTAGTCTCTTGATCTCCTTTAGGGTTTTCTTGCTCCATATTCAACTTTTCAATTCTAGCAATCATTCTAGGGAAATCCAGTACTTCATGGTCCATAGACTTACAACAAAGGAAACTAGGGTTTCTCCCAGGGCATTCCTTAGAAAGATGTCCTGGTCTTCTACAAATGTAACAAATATTTAATCATCTCTTTCTCTTCAATGATCCCCAAATTTTCTTGTACTGCTTTCTAGGGTCATAATGGCTAGCCTGCAAAAAATTCTTTCTAGGATCCTACATCCATTGGTTAGTCCAAAAAATCTTTCTATGCATAGGTATAACATATCTTTCATTATTCTTATCAGATCTATTCATATCAAATGTTCTTTCACCTAATAATGCCCTAGTTTTCAAGCTAGGACAAAATCTATCAAGCATACCTAAATCCATACTTTAGAAACAAAAATTTTCGCCTCTTTTACTTCTACAGGGCACAAAGCTTCTAGATCTAAGAACTTTTAACTATTCTTACCTTTATCGGACCATAGAGATTACAGATATTACTTCTTTTCTTCAGTATCAAACTCTTTTCTTGCAGATCTGACTTCTTTCCTTCAGATCTGTCCTTCCTTCTTCAACACAGATCTTTTTAGATCAAGTGGATCACTGCGCACTAGGGCATAGATCCATGCACAAAGATTTCACAATTTCAGGATGAATCTTTGCACAAAGCTTCTTCTCCTCAGTTCCCATCAATCATAGTTTTAGGTCCTGATAATGAAATCATTTGTTGGCACAGGGGAAGACCCAGGGTTCAATGCTACAACAATGCACCATCAAAACCCTAGCTACCGACCCTTTTGGCAACACCCGCGAAGTAGATGAAGTTTCACCCGAGGTAGAGGCAGGGGTGGTTGCGAGACTCAGGTGTCTGCAACCTTAGCTGGGACACATATCTGTGATTATAACACTTAGCAATTACCTAGCATAGATTACTCATAAATATTCAACCCTCATGATACTTCACAGATAGCACAAAGCATCGCAGTATGTACTTAGATCTAAGATAATTCAACACTTAGCCACAACAAGATAGGTTAGATTCAATGGATCAATCATTAAGTATCTTACATACCAGATCTAACATTCATTCATAAATCATAAATAGATCTATCTAAATAGATCAAAGAACTTAGTAAAGAAAGAGACAAACACATCAGGTCGAGGCACATAGCACAACACACATATTTACCATGGTTCACCCCCACCCTGGGGCCACAAAGTCTTCTTCTTTATTTGCTTCAGTTAATCAGGTTACAACACATAGGCATCCTAATCCCTCTTTGCATAGGAAAAAAGATCTGCGCATCTCACTAGATCCTTCTTCCTTGCACTACACCACAAAGCCTTCTACAATCTCTCATAGGGACTTGCACTTAGCTCTGCAAGTCTTACATAGAATGCACAAAGCCTTGATCACACAGATTCAACCCTTGACACTTAGCCTACATTACATAGATATATCATCCACACCCTCTCTATATGGCCTAGACATCTCTCTCTCTCTCTCTATATACAAAATAGGCCTAAACATGGGTAAACCCATGGGCCGACATCCCAATCCCGTTACATTATCCCCAAGAACCCAAAAAGGGGTCTATCTTCCATGATTTATGCTTCGTGTTGCGCTCCATCTTTGACAAGCTGTCGAAGTCCCAAAAAACGGTCAAGTATGACCAAGTGTTCCTCAAAACTTGGTCAAGGGCCTACACGTAGAATAGAAAATGGGTTTAAATAATCCAAAATCAATAACTAAAAATACAATTATCTAAAACTAACTTGGACACCTCACATAATCATGTGAGTGTGCATGTGTCCTTTTTCACTATTTTTTTATCCACTAAAGTCCCATGTTAGCTATTTTGGATCATAATGTCTAACAATCTCTCTTTCGATCTAAAATTTCTTTGGAGAGGATGCCAAGCTCAATTTTGAACTTAGTGAATTTAATCGTTCCAAAATATTTAGTGAATATATCAAATGTTTGATCATCCATTGGAAAATAATTTGGCTTGATGATTTCCTTGATGAAGAGAGTTTGAATGTAATGGTACTTTGTATCAACATGTTTTTTCTTCGAGTGAAACAATGGATTTTTGGATAAATTTATCGTTGATTACATATCGATGAATAAGGAAGTAGCTTCATTTTGAACAACTTTAATATCCTGCAAAATTCTTCGCAACCAAAATATTTCACAAGCCTCTTCCCAAGATGATATATATTCTTCTTTTGTTGTGGAAGTTTCAACTATGGCTTCTTTCTTACAACTCTAGGACACAAAACCCGATCCCATGCTCATTTAATATCCCAAAGTAGATGCCCTGTCATCAACATCTCTAGCAAAATATGCATTTGAGTAGCCAACACGTCTAAATTTTTTATTCCTTTTATACTCAAGTCCAAAATATTTTGTTCCTTGAAGATATCTAAGTACCCTTTTTGTTCCATTCCAATGACTCTCTCTCTCTCTCTCTCTCTCTCTCTCTCTCTCTTGATTCCTACATATACTTGGAAAGGAATTTGACTACAAAAGGTAAACCCAAACAAGTATTTGTTAGATAGATTAAAATTATGATTAACTGCCGATACTTGGTTTTGCTGACAAGTCCCCCCCTTCAAATGTAGAAAGTTTTAAGTTTTTATCCATGGGGGTGATCGCTGGTTTGAAATCCTCCATTMCAAACTTCAATAATTCATAAAAATAATTAGTTAGAAAAACAAATATGCTTCTTTCTCTTTGCATAACTTCAACTCCAAGATAGCAGTGAAGTAATCCAAAATATGTCATTTCAAAACCTATTAGAAGTTCTTTCTTTACATGAGAAATATGATCATTTTTATTGCCTTTTATGAGAAAATCATCAACATACATTACCAAAATGATCAATTTGTTTCCTTGAATTTTAACATACAAAGTGTCCTTTGACTCACTTAAGAGAAAACCAACTTTTTGTACATAGGCATCCATTTTAGCATACCAAGCTCTAGGTGCTTGTTTTAACCCATACATTGCCTTAGCCGATTTGCACACTTTTTTTTCTTGCCCCAGAACTCCAAAACGAAGAGGTTGAGTCATATATACATCCTTTTGTAGATCACAATTTAGAAAGACACTTTTCACATCCATTTGGTGCACTTTTCATCCATTTTGTGTAGCCAAAGCTAGCACGAGCATGATATTACTCCACTTAGTTGTTGGAGTGAATGTTTCTTCATAATCAATTCCCTATTTATGAGAAAACCCCTTTGTGATCAATCTAGCCTATCAATTTGACCATTTTCATTATATTTTATTCTACAAACCTACTTACAACCAATGGGTTTTACATTCTTTGTAAACTCAAAATTTTCCAAGTCTGATTTTTAATTACTGCACCATATTCACATTACATTGCCTTCCTCCATTCATCATGTTCTACTCCCTCTGCAAAAGTGGATTGCTCGGTAGAAGCAAGAGAAAAATTATGAGAACCCAAATTTCGTTGACTTATTATAGAACTCCTTGTACCTGTTTTATGTTTTTCATCATACTTAACTTCCTTAAGTACTTGAGTTTCCCACTTTGGAGCCTTGTGTTCAACTTGAGGTGGTGATAAGGTACCATCCAAAGAACTATTATCAATGTTAACTTGAGTTGAATCTTCTAAGTTAACTTGTGAAGAATTTGTTGATTCTTCACCTTCCACCTATTTTTTTGATATCCAAGCCATTTCAAACCATTGATCATCCTTTGATTTATTTAAATGTTGCAACCATTGTTGTTCCTTAGTCACTTTTTTCTCTAATTGACTAAGTGAGTTCTCAATTTCTTCCTCACTTAGACTTTTCGTTTCATCAAAAACAACATCCCTGCTGATAATAAATTTTCCACTTGATAAAAGTCAATAACCCTTTTTCTATTCAAAAAACCCAACTAGAATGCATTTCATACTTTTGGAATCTAACTTTGTTCATTTTTCTTTTGGAATAAGTGCATAACAAACTAAAAAAAAAAAAAACAAACAAAAAAAACTCTAAGATGTTTAATCATGGGCTTGAATCCATACAATGCTTCATAAGGATTAATTCCATCTAAATATGAAGAGGGATGCAAATTTCTCAAGTGAAATGTTGTATGTATTACCTCAGCTCAATAGCTTGAACTTAACCCTTTGAAGAACAACATTGATCTAGCCATGTCCAATAATGTTTGATTCATTTGTTCAATGACACAATTTTTTTGTGGAGTATAGGAGTTAGTCAATTTCCTCCTAATTCCTTTTTCCTGGAAATATGCATGGAATTCATTTGAAGTGAATTCTCCTCCATTATTTGTACGCAAAGTAACAATTTTATTCCCATTTGCAGTTTTAACCAAATTCTGAAAATGATGAAACTGTGTGAATGCCTCATATTTTTCCTTCAAAAAATACACCCAAACCATCCCACTGAAGTCATCAATGATTAGTAAAATATAGTTAAATCCCCCAACTGAAGTGTCCAAAGGTCCAAAAATATCACTGTGAACAAGTTGTAACCTCCTAATTGCTCTCCAAGTACTTGTGGGAAATTCTAATCTTCTTTATTTTCCATAAATGCAAGCTTGATATATTGCATTTTCCTTCCAAAATTTGGGCAGTCCCTTTATTATTTCTTGTTTTTGAAGTTTAAAAAGACTCTCAACATTAAAGTGTCCAAAATGAACATGCCATAATTGAATGGGTGTAATACCAACCTCAACTAATCTTTGCAAATTCCTACATTCTTTGAATGACTGTGCCTTTCATTCTAAGAAGTTTTCCATCCTCATAACTTGTCATCACTATTTCATAATTATCCTTGATTGAGTTGATTTTAATTATCCCATATTCAATTACTATTTGATGCCCTGACTGGCGAATCAAAATCAAAGACAACAAGGTCTTCTTAAATGATGGAACATACCAAACATTATAGATTATACTTTCCCTAATTCGTGGTAAAACCACCTTTACTGAACCTTTTCCTTGTGGTAATTGAGTTGTATCATCTGCTAGAAAGACTGAACTCAAACAACAATCTTGATAATTCCAAAATAAATCTTTCCTGTAAGTCATGTGTTGAGTGACACCTGTATCCACAAATCGTGCATCCTCAAAATCACTTCTGAAAGATTAATTCGTTATTACTAAGTTTGTTGTTTCTGTTTGTTGAAGTGTTGTAAAAAAATATTAACAATTATCATTTTCTTCTGTATTTTCATATTGTGTCGAAGAAGAATATTTTTGTTTAGCTATCTTGTCATAAGAAATGTTACAATATAAGGCATAATGTCCAATCTTATTACAATGGAAATAATTTACTATGTTCTTGCCTCTTCTTATTCCATTTGATTGCAAATGGTGATGTTCTTCCTATTTGGAATCTTTATTAGTACAAGTCATATTACCTTTTCCTCTTCCTCTTCCTTGACCTTGACCATGACCTCGATTTGAATATTGATATGAATTATATTGATGTTCATTCCCTTTATGCTCATTTTCCTTGGCAAAAGAAACATATTTTCTTGTAGTACTCTTGCTTTTGCTTGAAACTAATACATCGTCCTCTGATTGTTGTGTCTTAACAAAAGTTTTTTCATGATTAGCTAGTAACTCACTATATTTATCAAAAGTTTTATTCTCCAAGCTATCTGTAATCTACAATGTTTCCAAAAAATTCTTGTATGATTCTGGCAAACTCAAGATCAAAATTGTAACCATCAAACTATCTTATATTTTAGCAAAACCTTCCTTTGCAATCTCTTGCCTAATATTTTTTATTCTTGAGATATATTCCATTACATATCCCTTGACAACTAATTTTTGTTGCAATAACTTTAATTGAGTATTGACTCTTTTAGCCTCAGGATGTGAATCAAATAAATCTTTAAGTGTTTTCTGAGTTGACCAAGAATCACTACAATTTTCAATGTGCACAAAGAATTTATCAGAAATAGTACTTTGAATTAGTTCTAAGGCCTTTTCATCTTTCAAGTCCCATTTTTCTAATTGAGCAACATCAGTTGGTTTTGTAGGTTGTGCATTACAAATTGCTTTCCATAATTCATTATAGATGAGAGTGCTCTGAATGTGTCGATTCCATACTTTATAGTTCTTTGAACCTTCTAACTTGTCAGAATCATTAAATATACTAATGATTTTAGGGGCTAAATTTCGCTAATGGGCTAATTTTCCATGGTTTTTCCCAAAAAATGATTCGCCAATTTCAATTTTTTCTAAAAACAATTCGCCCAAATTCTATAGAATAAAATTATTTTACCCTAAAAATCGCCGAAATTTTATAGAAACTATATATAATCCTTAGAAATTTAAACATTTTTACAAAACTATCACCAAACATTTTACATTTTGCATAATAAGGACTAGTAAGATTAGCTCATGTTTCTACATTTTAATACAAATTTCCATCCCTAAAATTATCCTTGGACATTGTTCAATTACAAGTGCAATTACACGTTATATCACCAAAAAATGGAATAATATACACCAAAATGATATGCTCCATATATCTCCAAAATACGAAAAACATCTTATATCAACAAAAGTAAATGCACCTTATAACACCAAAAATATGCATCGACCAATGAATATTTGTAGGATTGTTTGTGATCAATGGTTATGTTATGGGCACATTATATAACCATATTGATTGTTTGCATTGACTATGGTTATGCTATGTGATTGTTGCACTATCAAGAAATGAACCATACAAAAAAAGAAAATTATGCACCAGATACACCACACACCATACAATAAAAGAGATCTATAGGGGATTGGCCTCGACCCATGTATAGTCTCATAAAAAAAGTGTTTGATTGAGCTTTAATGTGCTCTAATCAACACTAATGATATGATTTCCATACTATTACAAAAATAGTGAAACTAAATTCCAAGTTCGTTATGGAGTCTAACTTTTCGTCACTATACCTATCATTACAAATATTACAAATAAACCACTCAATGTGTATAATCGAGCTTTGTATTTCTCCACTTTTCCTTCTACTTTCAGCTTCTTTTTAAATACCCATTTTCTTCCAATGGGATTTATTCCAGTCGACAACTCCACTAGATCCCAAGCCTCATTCTTATCCAAGGATGCCATTTCTTCATCCATGGCCTTTTACCAGAGCTTTCCATCCTTTGAATCCATTGCCTCCCTGACAGTTCTAGGATCATCATCAGTAATAGACAAAGGAAAATTTGAATGAAAATCATATGGAGTATACCTTTCCGGTAGCCTTCTTTCTCGAACCGATATCCTCAATACTAGAGTATGAGGATCTTCTTCTTCTAATTCAATTTCTTCTATAGAGTCTGATTCATAATCCTTTAAATCAAAATCTATTTTCTATGGTTCTTCCTTACTTGGTAGGAATTCATGTTTAACAACATCCTTCATTTCTCTAAATACCACATCTCGACTATACGAGACCTTCTTAGTTTTTGGGTTCCAAATATTATAACCTTTGAGACCATCTTTATACCTAATAAAGATACACTTTTCATCCTTCTTATCTAGCTTACTCTTGTTTTCCTTTGGAACGTGAACATAGGCCTCACAATCAAATACCTTGAGATGTGTGAGATAAGGTTTCTTACCCGTGCATACCTCTTGTGGAGTCTTGTCATCCAACGTTGATGAGGGTGATCTATTGACCAGGTAACATGCAGTATCCATTGCCTCTGCCCAGAATTCTTTCCCTAACCTGGCATCACTGAGCACTTTGATTTTTCCATCAACGTCCTATTCATCCTTTCTGAAACTCCATTATGTTGAGGTGTATATGGAGTATTCTTCTGCCTTGCTATACCACACTTCTTATATAATTCTTCAAATTCATTCCCACATAACTCTCCTCCATTATCTGTCCTCAACACCTTAATTATTTTCTCTATTTGATTCTCAACAAGAGCCTTAAACTCTTTAAACCTGTCAAAGACTTCAGATTTCTTCCTAAGGAAATATATCCAAGTATTCCTCAAGAAGTTATATATAAATGATACAGAGTACACATATTTTCCCAAATATGGAAACGATACAGGTCCAAACACATCACTGTGAACTAGCTGTAAAATTCCTTCTGCCCTTGTTGCACCAGAGGGGAATCTTACCCGATTCTTCTTCCCATATACACAATGTTCACAGAAATAAAAAATCCAGAGAGTAGTTATACATACCTTCAACCATACCTTTACCGTGTAGTATTCAAAGACCCTTCTCTTCGATATGCCCTAGTCTTTGATGCCACATCATAAAATTTTCTCTAGAAACTGTAGGATTTGTTTCTTCTTCAACTCCAATATTAGGAACAATGGAACTATTGCACTCATCACTAATAGTGCTTCCTTGCAGCTTATACATGTTTCCAAATCGAACTCCCTTCAACAACACCACTGCTCGAACCATCTTGCATGTTTCCTTTTCAAATATTGTTTTTACCCCTGCATCATCCATTTTACTTACAAAAATCAAATTTATGGCCAATCCTGGGATGTGCAAAACACTAGGTACTGTTCTAATCCTTCCATCTATGAGCTTCAACTTGAATTTTCCTCGACCTATGATTCTGGTTGTCGAGTCATCACCTAGGAAAACATTACCTCCATCATACCTTTCATATTCATAGGACCACTCCCTATGGGGAGTCATATGAAAGGATGCACCTGAGTCAACCAACCATGCATCATGATCTGCATGTGTGCTGGAAGAAGCCAAGTACAAATCCCCTCCTTCTTCCTTGGAGTTATTTTCTTCCGTAGAAGGAGATTCTTTAGATCCCTTCTTTTTCTCAAATTTAGATCTACACTACTTCTTGTAGTGCCCTTATTTTCCACATCTCCAACATACCTTTACAAAATTTCCGTGAGACTTAGATCTTCCCTTAGACTTATATCTCCCACTTGAGGACTTAGATATATTTCTTTCCTGGGAGCATCCTCTTGCAAATAATGCATTTGTGCTTTGTCCTTCCATGTTATTCCGTCTCATCTCCTCCGACAACAAGGATGAGACCACTTCATCAAACATCAAGGCAGTTGTATTACTACCTATGGCCACAACCAGACTATCCCATGAGTTTGGTAAAGAGCACAATAAACTGATACATTTATATTCATCTGAAATTTAAATCTCAATAGATACTAACTGACTTACCACAGTATTGAAGGGGTTCAAATGCTCTGCCACTAAGTCTCCATCTCTCATCCTCATGTTATATAGCTTCTTTCTCAGGAATAGTTTATTTACTAGGGACTTAGACTGATACAACTTCCCCAACTTATCCCATAAATATTTGGTTGTAGCTTCCTATGACACATTCAGTAATATTGAATCTAAGAGACACAATTGGATTGTGCTCTTCGCCTTTCGATCCAAATTTTTTCAGTCATTTGCTGAAGTTCCTGTAGGTGCAGTACCTGGATCCATTGCGATCCATTGATGTTCATCCACCAACAGATATTCCATCTTGAGCTTCCATAGCTCAACAATTTTCCCATTAAACTTCTCAATCTCCATTTTCGAACTGCTCACCATTTCTTTTCACTTGAAAAATCAATACCACAGATCTCCCACTGTAACAAGGATTATCACAATTTTGAGCCAAACTCTTGACCACAAAGGCGTCCCCCTGAAGCCAACAAATATCCGATACCAAATGTAGATTTTAACCTTGTACAATATTTTACTGCAAACAAAGTTTCATTAAAAGAACATAAAGATACAATGGAAAATACACACATTCCAAAGAATTTTTTCCCCTGGAAACCCAAACCATGAAAACCAACATATTCTATATCATTCATAGTGATACATTATTTACAATACAATATACATATAGGAGCCTTCGACATACAAAACCCTAAACCAATGACTTGGATTAGTCAACAACCCTGATTCCTTAATCAGAAATAGAAAACCATCGGAAAAAACCATGTGCTGAAAAACCGCCCAACAATGGACATGAAAATCGAGGTGACATGAAAAATGAGGCAAAAATGTGACATGTTTCCCAAGGAAATTTTTTTTTCTTGGGGGCGCTGCCCCTGAATCCCCGAAGGGGGGGCCTAGTGCCCCCCCTCAAACCCCCCTGCGCACCTGACACAACGTAGAAACCACTAGAACTAGTCGTGCAAGGAATATAACACATACCCAACACACTTGAGTTCCTTTTACTCCCTTGATTTAGGAACACAGAAACAACTTTGGGAGGGATTAGAGAGATGGTGTGGATTTTACTAGAGTATTAGACCACTCAAATGAGTTTGTTGCTCAACATTGACATGTCTTCAAACACTTTCATTGAATCATTTCCTATAATCGATGTTGTGGTGTAGCTTTTGAACATGGATATAATGTAAGACCATTATCTGAATCTTATCATATAAGTATTAAAAGGGAACTACGAGATGTTTAAATTGAGGTGACACATAGGACAAGGAAAACATATTTAGTAAATACTATATCTTTGGATTAAAATCATAGCCAACATAGGAGCTTACATTACTAGTCGATGACAAAGAGATAGTGAAATCAATGGTAGAATACATCCAAGAAATGTATGGGTTGATGATACAACATACTATCTTTCCTTCTCTTCAATTTGGAAACTGACAAAGGCCAAACTATCTTCCCATGGAGGTTTGAAAAATAGTTGAGGGCCAATGCTACTCCAAATGTTTGAATGAAAGGAAAATCATTTCCCTATTGAAAGTAACTTGTGAGTGTCATAAATACCTAGAGATGGTAATTTTACAGATTGTTATGCAAAGGACCCTTATGTAAAGGAATTTGGTATCAAAATTAGTGACAAAATTACCTCAGTTGAAGCTCATAATTTTCCTCCACCTTGTTTTAAGTATCATGATACTAGAAGGGTATTTGAACCATTGTATGCACAAATGTGGTTGAATTTTTTTGACAATTTTCCTCTTGCATACCTATTGGGGATAAGAAGGTGTTGTGCCAAAAACAAAACCCTCGCTTAATTTATTTACTTCAACCCTAAATCCATTTATTAGAAGTGAAAAAATAGCCCCCCCTTTGGATTTTCTTACCGTTAGAAAACTTTTGAAACTCTTGCTCACAAATGTTGAAGTCCAAATTCTTTTCTTTCCTCAAGACTTGATCAATTTGAGAAATTTGAAGATCACTCTCAACCATTGATACACAATGTATCAATGAGAAATCACTATTGTCTGCTAATACACTAGTCGATAATCCTCATCCTCGGCCGATACAACTTGTATTGACTAGAGATCTACGTCATCATTCAACATGATGAAATCCTCTTAACCTTATTCAACACTTAGAAATTTCACTTCTTCTTCTCTCAAACATTTCCCTTATTGACCGACGTCTTAGTAAGAAATAAGCATTCTAGGCCAACACATCGGCTAGAAATGTCCATTCCTTGATGATACATAAATATTCTCTCGATATGTCGACAATCAAATAGGTTTCTGACACTGATATGTAAGGAAATTCTTGTCAATTCATTAATCACAAAATCCCATTCAGTAGCCGATACATTGATGACAGGATCACTTTATGATGTCGATACGTATGAATGGATTTCCGAATCCATCGATGAACAAATCATTTTTTCCAGCAATAAAACACTATTGTTTCATTGATACATCGACGAAAAAATTTCATTTGTATTGTAGATACACCAATGAAGAAATCGTGTTCAACGACATATACACTAGCCATAAAATAACTTTCTCTCACTGACATAGTGATGAACCCCACAAACTGTCACATCCACATGTTTGGAATGACCTAATTGTATGACATTTTCCCTCATTTCGCGTCAAATATTACTCTATTTAAGCCAGTCTGAGGCATTTTCCTTACCATTTCTCATCAATGGAATAGTGTGGCCACTAGTAGAAACTTCTCAATAACGATATAATGAGGCTAAGGTCATAAAATATCTGAGTGTAAAAATCATCCAAACTAAAACACTCAAACTAGAGGTAAGTTTTTTTCCAATTCCCATAACCCCATTTTCTTTATTATGCACATAATGTTAATTTAATTGGATTTAAAATGATCCAGGTGGATATCGGTGGCCACCCACCTATTCCACTGGCTTGAAAAACAATTTTCCACCTTGGCAATTTTTCGGGTTCCAAACTTTCGGGGCCGTTTTGAGGCCCTAAACGACGTTTTTTGGGGATTTGGGGCCCACGGGACTGGAAAAGACATTGCCTTGAACCAGTCAAAAATTGTTCTTCTTGGTTAGACCTTTCCAATGGGATATTGTGCGCCTAAAATGAAGATCATATGCAAAATTTACGACTCTCAGAAGTTGATGTACTAACTTACCCAAACAAGGCCCACATGACTTTTAGCACTTCATCTCCTAGGGTTAGGTTTTTGGATGTCTAGGGTTTTTGAAATTCTTGTTTATTGTAAAAGGAATTTAGAGCCTCATTGTAACCATATTCTTGCGAATGAGCGCAACCGTCACATATCTTCTTAGAGATAAGCTGCCACCAATCCAACAAGCTTGTTTTTCGCTGAATTTTACAGTTTCATCTTATTTCCTTATTGAATGGAAAACCAATTTTACTGTATCTTTGTTATTTTGTGTTAAAAATCTTTTAATAATTTGTATTCATTTCGTTCTACTCATAAAATACGGATCAATGGTATCAGAGTGGTCTACTCCTTGTTGTCTTAATGCATGTCCCCAACGAGGCCAGGGTATAAAGAATTGGGTCTCGAGCTTGTTTATCTTGAGGACAAAATCTCTCACATGCCCAAGCGAACTCTCATGGCAGGATAAAAGAAAGATGATGGGACATGAGATCCTTTCAAAATGTTTCTCGAGGAAGACCTCATGCAACAGTGGAACAAGATGATGGATAGTTTCGTGCAAATCCTTCGGCAGCTACCAACAAGCGACACAACTTCCTCGAGCAGAGGCACTGTCCCCTTCAAGGTACAAATCAACTTCGATATGACTATATTTGAAGGTCAGATAGACATAGATGTTGTAAACAAGTGGTTGAATCTACTATAAGGGTATTTTTCTGTCCATAACTTTTCGAATAGAGAAAATATTACTTTTGCGCTCCTCAAAGCCGTTCCCCATGTCAAATATTGGTGGGAAAGTTTATGTGAGAAAAAGGAAACAGAGGAACCCTCATTATTTATAGTCACAACCACCTTGGAATTCTTCAGGGATGCTATTAAGGAACAATACTACCCTGTTGGAAGTTATGATGACTTGTATACCAAATGGACCACACTGCACCAAGAAAGAGACCAAGCAGTGCCATAGTTCACAAATATCTTCCATACCTTGTGCACCAAGATGGGTATCAAAGATTCAGAGCGACATCTGGTGATCAAGTATCGCAGTGCTCTACATAGATACATCCATACCGAAATGGAATTTCTGGACATCCCGTCCTTGGGTGTTGCCTACCGATATGCCGTCAAAATCAAGCACAAGCTCAAACAAAAGACACGACAATTTGGGTCTGGGAACTCCTCATAGCAAAAGATAGGAAAGGGCGGCCCCAACCCATAGAAAAAAGGATAGAGAAAATACGGATAGTATCAGGAAAACCAGTCCAAGCCGCAAGAAAAGAAGGACACCAAAAAGACAAAGAAAGATATCGGGAAGTGGTGTGACTTCCATAAGAGCCCTTGGCATAATACTGTTGACTACTGCTCAATGTAGTCGCTGGTGGACAAAGTGAAAGCCTCTGAATCAGATGTGGGTTCTAACTATGAATCAAAAATAGAAAGTGGAATATGGATCATTGACGCGGAACCTAGTGCCACTGTTGCTACCACCAAGCTCCATCCCGGTGAACCAGACGAGCCAGAAGAAGGAGAGTGCCTCTTCCATTCACAGATGTGGGTAAAAGGTGCCCCGTTGCACTTCATTGTTGATAGCAGTATCTAGAAGAACCTCATCTCAGTAGAGGTCGTCAAGCGATTGGCTCTGCTAACAATGTCGCACCCACAAACCTACACCATTGGATGGCTTTGCCAAGGAAGCGATCTCCACATCAGCCATCAATGTCGATTGTCGTATGACATCAATCCATTCAAAGACGAGGTATTGTGTGATATTTCTCCTCTCGAAGTTTGTAATGTTCTTTTGGGTCAACCTTATTTATGGAAACTTCATGGTGTATATGAGTCTAGGACTCGTAGTGTTATTATTACTTTGAACAGGAAATTGTACAAGATACCCAAGGAAATACCTCCTAGTTCTATTTGATCTCTTCCAATAAATGTAGGAAGGTCATCTCTCAGACCGAGAAATTTGTCTTCTTCGTGATTCACTCTCAGAGTGAGAGAAATATCACAGCCACATCCAGGGCCTCCGCGATCGATCTCTGCACACAACAGAAGCAAGTGGATAAGGTCATGGAAGAATACTCAGATATATTCTCCTCTCTTACCAGGGTACCTCTGCACTGCCAGGTCAAGCATCCCATCGATCTGACCCCAGGCGCACCGCTACCCAATGGGCCAATATACTGTCGCTCTCTGTTAGAAAATGAGGACATCAAGAGGCAAATCCAAGAATTTCTCCACAAGGGGCATATCCGTCCCATCTCACCGCCTTGTGGGAGCCCAATCGTGATGATGCAGAAGAGAGATGGGACTTGACAAATCTACATTAATTAATGGGCCATGAATAAAATCAAAGTCTGAAACTGATACCCTATTCCCCGAATCGACGACCTCCTTGATAAGCTCACGGGGGACAAATACTTTAGTAAGATTGATCTGAAGTCTGGCTACCACTAGGTCCCAATAGAGAAAACAAATGTATGGAAGATTGCCTTCAATTCAAAAGAATGTCTTTTGGAATGGTTGGTCATGCCTTTTGGTTTGACAAATGCTCCAACAACTTTTATGAGGATGATGGATGATATCCTACAACTTTTCACCAATACTTTTGTAGTGGTGTATCTGGATGACATGCTCATCTACAACAAGACTTGGGTAGAACACTTACAACATATTCAACAGGTTATGCACACCCTGCGACAACACAAACTATATGAAAATTTGGAAAAATGATCCTTCGACATGGACATGGTCCATTACTTAGGCTACATCATTGATCAACATGGTGTGCATGTGGATCTAGCCAAGATCCAGGTCATTCGTGACTAGCTATCCCCAACCACACTCACTGAACTTCAGATCTTCTTGGTCCTCGCCAATTTCTATCGCAGGTTCATGCTGGGATTCTCTCATATCGCATGGGCCCTCAACCAAGTAACCAGGGGCGGTGGTAAGGAAAAATTTGTGTGGGGATTGTCTCAAGAAAAAGCCTTCGATGACTTGAAGAAGAGTTTGTGCTCATCCCCGATAATTTCATTACTGGACCTACAACATCCATTTGAGATCGAGATATATGCTTTAGACTATGTTGTGGGTGCCATTCTCACTCAACACGACCACTCCATGGCATATCACTGTGAGACACTATCAGATGATGTCTGTAAGTACCCTACTTATGACAAAGAAATTTACTCCATTGTGTAAGCCTACCGCTAGTGGATATATTACATTCTTGGGAAGGAGATAATCATCCATATTGATTACAAGCCACTACAGTTCATGCAGAGCTAAGGAAAATTGCAGAATGACCGCCATCAAAAGTGGTCAACATAATTACAACAGATCCACCTCAATATCAAGTATAAAATAGAAGTACCAACCGAGTTGATGACTGCCTCAGCCGCCCTCCAGTCGCGACACTCACCACTATGCTAGACTCTTGCGACCACGAGACCTCTGGATGGCCCCACCTCTACGAGACAAACCTTGACTTCTCCACCACCTACTGAATGTTGGGTGCCAACTCAGTGGTCACTAATTTCCATCTTTAGGACGTGCTGTTGTGCTTTCTGGTCCATCTCTATGTTCCATCAAGAGAGCGTGCGAAGATGATTTGGGAAGATCAATATAGTTGGGTGGTAGGATACTTTGGTGTCAAAAAGATAGTGGCAACACTGCAGAAACATTTCTACTGGCCGAAACTTCGACATGATGTCTGCAAGTATATCAGGTCCTGCACCACTTGTGCTATTGCCAAATAGACCACTAAGAAACATGGCTTGTACACCCCTCTTCCTACTCCTAACAGGTTGTGGGAATCCATCTCAATGGACTACATGTCGAGCCTCCCATCCACCAAGAGGGGAAATTACTGTGTTTTTGTGGTTATTGATCGCTTTTCCAAGATGGAGATTCTAGCCGCCTGCAAGAAGAACATCACAACATAAGCCACTACCAAGCTCTTCTTTGAATGAGTATGGGTGCATTTTGGGATCCCACACAACATTATCTCAGACCATGACAATTGGTTCCTCATCTCATTCTGGTTGAGCCTCTGGTCACTATTGGATACCAAGCTCACCAAATCTACTTCCTTCCACCCCAGACAGATGGCTAAACTAAGATTGTCAATCAAATGGTCGGACATATCCTGTGCATGTACAATTCAAAACACCCCTGCACATGGGATGAGAGTCTTCCCTATGTCCAACATAGCTACAACCGAGCCATGCATAGCTCAACTAGCCACAACCCCTTTCAGATGGGATTGGGATTCCAACCATTGGGCCCCATAGATGTTGCACTACCCTTGGCGACCACCTCGACCGACTCGTCCCTTGCTCCACCAGATGCTGAAAAAGCCACCCGTTTCATTGAGTGGATCCAACACATCTACCAAGAGGTCCAAGATATTCTACATAAGTCTAATTTCAAGTACAATAAGTGACATGATCAACATCGGGTGCCACATAAGTTTTAGGTGGGCGACAAAGTTTGGTTTCATTTGTAGAAAGAATGCCTTACAAGGCCCCATCAGAAGCTTCACTCACTCCATTATGGGCCATACACCATCACCAAGGATGTGGGTGACAATTCTTTTGAGCTCAACATTCCCCCCTTCCTTGGTCTGCATCCAATCTTCAACGTGGCTCTCCTTCGACCATATTTCCCACCATTATTGGACACCTTAAAGATAGTAGAGTAGTTGACACCAAAAGATCTCAACCCTGATTGCATGAAACAAGCATCCAATGATCAAATTGTGGACACACAAATCAAGGGCACTCGACAACAAAGGATCCAACTTTATCGAGTAGTAAAAGTAGGGTAACTCCTGCACCAAGGTAAGTGGCTCACCGGGGGCCAAATTCAGTAGAAATTTCCTCATTTGATGGGGGAAATCAACACAATGGAGAGAATTGTTTACTAAGGAGGGAGGATTTATCCAGGTGGATATCGATGGCCACCCACCTATACCACTGGCTTGAAAAACAATTTTCTACCTTGGTAGTTTTTCGACAGGTTTTCGGGTTCCAAACTTCCGGGGCCATTTTGAGGCTCCATTTTGAGGTCCCAAACGACGTTTTTTGGGGCCTAGGGAACTATGGAAGGAATGGCCCTGGGCCAATTGAAAACCATTCTTCTCAGTTAGACCTTTCCAATGGGCTATCGTGCACCTAAACCAGAGATCATATGCAAAAGTTACGACCCCGGGAAGTTGATGTACTAACTTACCCAAACGGGGCCCACATGACTTTTGGCGCTTCATCTCCCAGGGTTAGGTTTTTGGATGTCAGGGGTTTTTGACATTCATGTTTATTGTAAAAGGCCTTCATAGCCTCATTGTAACCATCTTCTTGCAAATGAGTGCAATCGTCACATCTCTTCTCAGAGATAAGCCACCACCATTCCAACAAGCTTGTTTTCCGTTGCATTTAATAGTTTCAACTTATTTCCTTATTGAATAGAAAACCAACTTTACTGTATCTCTATTATTTGTGTTAAGAATCTTTTAATAATATGTATTCATTTCATTCTGATCATAAAATCCAGATCATAAAATTAGTGAGCAACATGGTAATTGACCATGTGACTGGATTTCTTTCCCTCTATTTTGAATCTTTGATTTTTTCTAAAATAAAGAATAGGGGAAAGGGGGGAAACAACAAAAAAATTAGTAATGCTCTGCACCTCCACAAACCCTTTACTTATTCTCCTAAATAAATGAGGTTTTTGACTTTAGCTTTAGTATAGAATGCATTCCCCTATGTAGCTCTCACTTCTCATCTTGTAGTGGTTCTTACCCATGGGTAAATTTAATCCCTCATTGGGCCCTATATTAAACAATGGGGAACACTTTATCTTACAACATGGATGGTGGATGGAAAGTATTAAATCAATTAGCATTGGTTTCAATATAATTTAATACCACAAAATTATATTAAAAATTTGGCCATCGGTACATTAATCTTATACGAAGCACCGATGTGTATGTGTTATGGATACGCACTGACACTATTGTGTTCTTGATAAGCATTGGGGCTTTCGATTTTTAATGCACCAGGGTGTTTTTACCTATAATGCACGGGTGAATATTATTTTATACAACATCAGTGCCTTCTTATTAATAGTGCACTAGTGCGTTCTATGCAGAAATCCCCAGTGCTTAATTATTTTTAACTCCCCTGGTGCATTTTGTTGTTAAAGCCCCAATGCTTATAATACAAACGCCCCGATGCTTAAATATTATACTACCCCGATGCTTGAATTTAAGTGGACAACACCGGTGTTGTAGGTGTATCTACGCACCAGTACTTGTTCCTTATACAAATGCACTGATTTGTAAACATCCCCTAACACCTCTGTCTGCCGAGATTGTTTTAGTTATAATCAACTTCCATTATATTATTCACAAAAACATCCGCTATCGATAACAGATGTTGTAGCAAAGGTTTTTTTTTTTCCATTTTTTTACGATTTTGTAACACTAGAAACCTTCACTATAACCTCCGCTAAAAGGTCTTTTCCTTGTAGTGATCGAGTGAGAGAAAACCTGAAGTCACCCACTTCTGAATATTTGGATCATGCGCATGGGCCTATGTACCTTCAGAAAATAGGAGGGAATTGGATATTCAAAGCACATAATGCATCTTTGTGGGTTATCCCGAAGGTGTGAAGGGATACATATTGATAGATCCTTCAACAAATAATCTCATCATTGAGAGGAGTTTCCAGTTTGAATAATTTCCCATGCATGCACATCGGGAGCCACATGCAAAGACTTTTGTACTTACTCTTGTACCAATCATCCAAGATGATGCATCCTACCATTCATATCATATTTGATATCTAATTTTTGAATCAGATTCAGAAGATGATGAGAATGTATGTGAATATTCAGATCAAAGAATCAAATGGGCAAAGTCCACCCTACAAGAAGCATATGATCTTATGGGGGATCCAGTGGATCCGAGGATGAGATCCCAATTTGAGGAGGAACCCCATGCACTTATAGCTACAGAACCAGTAATTCCCATGCATTACTACATGTTTCTAGCTTTAGACCCTCATACCTATGTAGAGGATGAAGGGAATCCATTTTGGGAAGTAGCTATGTCTGAGGAGTACAACTCCCTCATTGAGAACTAGACTTGGGACTTGGTTCCACTTCCATCAGATTGGAATATCTTTATACGAAAATGGGTCTACAAGACCAAGAAAGAAGCAAACAAATATGTGATTAGGTACAAGTCAAGATTGGTTTCCAAAGGATTTCAACAAATCCACGAGATTGATTATGATGAGACATTTTCTCTAGTAGAAAATATGAACTCCATCTAGTTGGCCCTCACCATTGCAACAACTAGGGGGTGTGAATTCATGATATGGATGTGAATAATTCATTTCTTCGTGGTGATATCTTAGAATATATCTACATGGAGAAACCTTAGGGGTACGTACATAACTCCTCTCTAATTTTCCGACTCAAAAAGTCACTCTATGGCCTCAAGTAGGATCCTAGAGCATGGTATGCTAAACTGGATTATTACTTACTTTCCCACTGTTTAGTTAGATATAAATCAAATCCCAATGTTTATATGCTAAGAACCTCTGAATATTTGTTGATATTATTACTATGTGTAGATGATTTATTGGTCATAGGTAGTTCAACCTTAGCAATTGTTGCAGTCAAAGACATTTTGCATGACAGGTTTTCTATGACCAAATTGGGTCCACTTCACTTTTTCCTTGGTCTTGATATCATCCAGGATGCTTCAGGAGTCAAGTTGACTTCAACAAAGTATGGCAAGGATCTCTTGGTCAAATTCAACATGATTGACTGCAAGCCTACAACCACAACCTTCTTATCCATGTTTAAGCTTGAGGATGGTAGGGATACACCATTGGTGAATTGAACCAAGTACATATAACTAGTGGGGATCCTTATTTACCTCACTTATTCCCATATAGATATCTCCTATGCAGTGGGTGCAATTTCCAGGTACATGTAGGAGCCATATGAGCTTCACTGGAAAGCTTCCAAGTGCATCCTCAGATAGTTTTAGGGTACCACCAATCATGGGATTCACTATGCAACATGTTTTACATTGGATCTCATGGGCTATACATATTCATATTGTGCTGGTGATAACATAGATCACAAGTCCACCTCCAAGTATGTTCTTAGTTTGGGATCCAACCCCATCTGTTGGTCGAGTAAAAATAAATCAACGATTTCTTTATCATCAATAGAGGTTGGGTACAAAGGAGCGGTCACCATTACCATTTAGGCACTTTGGATACGTAACTTACTCACTGATATTGGTATCCAGTTCCATCGTTCGACTGTCATCTAGTGTGACAATCAAATTACACTAAAGTTTTGTAGAGACCTAGTGTAGCGACAAAGAAGAAACCACATTGAGATCCACATGTATTACATCAGAGAGTGGGTTCATGATGGGATCATTGACTTGCAATATTGTCCTTCCTTTGAATAGATTTCCAACATCTTCACCAATACTTTCACTTAGCATAAATTCCACTTTTTGTGTGACCTTCTTGGAGTGAAGGACACAACTTCCTAACAATTGTCTTTCTTTTTTATCATTGAACTTTGGGGGGGGGGAGGGAGGGTTTCCCATGGGGTTTTCCCTCTTTCCTATTTTTCCATCATTCTTTCATTATATGCATTGTAAAATGGGTACCTAACATGGCTTCTTTCCGGGACCTATTCATCATTTACTCCATAGTAGTGTTCATGGTGGGTGTTGGAGATATTACACACCCACCTAGAATTTCTTTTCCTAGGTTGATTAGTCTATGTTGAGGGATCCCCTGGTCAAATATATTCTCCCCTAGATGAGAATAGTCTCCTCTATATGGAGGAACCACATCCTCTTCAGTGATTGCTTAGTTTCACTTCAGTTAGACTAGTGGAGTAGAGTATTGCATGTAAACTACTAATCCATAAATTGTGGCACATTACCCATTAATTGGGGCATATTACATTAGTAATGCTATTTTATTTATGTCAGCTTGGGTCCATTATTTGTAATTGTACCTCCTAGTCTCCTATATATACCAAGGAGATCTTTTCATTTGGAATCATCTTGTATTTGTGAATTCATGTAATGTATAACGAGGTTTCCCCCTCGAAGAGGCTTATTATCTAAATTTCTCTCTTTGTCAAGGCATGGATTACTTATTCTGAGTTTTTTTTGCTATTTTTGCTATTTGGTTCTTAACAAAAACCTTGGTATTATCACCAAGTGTTGCATGCTCACCTCAAGATCATCACCAAGAGGGAGTGATTACCTTGGGATAATCACTAGGAAGGTGCCACACACATGGATGCATGCGATTCTCCTCAATCCACTTGTGATTAGCTAATTAATTGATGACAACATAGCCAATTAACTAGGACTAAGTGGTAGTTCACTCTAGAATCTGTCAGTGTGTGTTCACATCTCTGTAGATCACTACTATGGTGCATTAGTTCAGCCATGTAGATTATATCATGTGTATTTTTCCATTGTCTCATTTGGTTAATACAATTCTTTATTTTCTCTCTCTCTCACAACTATGCAATATTTGTGTGAATTGTTGCTAGCTAGATTCTTTATGCAGATTTCAACCAAATTCTAAAAAAAAACTACACCATCTTATATGATATACCCTTATGCACATGTGATATTGAATGTGAGTAACTTTAAATATTCATGTCACACTCTTTTTTTTCATTATTTTATTACCAATGTGGGGGCTGTAAAAAATATTTCGATATATCTAGATTAGGTGTTCATGAGCATAAAAGGTGATGCAACTCAATGAAATATGAGATTTACATTTATTTATTTATTGTTCAAATGTATATTTGATCATGTGCATAGGCACCATGCAAGATATCTCCAAAAGGGGTAAGTGATGGGACTTAGTTTTGGCATGATTATATCACACTTTTCTTATTATTTCACATTCCACTACTCTTTTTCTATATATTTTAACCTTTTGCCTCAAAAATGATTTAGATAAATATTTTCTTATAGTACATTTGGTAGAAAAGATATCTTTTGTGCCTAACTTTTTTTCCACGGGAAAGTTTCTCGTTTATATTCATCAGTATATAAACATTTTACATAGCAGCCATTACATAATCCATCCCGGAGACTCAGCAGGGTTTGACCTCAAGACCTCCTCCTATCACTTGGAGAACGGTACGTCTTACCGTCTAAACTGTCTCACGGGACTAAAGAAGCCATTAAATATCTTTTGTGCCTAACTTGCAGATTAAAATGTTTCAAATTAGATAGATGATACTAAAGAAAAAAGAATGATGTGCTACAAAAGAGTCCCATTTGCTACAAAACCCACTGGCCACGGATCTAGTCCTAACCAATATGATGAAGAGGGATTATGCTTGCTACATAACTCATTTGCAACGTATCCGTATATATAATTTATCCCTACAGTTGATGTTGCTGCAATTCTCGATCGAAAAAAACCAATGTTGAGAATCTAAGATGATGAACATACCATTTATCATAAGATATTGATTTCTAAGAATCGTATTGCTACAAAACCATGGATCTGCCACCGGATTGCAGTTTTCCAAGTTTATGCTACCAAGATGTAGTTGTCACGAAACTGCATGGAAATGAAAGGAGTTTCAATGATGTACGATCAGATTTCTATTGTGCACATGTCATCCTCGAATTAAAATATGGAGCAATTCTAGATAATCCTAGATCATGCTATTTTTCAGCAATTGATTTAGTGTTTTGCTGCAATTGTTTTCTTTTAATAATTAATACTCTATTTCAAAGAATCAACAATTCAACTAATTACCATTTGTTGTCAACAAACTTGATCCCGGTGCACTGCATTTGAACTCCAATATAATATCATATAGCATATTGATAGAAAAGGAGAATATGGAAGAGATAAAAAGACACAAAAGTGCATAAACAAATTTTGTTGTAATACCCTATTGATTGAATATAAGACATATTTTGCTGAATTTATGAGTATCAACTATTGAAGTAACTTTGTGTTGTATTACTTTATCAACACCTTTCTCCATAGAGACAGGGCCCACTCTAGAGGAAATTGGTGATGCTTTACTTTCCTTTTTTACTCTCTTTTATTGATTATCATTTTATATTGTCAATTTATATTTTAAATATGATTGCTTAAATATTTGCAAATATAATTTTAAGAGTTTTGTTTTGAGTGGTGTGTTTCAGAAAGTGCGGTTTTTTCTGATACATCAACTCATGATTAGTTGTTACAGAACCTGAGAATTAAATAACTAGGCTACATGTTTCCTATTACAACCTTTTAAATTAAGTAAATTAGAATTGGATTTCTAAATAATCATTAAGCAAGTTAATTAAGGTGTCCAACTAGATCATTAAAACTATAAAGTATTGTATATATTTCTCACGAGACCTCATAATCTTTACACGCCCTAAGTTGATAATTAAATGCATAGGTAAACTAAATATCCCACTAAGAAATTAATAGGAGATATAGTGGACTTGTCAGTAAGTATAGCAGACACCAATATATACTTGTTCAAAAAATCCTAAATTTCAAATTTGAGGATGTGAAGGATGAATTATGGTCCGATCTCAACGTTCATGGGATTGCCAATATTTATTTTAAGCCAAATTCATAAGAGGACAAAATAGGAAGCTAATGAAAGATCCTTCTCTTTTAATATATTTTCCTTTTGTAATCTTGATTTAATATCAAAACTATAAAATGTAATTAATGGTAAATTTTTGTTTGAGTGCATAGGTCCTAAAGAATGAGATGTTAACAAAAGGAAGGAGAGCCATGAAAATTCAATATCTCCAAATATGTTATGCCCAAATT
This sequence comes from Picea engelmannii, assembly GCA_009831015.1. NCBI lineage: Eukaryota > Viridiplantae > Streptophyta > Pinopsida > Pinales > Pinaceae > Picea > Picea engelmannii. The sequence continues at coordinate 151,848 of ML789780.1, read as the reverse complement.
CACAATTGCATGAAGTTTAAAAGAACAAATAAAGAAATCACATTGAAAAAGCCATCTTGTATATTGCAACAAGTTAGAGTCAATAGCTTCAAGCTTAGCATTGATTCACTTTTCATTTAAAATGCACTTTATGTGTATATAATTTGTAATTAAAAATGCATCACCTCAAAGTTATTTTTCAAAATTTATGAAGGGAAAGAGAAAAATGAGGCCTCACAAGAGATGAAAAAACCCATAAGAATTAGAAGAAACAAAATTACAAAACAATGAAAGAGTCACAAGAAGGGAATCCAAAGGATGCTGGTAGTTGGAAGGCCGAGAGACAACAAACCTTCCTTAAATAGAATTCTGGTTACTTTGAGAAGGAGGGAGGATTTTGCTTAACATTGTAAAATATTTTCATGTTAGTGGAGAAGCTAACAACCACTTTTGAAGATCGATTATGGTGTATGATTTTGTGTGGGACTATTTCTTTGCATTCTTATGCTGAAATCAATGTGAGAATGTTCATTATGTTGTAGATTGTTTTCATGTATTCTTGTTCATTCTTACTTTTTCCATTCAATGGTTGTTGCCTTGTAGATGTAGAATTGTAGTTGAAATAATTTTCACTTAGACTCATTGGATATTTAAAAATGCCATCATTAATGAACACAAAACTACTTTTTGTGTTAATGAGAGTGATTTGTTTTGGTTATTAATGTGCTTTTCTTCTTCTTGAAATCCTATCTATCACTTTGAGTCATATTAGGACTGCACTTAGGAGTTAGGATTTATTTTCACTTTTTTAATAATCCTAAAGCATTAATGGTAGTTAGACTAGAAACCAAAGGGTTCCCTATTCCAAATGGAGTGAAGTCTAATTGGGAATTCTCCCTAGGGTCAACCCGTGATGTTAGCGGTGGGATATTTTTCACTACCAACATTTTGGTGCTAGAAGGAGGGAACAAGTCAAGCTGACCTGCATAAAGTCATTCTCATGGGAATGCACTCATTGCTCATGACTCCTCTCCATATCCTTGCATGGGATCATGGTTTAAGTCTTTTCGGACCATTACATGATATCCCTGAATAGGAGGTTAGTTACTTGTAAATAATAACATTTGATGGTGAAGGGGAAAACACTACATTCCTACATGCTAATCAATATCAACTTTATTGTAAATTTATGAAAAATTTCCATGAACATATTGTTCTCCCTCACATTCAAAGGATGAATCTTAGACTAATATAAGACACTCCCATCCTAGTTAATTCATAGTTGAAAATAATTCAGATATGTATTCCTAGTCATTGGGTTCCTTTTGTCACAAGGGTGAGCAAAAGGAGGTCCCTTAAATATCTAGTTAGGCTATCCAGAAAGAACAACAAAGAGTTAGTCGGTTAGTGGCTTAACTAACATAAAGAAACAAGATATAAACAACTATGAAATAAATCTAAACTAAGCAAACAATAACTTCAAATGAATGCATAAAGAAAAAACAAGAGATGTATACCAAGTAAATTGATCTTCGAATTGATAGTCCTTGGAGAAATATGGGAACTTGTGAGTCCCCTCCTCCTCCTTGGGAAGGATTTTGAGTCCCCAAGTACAAAGTCTTCTTTCTAATATCAATGGATAACAAAGGGAAATGGTGAAGAAAAGAGTGATGGAATACTCAAGAGGAGAGAGTCCTAACACTTTCTATGGATTCCCAAAGCTTTCTAAGAGGAATATGGATTCCCAAAGCTAAAAATGAGTAGCATAACAATACTAAAATGCTTCTTCTTTTTTTCATACAATGGCCCTTTATTTATAGGAGGATGGAAATATTTTTCTTAACTAGTTCCAAATGTGATTGAGAGGCCCTTGGAGGTACTTCCCATCCTTTTCAGTGATCCCAAGGTGAAATTTGAGGGCGATTTTGGGTATGGGGGAGATCCCCTTCATCCCAAAAGTGGTTGAGGTCCGATCAAACTCATCAATGCACCATTTTGTGCATCTGCATGGGTCTTTTGATTATCAGTCGTGCACTCGACACGTTTTGTGTGTCATACATCGTGTTAGCCCGCGCAGATGTGCGTGTGCTTCTTTGGCTAAATGTGCGCGGATTTCCAGGACCACTTTTACATAGTTTTATGATTTTCTTTCCAAACTGAGTGTAATCCTTCCAGGAATATTGGTAGTATGCTATGTTTGTGTTAACTGATTCTTCATCTATTGTCTGTATTTGTGGTGAGACATTTTTTGGTGATAACACTAGCTACTCATGATAATTATTTAGTAGAATCTTTGTACTCAAAAAGAGGTGAAAGTGAAGCATTATCTTTTTTATTGGAAACAATCTTGTCGCCCTTGGAAAAAGCACATCCTTGAGTCTATTACTCAGTTTTGGGATTTAACATGACCTTAGGAAGTTATTCCTATTACATAGAGTTGTTTCCTCCTTCGTTTGGCTACTCTTCCAAACATATGGAGAGTTTGTGATGCCTCATGTGTCACACACTTATGTCAATAACATGCTACCTGAGTGACATTATATGTCATGCTTTTGTCGAAGGGAAGTTTTACAGCCTGAGTTGACCATTTTGTAGTCACCCTCTTGACCTTCGCAAGTCGGCCATCCTAAGAGTCCTATCAAGTCCACATTCAAAATCAATGAATTTATGTGCCTGACGTTCGAGATCCTCTAGTCTTTTCGCAATGGCTTTTCGAATACCTCAGGGCAATGAGTTTTACACTCTTATTATACTCCTACCTGAGTTTTGAAGATATTGAAGTTATTGCTTGAGTTATGAAGCTATCATCTCCAACTACATACATTGCTACTTCCTAAATATCAACTTGTATATGTTATTGTACTCTTATATCTTCTGATGTTTTTGAGACATATCTCCACTGTGTATTATTTGTGGCTAAGATCCTTGTTGACATGGATCCACTATATATATTTCACATGACCATGATTATTATATATATCTGACATGGATCTGTGGTGTACTTGATTGGAAACCATGCTTAATTAGTCTCGAGCATGGGTATGCCCACCTCAGAGAGATTGATCTTATTATAGATGACATGCTCACAAATATTCGTCTGGCATCACTTCACTCAGTTCGTTCCCTAAGATATTGTAATGTATTTCGGCCGTCAGTTGCTCTTCTGACCTCACACATTGGGGGCACTTGTTATATCTCTAGAATGACACCCTTATGCATTTTGATCTTTGGTATAGATATTCATACACTTTGATGCCACTTTTGTTGAGTTTCCTTCTTAAAAATATGAGTTTTCAAGGTGTATGTGCCCTGATATATAGGCATCCCTCATACATACGCTTGTTGATACACTTACAACCCGCGTATACTCTCAAAAGTTGCAAAAAATTAAAAATTTTGTGCTTTGTGACGAGGTTTACGGGCTATGTCGGGTTGCACAATCATTTCTACCTCTTGTATCCCTTCTCATAACTGAATAACCATCTAATTTCCATAAAAAAGGGCCCTAGGGGGGTCATTTGGGAATATAGAATGAAGAAGCAAAGAAACTCTGCCCAAATTTCACTTTCTCTCTCTCTGAGTTTATGCATTTAGTTCTGAGTATCCATCCTCAGATTTCCCAATCCATCCTCCTCCTTATGAAATCCATCAAAATCCTTAATTTGGCATGTTGATTGTGAGGATTTGTCTATGGGATTAAAAGTTGCAAAAAATTAAAAATTTCATGCTCTCTGATGAGGTTTACGGGCTATGTTGGGTTGCACAACCATTTTTACCTCATGTAGCCCTTCTCAGAACTGAATAACCATCTAATTTCCATATAAAAAGGGCCCTACGGGAGTCATTTGGGAATATAGAATGAAGAAGCAAAGAAATTCTACCCAAATTTCTCCTTCTATCTCTCTCTGAGTTTATGCATTTAGTTATGAGTATCCATCCTCAACTTTCCTAGTCCATCCTCCTCCTTATGAAATCCATCAAAATCCTTAATTTGGCATGTTGATTGTGAGGATTTGTCAATGAGATTAATGCACTTGGAGTCTTATTGGAGGAACCCATGCGAGGTTCGTGGTGCAATGCCGACAAGATCTTGGTTGTAATTCACCTTATTGTTATCAATAAAAGAGAGATTTCCTTTTCCAAATTCACATGTCTTTTCTCTTATTCTTGTAATATATCTCATGAGTATATAGACATATAAATGATCTCAATTATTGTTGGAAAATGTTTAACAAGCAGCATATGCTTGTCATATATGGCAATTATAGCAGTGGTGATGGCTTGAGTACAACAGCGATGATCAATAGGCAAATAGAAGATAAGTCCAGGAAGATTGAATGATCGAAGGCAACGCAACATTGATAAAATGATCGAAGGCCCGAGAATCATTTCTGATCGTTGGATCTCATTCAAAATTCTCGAAAGAACGAGGGCCATTAGATCAGAATATAGACAAGAAGAGTGTTGAACAGGAGGACAGATCTCAGACGTTAGATCCAAGCGCAGGACCCGACCATCGTTGGATCAAGGAGAACCTGCACACCTTTTAAAGTATAACAAGGAGAAGCGGGCGTAATCGCGATATGCGAAATCGTGACTTAATCTGAGCCATCAGATCGAGGTTGAATATAGACTGTTGATTCCAGTCCATGTCAGAGTTTCGAGGCTCGCGAGTTGAACATGTCAAAGATTATTAACATCAGGAATCTTGATATCGCGATATGCGAAATCGCGATGTAATTTGAGTCGTCAGATCAATCTTTGATCTGGACCGTTGATTCCAGTCTGTGTCGGAGTTTCGAGGATCGCAACATGGAGTGGAAAGTAAACAATGCAACAAAAATGTCGATTTCGCGATATGCGAAATTGCGATTAAATCACAGCTGTTGAATGAAGCTCTGATCATGACCATTGATCCCACGCCATTTTGGGGTATCGGGGATTGCGACTTGGAGATTAGAGATGTCTCATCTCTAGACTAACGAGATGCGAGATCGCGAAAAAATTAGGACCGTCGGATCACCAAGAACGTGGATCGTTGATCTGAGCTCCATCTCGGAGCTTCGCCTATCGCGACTTGGAGTGACGAGAACCTCCAACTAAGGAACAACGAGATGCGAGATCATGAAAAGATAAGGACCGTCGGATCACCAAGAACATGGATGGTTGATCTGAGCTCCATCTCGGAGCTTCACCTATCGCGACTTGGAGTGATGAGAACCTCCAACTAAAGAACAGCGAGATGCGAGATCTCGAAAAAGATCTGGACCATTGATTCATCGAGATCATGGACCGTCGATCAGGGTCAATGAAGATCATGAGTTCGCAGCACCTTTTAGCGCAACCTGTGGTCACCGCGTGTGGTCACGTGGAGGAAGGACCTAGTGCAGATGAGCTCCGCCTCAGAATTTCGGGGATCGTGTCTAGGAATGTCGAGACACATGGTCACACGAATTCCGAACTGCCGAAAGCCAAAATGCCGAAATGAATACAAGATCCCTTGGAATCAATCCAATGGTGCAGGTGAATTTGAACAAGATCGGAGGACTACTGTAGAATCACACAGTATAACTTCCATAAACCACTGATGGTTTTAGCCAGAGGACTCAAAAACACTTGGGGATGATTGACAGAGAAGGTGAAGAGCCTCTGGGAATATTCAAGAGGGATGAAGATGTTCATGTAGGCGATTGACAACTGGATGAGGATTGAGGCCTATAATTGAAACAGAGAAGGTGATCTCGACTGTCACAGAGAAGATGAAGAGTCTCGAACTGCCAGAGAGGCTAAGGAATCTCTGTATAACAGCTAGTGATGATAGACACAGGGGTTGAACTACCAGAGAAGTTGAAGAGTCGCGATGATGATCACACAGAGCACTTGTGATGTGGAGGATATTGGCGTGGTATGAGAATGCAGAGGAATGGTGAATATTGCATGCACAAGATGCACATAATCTATATATACATGGTACAGAGAAGAGAAGCGGTGGCGGTTGCTGTTGGAGTTGCTGTGGTCGCTGTGTAGAAGGATTGAAGTGTGAGCAAGGAGGCAGAGCGCAGAAGTAGAAATGCACAGAAGAGGAACTGTGCAGTGAATGGACATGGTGCACAGAGCATAAAAAGTAGAAGAACAGACAGCGCAAGTCATGTGTGCAGAAAGGCAATGAGGCAGACAGAGCAACGAAATGCAGCAGAACAATGATGAGTTTGGTAAGCCATTGTTGAACATCATATCACTGTAATAAGTTTCAGTAGCAAAGATTTATATTTCAGGGAGGTTGGGAGGTGCTAGGGAGGATTTTTGTCCTCAGAAGTTCAACTGGGTGCTTGAACACAGGGAGTTGTAGCTTTCATCTGGTTGCAGCTAGAGAAAACAGGGTGGCAGGGTGGTGTAAGGGAGAACTCTTGTTCTCTGTTATACAGGTTGGTGCATGTATGATTGGAAGTTGGTGCTTCCATCCAGTTGGTGTTGGAAACACTCAGGGAGTTGGTGCTTCCTTCTAGTTGGTGCTAGATAAACCAGGGAGTTGGTGCTTCCTTCTAGTTGGTGCTAGAGAAACCAGGGAGTTGGTGCTTCCTTCTAGTGGGTGCTAGAGAAAACAGAGAGTTGGTGCTCTCAACAAGTAGCAGCTTGCAAAACTGAGGTTGTAGCCTCATTATGAGTTGGTGCTCATATGTATGATAATGTAAAGAATGTAACTATTACTTATCATATAAAGAAAAAGAGGTTTTTACCCTGTATGGGTTTCTTAGGGAAATATCTGTCTCTGTGTTTCTCATATATGTGAATGATGCTGAAAGTGCCATTGTTTATTTCCCTGCATTATTGTGATCATCATTTAGTGTTTCTGCAAAGAGTTTAAAAGAGGCATAATTGTTTAAGCACGGTAACAACTGATTCACCCCCCCCCTCTCAGTTGTCCAACAATTGGTATCAGAACCGACCCCTTTTATCTAAGGGTAGATCCTAGAGCTTAAACATGTCAAGCCATGAAGGAAATTCAACCAATAAGGCCCCTTTGTTCAATGGAACAAACTTTGCCTTATGGAAAGTTAGAATGAGAACCTACATAATGGATTTAGGTGCAGATGTTTGGGATGTGGTAGATACTGGTTATGTAAATCCATTTGTGCTAGCTAATAAGGATGACAAACTAGAATTTAGCTTCAACGCTAAGGCTATGAATGCTATCTTGAGTGGGCTTGCAGAAGCAGAATTCGTAAAAGTTATGCACCTAGAAACTGCCAAAGAAATGTGGGACAAACTCATTAACAGTTATGAAGGTAATGAGAAGGTAAAGGATGCAAAGCTTCAAACCTACAGAATACAGTTTGAATAGCTGAAGATGAAGGAAGATGAAACCATTGGAAAATACTTTCCGAGAATAGAAGAAATGGTAAATGTAATGAAGGCACTTGGTGAAACAATTGGGGAACCTTCTTTAGTTCATAAAATCTTGAGATCTCTCCCAGATAGGTTCAACCCGAAGGTCTTTGCTATAGAAGAACTTAATGACCTAAAAACCTTGCAGTTTGATCAACTTCTAGGAACACTGACTGCATATGAAATGAGAATAGTTAAAGATAAACCCACTTCCAGAGAAGCATCATTTAAAGCAGACAAGAATGAGGATTTTGAGCCCGATGAAATTGAAGAAAAAATTGTGAAGAGACTGAAGAAGGGATCGGGAAAATACAAAGGTAGACTGCCTTTCAAATGCTTTAATTGTGGAAGGATAGGTCATTTTGCAAATAAATGTCCACACAAGAAACATGATCAGAACTATGAAGGTGAAGAGAAGCACAAATCCAGAAGATTTTGTAAAAATGAAAGTTTATGTGTAAACAATGATGACTCCTCAAAAGACACCGATAGTGACTCTTCCTATGAAGATAAGGTAAATGACTTCATGCTTATGGACAAAGAGAATTATGATAATAAAATCACAGGCAGTGATGAGAATGATGAAGAAGTTGTGGTTGACATGGAAGGAGAACTGATCAGTGCATTGGAAGAGTTTGACAGACTAAGAATCAAGTACAGAAAGCAAAGACAATTGTTTATACAGTTCGAGAAAGACAGAAAAGAACCTGATGAAGACCTTGTCCTTCTAAAAGTAGAATTGGAAGAGGCAAAGAAAATTGAAGAGACTTTGAAACAACAGCTATCAGAAAAGAATGCAAGATGTGAATCATTAGAACAAGAAGTAGTGAAAACAAGGAAAGAAATGGAGAAGTTTCAAGCCCTGTATAATCATAATCTGTCAAGTATCAAAGCCTCAGAAGGATTAGCCACCATCCTGAATCGGAAAAGGAATCCAAAGCTGAAAACTGGTTTGGGTTATGAAGAGGGATCAAGCAGTGGGAATCCAGGAAATGAAGAACCCATCAAGTTTGTCAAAAGTTCAACCAATGACAATAACAACCCTGCAGAAACAAAGGAAGATGATCAGCCACCCAGAACGAGTAAAGGAAAAGGTGCCAGGATTGAATCTGAAGAACGAAGAAACAATGCTCTCTCTGCTGAAAGATGTCATCAACAAGAAAGAAATCGATTTGCTCAAAGAAGACAACCATTTACCAGGTACAAAGAATTCTTCTATGGCTATTATTTCTATCGTTCTAACTTTGGTCACAAAGCTATAAATTGTTCCTTAAGACTCATACATGAGCAATTAAGGTTTCAAAGGAATAAATACTTCCCACAACAAAGAATGATACAGTCAAGTAATAATCCTTCACGGACTGCAAATTGCCAAATTAAGTCTGGACACATACAACTAAGGAGGCCAAGAAATAATCAACAGTCAATAAGTAGGCAACACTGCAACAATAAGTTTGACTTATTGAATAATGAGGTTGAATGCTACACCTGTCATAACTTTGGACATAAATCTATTGAGTGTCGGTTAAGGAACTATGCACCAGATTCGAAATCCCCTACTGAAAATGTCAAGCTTTGGAAGAAGAAGGAAACTAACAAGTGTGGATTAGTATTGTCTGCTCAAAGAAAAATGAACCCTTGGTATATAGATAGTGGATGCTCCAAACACATGATAGGAGACAAAGGAAAGTTTCTATCTCTAAGTGAAAGAAAATCAGGAAGTGTAACCTTTGGAAATGATGCTTCGGGGAAAATAAAAGGCAAAGGGATGGTGAGCTTAAGTAATGGAAAAGGAAAAGCCCAAGATGTTCTACTTGTGGATGGGCTGAAGCATAACCTGCTCAGTGTAATTCAAATGTGTGACAGAGGATGCGAGGTGTTGTTCACGTC
>ML789780.1:124357-137440 GCA_009831015.1 Picea engelmannii | reverse complement strand
AGCACGGTAACAACTGATTCACCCCCCCCCCCCTCTCAGTTGTCCAACAATTATTGCATATATGTTGTTGTAGATTGATTTCTGAGTTGTTTCAGGTCAGCTTTGGGAGGAGACCTACAATCCAGGAACAAATAGTCGACAAAGGGGATCTACTATGAACGAAAGGACACAAGGTTCCTACCTTAGTTTGGTTCCTCTTTTCCTTAGAAATCATTATACCTTGTTAGATGTGGAAGGAATAGGTTAGTTTTTGTCTTTTAAGGAGTCATTGCTATGCCTAGCCTTTAGACACTGACTAGAGAGATTTTCCCCCAAAGAAACCACCTAACTAAGTGTAAGCAAGTGATTTATATTCTAATAATAAATATAAAAACACAAGTTCTAAATAATACATAAATAATCCATAAAGATTAGAACACAATATTCTAATCCTTATGGATTATTTAGACCTTATTCCTTTATATTTATGATGTCTCTTCTAAATGATTATTAGAGGTGTTATAGATTTGACTTATTAGATGGAATTCATGTGACCATAAACTTCATCTAATCAATAGATGGAAATATAAATAAAATTAACTAAATCCATGCTTTCCATTTAATCAACAACATGTCAACATTTATCTATAGGTGCTTGTATTTTTCCATTTGACATATTTACTAAAATTATATTAGAATTATTTGTAATTTCACATTCATTCATCCTAATTTTAATTTCACTTAGATTAGTAGACTTAGTAAAATGCACAACATAAATAAATAACATGTAACAATAATACATATATTTTCTTGGAAATTGACCACCAAACTAGGTTCAAGTAAGTGATTTATCGCCTAACCATGGGCATTTACTATAGATTCTACCCTCAAGTTGGGATATGAGATCATAAAGGAAAAGACATATTTATTGTCCCTAACTCTCACATACAACCCAACCCACAGTGCTTAGCAAATCCCTTACATAATCCTTTCCCTCTAGTACTATAGTACATGTAAGGGAATATATTCTACTAATTGTTTACTTACATATAGCTAATTCTAACATAGGCACATGAATTTCAAATTACTATCTTGCCTAGTCTCTTTCCTTATTCATAACCCTTAACAATTTTATAATCAGTTGCTAGTAATTGTCGGCATGGTAAACATGTATAACATAGTGGGTAAACAAAATGGACAAAGAAAAAAAAAAGCTTTCAATAACAAAGATTGCAGTGCATATTCTTCAAAGTTAACTGAGACCACATGCCTTCCAAGGGATACTGGATATATCTCTCTTGGAGAACTAAAGTTAAGGTTGGTTTAAGGTTGGTTTAAGGTTGGTATGAAATCCAATTCTCATGGGAAAAACATAGAAAGTTTTAGAAGAGACGGATGGTAACAATAAAATATAATATTTCACTTCTTACCCACTTTCTTCTTTTTTCATGGCCTCATAGCCCCAAAGTTTCAAATGTAACCTTTTGGTGGGTTTCAACATTATATTTCATGTTGTTTATTTATATAACAAGATGAACTACAATGATGTTTACCTACATGGTTATTACATAATGTATCAAAACATAATATGTTAAAAATCCAACATAAGTCTAAGTGTCTAGCCATGTTAGTGTGTCACATGTATATGTATAACCATCTATAATCCATGGGTCAAAACCAGGGTATTACATTTCACTTCCCAATCCTTTTCTTGTTCCTTTTATCTCTCCTCATGGTTCATAGTTAAATGATGTCCTTTTAGTAGGTTCCCTTATCCTTGCCATGCTGATTTGATATCTTGACTTATTTACCCTTTTCCTTGTATATTATTTTACATCCTTCTTTCAACAAAGACATATGAGGTGTTTTCTCATTATCCAAATCCTCTTACCATTCCTTATTATTAGTTTCATCTTTTTCTCTATGGCTTCTTGTCTTCTATGGGGCAATTTTTGTCTTCCCACTATAATAGGTTCCTCTTGTCAAAAGTATTGTCTTACATGCAATCAAAAATCAATTTGGATGTTGTGTTCTCCTTGAAACCTACATGCCTTATCCTTGGTTCTAGAACTTGTCCTCTGATTTTTTATCATGCTTTTTTCCACTTCTAACTTGTGGTCCTATCAAGTTTCTTGTCCATTGATTGATGCTTGCCTTTTGTAAAACATGACTTCCTTGACTACATATCTCCCAATGAGATTTTCTATTTTCTCACTTCTAGGTCCAAATCTCTATCTACCATCTAATCTAGACTCATCAAACAATACTATGATATTTATTCTCAGTTGGGTTTATCATTTGATGTCTTCTTTCTTTTTCACGTTGATATGTCCTATTATAGTCAAGAGGTTCCATCCCCCTTGTACTGAAATAGTCCAACCCTAAGACACCTCGCTCACTCAGTGCTCAAACACCAACCACCATGTTTACAAGCAATTCCCTTGAAAATGTTGGACTTAGTAGTGAGTATTTTGGGCATACTCATAACTACTAAGGGAAAAACACTTAACATAAACTATACATAGTCTTAAATACTAACTACAAAAATGTCTTATAGTTTGTAACAAAATTTTATTCACTGACACTGTACAAACCATTAATGATGTCTATATCTCTAACTAAAACATTAACTTAGTGTATTCCCATAATGAAATTATAATTCAACAAAACCCATAACAACAAATCAAATTCTAACCACATAAGAAACACAAGTGTAAAAATCAAGAAAACTAGGCAAAAAAACCCACTATAAAATTATTCTATCCATTATCATAAGTTACCCATTGCATATCATGACCACATGCCCATCATTCCCACTTAAACATTTGTACTTTTCAATATTTTCATTTTTTGAATCTATTCTAGTACCAATGATATCCAACATCTACTTTAACATATTCCAAAGACAAAAAAAACCAACCAAACCCTTTCTCACTACACATACCTATAATTTACATGAATCAACTTAATGACTACCCATACCCTAATGGTTAACTTTAAAGTACATATCCATTAATTCATGCAACAACTAACCACATTAAGCCCTTATATCACTAATGGTTAGATTTTACATCATTACATCAAATGATGAAGCCATAACCATTATGAAAATGTCCTATACAATATTAAATAATTTTAATATTTGAATTGTTGGGTGTAGAGATCAATAGTTTCTTTGGATTTTTGTCGCAAGAACTTTAATTGTTATCATAGCGTATTCTACTAATTGATGTAAGAAAACTTGTCCTTGACAATGATTTTGATCTCATCCCACATCATGGCTTAGGTGGTGTAGAGTGTTTCTTTGTATTATCATGAATTCTCCTCCCATGATAAATCATATCTATGTATTTGTAACATTATAAAGGCAACTTTGTCTTCATCTAGGTATTGACACATATTACAATAAGAATAAAGTTACATTGGTGATTCATTAAGTCGTAGAGTGTCCATATGTGGCAATTTCTCCACCTTGGTATCTACTCCAAGCAAAGATCCCAAATTCGGTAGTGGTGACAAGGGAAGTGTTGCTCAATTTTGAATTGGAATGGACTGATATATCTTTAAGAGATACCCATCTATAATGTTCTGACATTGGTTGTCAAGTCTATAAAATCATAGCAATATGATCCATTTGTTCATCTAGGTTCCCTATTTTCTAGTGAGATTAGCAATTCTTTCTCAAACTCTTCAATTTAACATTACAATTTTTTTTTAATCTCTTTCCTTCTATGCGAGTGAGTCTTTTACCATGAAATGTGTAAACATCTCCTAAAATTATGTGTGAAATGATATTATGATACCAATTTGATCTTATGGGAATGCATTAGAAAAATTAACTCAACCACAACAAAAAATAGAGTTATTAGTCAATTGTACATAAATCTAAATTACGACATGACTATTTAACTTAACAACTCATAGATCATAATACATCTCATAGAACTTGGAAAGATGGATTATAAAACAAATCATCTTTGAATTGTATTAACAAAATAAATTGTACAACTAAAACATGGACAACTTGAAGTTTTAAAATAATGAAACTAATTCATCCATCTAATTAATCAACTCAATCACCTTCTTACATTGTCATGGGGTATATTGTAATGTATTTCGGCCATTAGTCGCTCTTCTAACCTCACACATTGGGGGGATATCTATTATATCTCTAAAATGACACCCTTATGCATTTTGATCTTTGGTATAGATATTCATACACTTTGATGGCACTTTTGTTGAGTTTCCTTCTTAAAAATCTCATTTTTCTCTATGGCTTCTTGTCTTCTATGGGGCAATTTTTGCCTTCCCACTATAATATATTCCTCTTGTCCAAAGTATTGTCTTACATGCAATCAAAAATCAATTTGGATGTTGTGTTCTCCTTGAAACCTACATGCCTTATCCTTGGTTCTAGAACTTGTCCTCTGATTTTTTATCATGCTTTTTTCCACTTCTAATTTGTAGTCCTATCAAGTTTCTTGTCCATTGATTGATGATTTCCTTTTGTAAAACATGACTTCCTTGACTCCATATCTCCCATTGAGCTTTTTTCTTTGCTCACTTCTCGGTCCAAATCTCTATCTACCGTCTAATCTAGACTCATCAAACAATACTATGATATTTAATCTTAGCTGGGTTTATAATTTGATGTCTTCTTTCTTTTTCACATTGATATGTCCTCTTATACTCAAGAGGTTCCATCCCCCTTGTACTGAAATAGTCCAACCCTAAGACACCTTGCTCACTCAGTGCTCAAACACCAACCACCATGTTTACAAGCAATTCCCTTGAAAATGTTGGACTTAGTAGTGAGTATTTTGGGCATACTCATAACTACTAAGGGAAAAACACTTAACCAAAACTATACATAGTCTTAAATACTAACTACAAAAATGACTTATAGTTTGTAACGAAATTTTATTCACTGACAATGTACAAACCATTAATCATGTCTATATATCTAACTAAAGCATTAGCTTAGTGTATTTCCATAATGAAAGAATAATTCAACAAAACCCATAATAACAAATCACATTCTAACCACATAAGAAACACAAGTGTAAAAATCAAGAAAACTAGGCAAAAAAACCCACTATAAAATTATTATATCCATTATCATAAGTTACCCATTGCATATCATGACCACATGCCCATCATTCCCACTTAAACATTTGTATTTTTTGATATTTTCATTTTTTGAATCTAGTCTAGTACGATGATATCCAACATCTACTTTAACATATTCCAAAGACAAAACAACCCAACCAAACCCTTTCTCACTACACATACCTATAATTTACATGAATCAACTTAATGACTACCCATACCCTAATGGTTAACTTTAAAGTACATATCCCTTAAATCATGCAACAACTAACCACATTAAGCCCTTATACCACTAATGGTTAGATTTTACATCATTACATCAAATGACAAAGACATAACCATTATGAAAATGTCCTATACAATACTAAATAATTTTAATATTTGAATTTTTGGGTGTAGAGATCAATAGTTTCTTTGGATTTTTGTCGCGAGAACTTTAATTGTTATCATAGCGTATTTTACTAATTGACAGAAGAGAACTTGTCCTTGACAATGATTTTGATCTCATCCCACATCATGGCTTAGGTGGTGTAGAGTGTTTCTTTGTATTATCACAAATTCTCCTCCCATGATAAATTATATCTATGTATTTGTAACATTATAATGGCAACTTTGTCTTCATCTAGGTATTGATACATATTATAATAAGAATAAAGTTACATTGGTGATTCATTAAGTCGTAGAGTGTCCATATGTGGCAATTTCTCCACCTTGGTATCTACTCCAAGCAAATATCCCAAATTCGGTAGTGGTGACAAGGGAAGTGTTGCTCAATTTTGAATTGGAATGGATTGATAGATCTTTAAGAGATACCCATCTATAATGTTGTGACATTGGTTGTCAAGTCTATAGCATCATAGCAGTATGAGCCATTTGTTCATCCGAGTTCCCTATTTTCTAGTGAGATTAACAATTCTTTCTCAAACTCTTCAATTTAACATTACAAATTATTTTTCATCTCTTTTCTTCTATGCAAGTGAGTATTTTACCATGAAATATGTCAACATCTCCTAAAATTATGTGTGAAATGATATTATGATACCAATTTGATCTTATGGGAATGCATTAGCAAAATTAACTCAACCACAACAAAAATTAGAGTTATTAGTCAATTGCACATAGATTTAAATTATGGCACGACTATTTATCTTAACAACTCATATCATAATACATCTCATAGAACTTGGCAAGATGGATTAGACAACAAATCGTGTTTGAATTGTATTAACAAAATACACTGTACAACTAAAACATGGACAACTTGAAGTTTTAAAACAATGGAACTAATTCATCTATCTAATTAATCAACTCAATCACATTCTTACATTGTTATTGGGTATATAAATCATGAAACAATGATTATGTAGTAAACAATGTTTACAACATGCACATATTTATTAAAATTATCATTAATTTTAAAATTTATCATATCCTTCTCTTATTTCTAGTCCTTTCCATAAATCTATTGATCATATTTAATGCTTTATCAAAATTAATATTGATAATTATTAGTAAACCATGCATATTTAATAATTTATTAAAATTATTTTTATTTTTAGAATTTATCATATTTTTTCTTATTTCTCTAATCTTCCTTATATTAATAATTGTTAATAATCCTTTCTTAAAATTCTACCACTTATTATAAAATATATATTAATAATTAACATTTTAAAATCCTATATAATTTTAAATTCTCATACTCTTTATTTACTTTTTGTTACAACAAAATATATCTAACAAATAAATAAATAAATCACCTTCCTTTCATATACATGATCCATTACAAGAAGATAGAATGATTATAAAATAATTTATAAAAGTTTGGGAAGAGGGATAAACAAATACATAGAAGACAATCCTTTGCAAGTATTGATATTTTTCTCTCACCAACCTACTACCTTGTTCAATCGTGCCAACATGTTATACGATGGTCTATTTACTACGTTCTTTAATCATGCCAACATGTTGTGTAATGGTTGCTAGGTTGCACAACAAAATATTAACATGACAAAAAAAATCAATGCATACACAACTTAGCCACAACATTGCACTCTACTATTAGAATATTAATGTGCTTATAACAAATTAATGTTTATTACTTTAATTTGTGCTAAGCTTGATCACTACAACATGTGTTCCACACTTATTTTGTTGTTATTCTACAACTTTGGTAATAAATTCTAGTTGAACTTATCATACTTTCACAAGTCACTTACATATATGAATCTTTCAACTCAAACATGTTTGTTAACAATTATGTGAATCTAATTATATTTAGCAATTAAAATGTATAATTTGAATAAATATAACTGTTAAAAAACATGTATTTAATTATTAATAATAATTATGTGAAAATAATATCATTTAGTATTAATGTACATTAAATATAGTTTAAGTGATTGAAAGAAATAATTATTATTTCCATGTAAATAACATAAATATAAATATGAATAACATGTTATATCTTTAACGAAATTTAAAATACTCATTGGTTATTTGTCTTGAGCCACTTAATTTTAACTTCTGCCTCATCATCATCTTCCTACATTTGACCACATTGCTTAAAAAAGCATAAAAGGCGATGAATGCAACACGCAACAAGATCCATGCGATCAGTGCTTGGATTTGGCTTTGGGTGTGGAAGTATTCATTGGCAAGCATGACGTAATGGAGTTCCACAATCTTTTTTGTGAACTAAAGTGACGTAACAAATATTTTTTTCCATTTTGAGGGGTTAGATCGGTATGTGCAATCTCAGCCACATTCTGTACAAGTGGATATATATGGTCTTCTAACCACAAAAGCAAAACAAGATAGGAATATCTTCAATCAATATTTGGAGAAGCCAGAGACTTTGTCTCTGGACAATACTAGCTTCATACTGCATCATAGTTTGCCTTATAAATACACAGATATAAATTGTTTGGCAATCACTGGTGGTTGCTCCTTGCATTAATACAGGGCTGCTCAACTAGCTAATTCAACACCTCCACTCACAGAGCTTGGTAAGAGTGCTAAATTCAGTTTCTTCCTAGGAATTCTTTAGCAATAGCGGTAAGGGATTCACAATTTTAAATTCAAGTAGGCGTCCAAGTAGGATTTGTCAGTGAAAATCAATCAAATGGCATCTGGGTGTTGTTGCCTATTGAGCACAGGTGTTGCTGTGCTTATCAATCTACAGAAACTTGATCCAGTTCAGTCCCATTCTCCCTTTACTGTCCATCATGTAACCACGTTAATGCCCAGAAAGCGAGATCGTTTCAGGTCCTCTTTGAGCTCAAGGGTCGTTTTTCAATGCAGGACCCAAAAGCCCATAGGCTCTCGATTCATCTCCAGAGCTGCTTTGAGAAGTGAGCAATTGACAGGGAATGGAATAGACATAAAAGATGAAAGGGTGCTGAAGGTTCATACAGTACATGAATTTGATGAAGCCCTGAGGCTTGCAGAGAACAAGCTTGTAGTGGTGGAATATGCAGCAAGTCACAGCTATCACAGCAAAAGAATATATCCATTCATGGTTGACCTCAGCAGGACTTGCCCAGAAGTGAGATTCATTCTAGTAATTGGAGATGAGTCTGAGAAGACTAAGGAGCTCTGTGCAAGAGAAAACATCACATCTGTCCCCCATTTTAGCTTTTACAAGAACATGGAAAAGATTCATGAAGAAGAAGGCATTGGTCCAGACCAGTTGGAGGGTGATGTCCTCTACTATGGTGACAATGATGCTCCTATTCATCAGCTCCATAACAGGCAGGATGTTGAAGCACTGCTCAAGAAACATACAGAGGACCACAAGTTGGTTGTTCTGGATGTTGGGCTGAAGCATTGCGGGCCTTGTGTTAAGGTCTACCCAACTGTGGTTAGGCTTGCCAGGAGAATGAATGACACTGTGGTGTTTGCAAGGATGAATGGAGATGAGAATCAAGAATGCATGGAGTTTCTGAGGCAGATGAATGTCATAGAAGTACCCACTTTCCTTTTTATCCGGGACTACAAGATCTGTGGAAGGTATGTGGGTTCTGGCAAAGGTGAGCTTATTGGAGAAATTCTGAGATATCAAGGAGTCAGAGTTACATACTAGTTATTTTTTTGGCTTTCTGATGATGAAAATGGCTATGGATTCTTGTTTACATTCTTGGCCAAGATGGACAGTTTTAGGAAGGATATAGATTCTTGTCAGATCGGAGCCAAAGTGGAACTGCTTGTCAGCCTTGTTTATGGAGGGAGGGAAAACCGTATCTCCATGATCCACTATTGTTAATATACATGTTTATTGTTTAGTAATGGAAACATCAGATGGTAGAGAGTGAAATGCAAGATTACTCCCTATATGTATAGAATTGTAATGGAGGGAAAGAACTAAAATGCGAATTGCAATTTTGCTTCTTTGATGTGTAAAGTTACAAGGAATTGAAATGAGAATTGTGATTCGTATTTTCTCATTAATAGTTCATGAACTGTAGCTAGCTGATTGTCCTTTTGGCATGCAAATTGTAGCAGGTGTTTACTGCTTATAGATGACTTAGATTGAAAAATGAAAAAAGGTATGTTTAGCTCAGTATGTTTTCTTGTTGGTCAAATTAAATTAAATTGTTTTACTTCAAAGTTCACAGTGCTTTACAATAATTTGGCAGACCTCTAGGACCAGGACCTTACCTACCTGAGCAAACAACTAGTTAATATAAGAACTTTCGGGTAAAACGAGCAAAGCAATATCACAGGAAGATTGCTTAGTACAGATTCTTAATCGTAACATTCCTGGATTTGTTAAGTTAATTTCTATGGATGCTTATATCCTTTTCAAACCAAAGCATGAAACATATTGGTAAAATAACTACAACCAACCTTAAGAGAGTAAGAAGTGCAGGCATATTTGATTAACAGAGCATCTGTATTGAATACACTTAATTTACTTGGGCTCAATGCCATTCATGCGAACATTCACCTTTAAACTTTCCTACAAAAATTTAACAGGTAAAGTGGCTTTGGAATACAACCGAAATTTGAAGACACTCTATTGGTTTGAGCTTGATGGTATGCAGGTACATATGTAGCAAACTTTCAGCTCAAAAAATTTGAGTGGGTGAAGTGGAATTGTAGAAGCTTCGTTTCAAGTTGTCTGCCATGCATCTTAAGATGTCAAAAACGGTTGAAAATAGCAGTACGATATGCTCATGTAAAACATTAAGTTTTTTGACTTAGGAGTGTCAAGTCAGATTTAAAAGCATGTAACAGGACATAGTACTCTGTATTTTGTGAAACAAATTGATAAGAGGTTACAGTAAGGCAAACCCATTCGGAGACCAACAGAATATTTGTAAACTAAAACCTTTAGTTATGGCATCCTGTATTTTACTCATATTCTTCATATAATGAAACTTCTTATGAGATCCTTTCTAGATCATTTTCCTCTTTTTGTATACTTTGTTTCTATTCTGTAACCAACGTTTTTTTAACATGGGATCAGCGCATAAGGTCGATTTCCTGGAGTCAGTAGTCAGAATTAAAATTTTATGATTGGAGTTATGGTGTAAGCAACAAGGTAAGTATTCCTTTAAGAGTTTGAAAGTATAGACATGAACACAACTGTTGCAACAGAGTTTCGGAGGCTTGTGGAATGATTGCATAGTACTGGGTTTCACCTTTGGAAACTCAGAATGAAAATGTTGCTTCTGGACAAACTCTTATTTGGATCGTGGAAGTCTGGGAGAAGAAGCCTACCATGATCCAGGATAAAATCAGTAAGTGGGAAGCTAAAGATGGTAAATCTCTTTCTTGCATAATTTTAAATTTAAGTTATCATGTGGTTTTACATGGCAGTTTTGCAATTACTTCAGAAGAAGCCTTCAATCACTTGATTAACATGAATGAATCACAATATGAAAAACCAAATCATACTTGAGAAGGAAGATATTTCAAATGAAGATGTAGGCAGCATAGAACATGGGAGCAAGTCCCTTTAGGAGCATTTGGTAGGATGTGGATAAGAGGCTGCAAATGAGGATGTTGTAATGACACCTATTGGAAACATCCCCAATTTCTTTGAAGATAAATTGAAGCGTTAGAAAGTCAATCTGGATTAACATTACAGAAACTAATCACAATATTACTCCAAGAAGTAAGAAAGTGTGATGTAGGATTGATCCAGAGATGGTTGCATCTGTCTTTTTAACAAGAGGTAAGGATGAAGCAAAGAGCGAAAATGAAAGCCGTACTTGCCAGCAAAGACGGAAATTAAGTTCCTCCAAAAGTGATTAAGACACAAAGGAGAAAAGAAAAATGGGTAGGTGTTTTCATTATGGTGTTGGACATTACAAGGAAGAATGCCTAAAATGAATTGCTAAAGTAGAAATAAAGAGGGTTGAAGTTATGCAATCTCTTGTTCCTGTCGTAACCAAGACAAATTGCTTATCCTTTAAGCATGAAATAGCTGGACAGTAAATTATCTCATGAAAGATGCTGATGGTGCATATAACGAAGATTGCAGGTGTTGCCAATAAGGAATATTACAGGTGTTGGATCATTAGTAAAATTCAATACCAATGAATGTACTCTCATGAATGCTGATGGCAAGATATAAGGGAGGGTATCTTTCTCAATTTGTGTGCAGAAGTGCTGGAAGCAGCATTAGAAGCTGTAAATGGAGTCATTGAAGTACTAGCTTGGAATAACAGATTTTCGGATGTAAGCATACAATCCTTTGAGATATTGAGGAAGGATCAACATGTAGAAGACTTGGACTGGCAATTTCCAGTCCAATCGGGCACGTGTGAACTTGTGAAGGGTGTAACTTGGGCAAACAGCATAGATTTCCTTTCTAAAAGAAAGGAAAAACAAGAGCAGTAGACTCTGGACTATAATTTGCATATGCAGGCCGCTACAAACCTTGTCACATGTCGAAGCAAGGTATTTCATTATCATTGTTGAGAATAATTCTAAAAGCTCTTATTAATGGTAAATCAAATGCCAAGGAAATGTTTAAAACTTTCAAATTGTATGCTTTGGAAAGCCTCTGAAAAATATGACTATGGGGTTGTCTACCCTTGAAAATTTCTTTTTAGCACAGATACCTTATTCCTTACCCATGAAAATGCAGTTGTAAAAAGGAAGAATAGATCTCTAGTTGAAAGCATAGCCATGTTGAGGCAATTTCTAGTAAATTGTACAATTTCTAGTAAATTGTACATTCAAAGCAAGATACCCATTATTGCATAAGAAGGCACTTTTTGAAGCATAGCATAACATTAAACCCAATGTTAGGGCATTTGAGGATTTTTTTAAGCATATGTACCAGATGAAAGCTTAAGAAGTTGGATGATAAAATATGTAGAAGTTGGATAATAAGATATGAAGTGCATCATGAGCAGCTACATTCAGATCCACAAGCATGTAGGCTCTATGATGCCATAAAGCAAGAGGTCATACTAAGCTGAGAAGTTATCTTTGATTACCACTGGTCTTTGCATAGATTAGTAGGAGTTGAGAACGTGGAAATTGAGTATGTGGAGATGGAAGTGTTGTGATTTGAACCTAAAGGAGAAGTTGTGAATGAAGCATCATCTTTTGGTGGTACATTGAAAACAATGCAACAAGTAGCCCTGCAATTATCAATGGAAACAGGTGAATATGCACATGTTGGGAAAATTCACAAACCTATGGCATGTAGGAAAGAAGCTAATGTATAGGCACCACCATCATTAATGATATTAACAAGGATTTGGAAGCAGATGAATGTGCACAGGATGGGAAAATTCACAAACCTATGGCAGGTATGGAGGAAGCTAATGTATAGGCACCACCATCATTAATGATATTAACAAGGATTTAGAAGACCATACAGAAGGAACTTGAATCCTATGCACTTTTTGAAGAAGATTTTGAATCACAAACAATGGAAGAGCCAAAGGCACTTGGGAGTGAGTAGGCAACACATTGGAAGTAGGCAATGGATGTTGAATATGGATTACTTATGAAAATTCAGACATCTACACT
>ML789780.1:61158-122397 GCA_009831015.1 Picea engelmannii | reverse complement strand
AATATTTATAATAAACATATATAAAAATAACAATAATACATCATACCATTTAAAGATAAAACTATATATGGTATAATATGTATACAATAAATATAAAATAGTCACCAACCCAACTCCTAACTACTTTGTAAAATAACAATTTAATAATAAAACTTATTTGCATAAAATCTATTTCCTTAAAATATCTCCCCTTTTTGTTACCAACCCATCTCCTAACTACTACGTAAAATAACAATTTAATAATAAAACCTTAGTTGGATAAAATCTATTTCCTTAAAATATCTCCACTTTTTATCAATTTCATAGTGAATTAATCTACCTTGTCCTAACTCATGAAACTCAATTTTAAAATAAAGTTGAAATTTGATATCTTTTACATTTGACTCTGAACAAAGTTGAAGTTTCATATTTTTTTACATAAAGTTGAGGGTTGATATCTTTTATTTCCTTCAAATATTTTCACTTTTTATCAATTTCATAATAAAGTAATCTACCTTGTCCTAACTTATGAAATTCTATTTATACTTTTGACTTTGAATAAAGTAAGTTTGATATCTTTTACATTTGATTCTAAAACAAAGTTGAAATTTAATATTTTTTTACTAATTTAATATCTTTTACAAAAGTTGTTTTTTAATATATATATATATATATTAAAATATTATTTAAAAACATATTATATATATAATAGTACATAATTTAGAAATTCACAAAATCAAAATCTAATGGATAATCACCAATAAGGATGGGCCATAAGATATTATTCTAATGATTGGAACACTTTGTTGATTAAAATACAAATTTGTGCATTTCCAAAATTTGAAATTTAGTTTTTTTAAATATATATTAAAATGCAAATAGGATTTGATAAAAGTGTATATAAAAGTCAATGATCCTAGTAAGTAAATAAAGTCATTTCACTATATTTATGATGTAAAGCTTATAATTTTTTTTTTTTTCTTCAAAACAATTTATGGGTTAGGGCTAATTTATGATGTAAAATTTATATAAAAATAAATCATGGTTTTTTTTCTTCAAAACAATAATTTAGGTAAAATTATGTAATACTCAACAAATTTACATAGATAATGACATAAACTTTTTCATATAAAATATAATCAATTTTATAATAATTTTTTTTATGAAATTTTTTATTGTGTAATGTTATATATATATATATATAATTTATTAAATATATTTATATAAATAAATGTATTTTTTTAATAAAATTTTTATGTAATTTTTTACAATATTATTATATTGTGTAATGTATATATGTTTTAGAAGATAATCATTAAATTTAACTTGTTTTAAAAAGATTTAATTTAAAAAAAAATAAAAAAAAATATATAGAAATTTAAAGGTTAATATAATTAGTTACAATTTTTTTTTAAGGCATTTTGTTAATGGTTATAAGTTTAAATTTGGTTCTCTCAAAATTATCAACCATTATTCTAATTTGTACCCTCTCTAATATTTTGAAAAAGATTGAAAAATCCCAACAAAATTTTATTTATAATAGAGAAAAAGAATCCAATAAATAAATTTAGATAATATCAAAATTTAATATTTTCCATTTTTTATTATAATTAAAGTTTTTATTACTTTTGTAAATGAAAAAATGTTTTTTTTTATTATAATTAATTTTTTTTATTATGTGTGTAAGTGAAAATATTTTAAAAACAAGTACAAAATATCATTTTTTGTTTTTGGTAAGTAAGTTCTTTTTTTCTATTAATATATAAACAAAATGTACAGTAATTGCTCCATGAATAGAAGAAGAACCAGATGTCCATCAAAAGCATAAAAAGTTTGCTAGCCTTCCTTGAGGGAAACCGGATCAACTATCAAAACGTCATAAAAGTATGAGGCATGGAAAATAGAACTACAAGAACATCCTAAAAATACTAACAAACCCATAAGGTAAAGACTGATAACAACAACATGACCATCATTTATCCAAATCGTGAACTTGGGGATCCCACTTGCGCTGAGCAACAACATGTTGAGTCAACGGAGGTGGATGCTGAGAGCTTGAAGGTGTTCCATTGTCGCTTGCTAGCTAAAAGACACCACTATGTTTCTTCACCAACCATGAGACCACCGTTATCAAAAGATTCATTTGTTTCTCCAATGCATCCAACCTTTGTATAAATTTTCTATATTCCATCTCTTGCGACCTCATGCCCTACGCTACCATAGCATTGGCATGCCAATAAAGCTCCATTGTCCAATGGAACTTCGTATCCTTGTCCCTAGTGCAACCCAGGTTAGGAATGATATTCCCCACATGTTTGTCCATGAATTCATCATCGTGTAGGCCCTAATAGTCCGAGCGTCCTCCACAATTGACATCGATTCTTTGTATGTCAAGCCAACATCAAAATGGTAATTCGAAGATGCTTCCTCAACTCCAAGGTGACCCTTGTTTTACGTTCAACCATAGGCTCCACCTTCCTTTTTCTGGGTGCCATGACAACTTAAACCCCAGAATGTAGGCCCCTAAGACTGCAAACTCTCAAAACCACAAATTCACACAACTACAAACCTCCCCGCACATAGTGAGACAAAAGAAAAAGTGCAACAAGAATGAACTCAGGAAAAATCTTACCGAATTTTTGAAGCCTCCTCCCACACACAGACATAATGTCTACCAAGACAAAGTCATTCGAATCATTGATAAGCATTAAAGAACTCATAACTATCATCTTTCGAAAAATCCTCCAAGTTGTACATCCTACATTGTCTTCTACACATCATGCTCAATTGAGCTTCCATCCACAATTGGAGCACATGGTAAAGTCTGGAGCGCATGAGCCCATGATGTGATGGAGGATGAGCAGCCCACGTCCAACAATTATGCTCCTCTCGCTTGCCACACTGTCTTAACTAATATAACCATGTATCACTCGATCCGAGTGTAAAAACAAGTATAAAATATCAAAATATAGTTTAAAAATAAATATTATTAGATGTAAATATATTTTAACACACAAAAGTGCTTGCACAAAATCCAAATAGTACTTACCTTAGAAATTGGTTATCAAAACAAAAAAAATCCAAATGATCATGATATATATATATATATATAAAAGCTCCTTTATATAACGAGTAAATGATCAAATTTTACATACGGAATACCTGAGGATATCTCTCGAAGAACATACAACCAATTTTATGAATGAATATTTTCATAGAATATTTTGTACAAATTCTTGTAACTTTTTCACACAATTTTTTAATAAAATCAATTATTGTGGATTTTTTCTATTAAATATATATTATTTTTTTAATGATTGTTTATAAAATTTTAAATATAATTTATTATACAAATTTCTACCTGAAAATTTATGTAAAAATTGTTGGAATATGTAACTTCTATTTGTCTTAATTATGTATGATGAGATTATGTTTGTGAGGTAGAGAATAATCTCTACTTGAGTGGTTTGTTCCTAGTCTTTAAAAGGTTGTTAGATAATTGGTTGTGAGAGAGATTCTCTAGAACTAAGAGTTCTAGATTAGTGTGAGGATGAGATATTCACTCGACAGATTGAGTGATCAAGGTAGCTTTTCTATCTTGAGACAAGATTGTTGTATTTATATGTGTCATTACATTATCTCAATAGAGAGCGTTCAATGCATTCTTTGTGTGTAATAAAGTCTACTCTCCTATTTTAATATGGTATCAAAGTGGGATTGAGCTTGAATCCCTCACAAAAGTGCCCAAGAACATGTGGAGAGTAGAATAGTGTGTTGTTTGTGAAATTTATGATTTTGTGTGTGCCTACGTTTGTCCATCAATGAGTATGATCAACAAGAATCCTGAAGTTTGAGACTCACCAAGTTCGCGCGTGTGGAAATCGAGGCTACCATGGTAGGAAAGAAGAATGAACTGGCAATGATGTTACAAGGTGGTATGATCGTCCATGTGAATAATCCATGGTAGGCTTGAATTGCAGAAGAGGGAACCATAGTCGTGTGCTATCAGGGGTCCGCCGGAACTGTGAGATCCAGTGGCAGAAACAATTTTTCAATGGCACAACGTGAAATTGAGAATCCACCATAGGTGTTGGTGTCATTTGTTAGCAATTTACAAAAGTAATTAGTTGGTTGTCTGCTTTGTGTGCCAAGATTGCATGGGAAATTGAACAACCGTTATTCTAATAGGATGTCCTTCATGTACATGGTTCATTCAACCTATTGATGAACTTCCCTGAATGTAGAATTTCACCTCCCAGAGTCTAAAACCAATAACATGGTCCACCCCTAGTGTTAAAGAACTCCATTGTAGAGGCTACACTATACCAATAGGTTATCCAAATCATTAGGGATACATGCCAAAAGGGTACAAGCATGTCTATCCTAGTCTTACAATGATATTCCCTTTACATGTTACATACATAAATAAGGTGCATACATTACATACTCCACTCATAAAGATACTAGGTACAAATGTTGTAATTAAGCATATGTGTTGCAGGGGGTGCATGATCTACTCGACACCCCAGGTTTTTGGTCTAAGTTGTAAGCTTATCCATAGGCAAGTTGATTTCCCCAGGTTGTTATAAGCCCTGCTATTCATGCATACATGTAGCATTGTAGCACATGGTGTTTTGTAAGCCTTGTTGAGTCAGGCCTACATGGATTAGTTTGGCAGCACATGCAATAATGTAACATGTATCCCTCTTATGGGTAGAGAGGATGTGGCATCAAGTTGTGGAATTTACCATTAGGTAGGTACGAGGGTGACATGTGTACTCGTATGCTAGATTGATGTAGAATAGGAGAAGTTGGGTCTTCCATTAAGGGGGTAATGTGAGATGGAGTAATCTCAAAGTGTTAGAGACCAATGTATGATTAAGAGAGAGTTTAATATGTTTATGGACCATGTAGGTGAAAAGGATTCCTAGAGAACTAGTGAGTATAGTGGATGGTACCCATGTATCTCGGTATATGGATTGTTTTTTATATGGACATCAATGATCAATTTTCTGTAGGTACAAAAGGAAGGAGCGGTCAAGTTCAAAGTGGAATCCCATAGTGATGAAATCCTAGTCAAAGGAAAGTTGGTGGTAGTGTTGAGACAACAATGAAGATGGAAGCATCAGAAGTCAAATGATGACAAACAAGTGAAGGTAAAAGTTTGAGTGGTGTGTTGAATAATAGCAGACTCAAGACCACATGTTAATGTGAGTCACACATTGTATTTGTAGCAAGTCTATGATGTCATGTTTTATGTAGTAGTCCTTGAAAAGTTTGAGCGTGTACCTTGTATCTCTATGAGTGGAGTATGTAATGTATGTACCTTATTTATGTATGTAACATGTAAAGGGCATATTTCTATAAGACTTGGATAGGCATGATTACCCCTTTGATGTGTATCCTTGATGATTTGAATAACCTATTGGTATAGTGTAGTAGCCTTTATGGTAGATTTCTTTAACACCAGGGGTGGACCATGTTATTGGTTTTAGACTTTGGGAGGTGAAGTTCTACATTCATGGAAGTTCATCAATAGGTTGAATGAACCATGTAAATGAAGGACATCCTATTAGACTAGCGGTTGCAATGCCTGATTGCCCATGCATTCCAGTGGATGGTTGTCTCTTTATATGGACGTTGACAATTTGGTGATGTGTGTATGATTGTGGTACGAGATCAAAGCCATAATGGACGAGAGATATAATTTGCAGATTGAGAAGTTCTTCAATTCATAGTGAAGGATATGTTGCAGAAAAGAGAAGGTGTTAATGGATACCTCAACTTATGGAGATTAAGACAAGTATACGTTAAGGGAGAGTGTTGGAATATGTAACTCCTACTTGTCTTAATAATCTGTGAGGAGATTATGTTTGTGAGGTAGAGAAAAATCTCTACGTGAGTAGTTTGTTCCTAGTATTTAGGAGGTTATTATATAGTTGGTTGTGAGAAAGATTCTCTCCAACTAAGAGTCCTAGATTAGTGTGAGGTTGAGATATTTTCTCAACTAATAGATTGAGTGATCAAGGTAGTTTCTCTATCTTGAGACAAGGTTGTTGTATTTATATGTATCATTACATTAACTCAATAGAGAGCATTCAACCCATTCTGTGTGTGTAATAAAGTCTACTCTCCCATTTTAATAAAAATATAGGAAAATAATTACATTATATGTAGATATATAGTCTTCAGGGTTACCTTAATTGGGTAAGCTTGATCGATTGGAATATTAGCCAAATTTATGTTGCTAAAGGAAAGATCACATGGTCTAATCCAATCAAGTCACTTAAGGTCACCAGTTTCTCTTGTGACCGGTAGTTGACACCATTCTCTTTCTGAATATTCTTAGGAAGAAGGGTGGATATCATAAAGTTTTCCTTGAGTATATATATATATATATATATATCAATTCTAGTGACAAATTTTCTTGGAACGATGAGATTAACTTGAGGTAGTGGTTAAATGTGTGGTTTCTCCCAGAGAGATTATATTAAATGATCTCATGACTTATGCACACATAAGTGGATTAGATCCCACCCCCATATCCTTCAAATTTTAAGTTGTGGATATATGTGTGTGTGTGTGTGTCCTCGAGGGTTATCTCAAGTGATTTGAATTGCCATACTGAAGTCATATTGGTGGCCAATGAGGTCACGAGACCAAATCCACCTAGTTTCCTCAAGGTTAGGTATTCATGTTGTATGTCCATGAAATTTACACTAGATATCATTCGTAAAATGTGAGGAAGCACTTGGAAGGTTTCCTTGAGGAATTTTTCCATGGTTAAAGGCTAGGGATATTTTAGAAGTTATCATTCAAGTTTAAACCACCTAGTTAGCTTATGATCGTCGCCAAGTAATTCCATAGTAATCAAACTAATCTCTATGTTGCTATGTTGACTTTATGAAATCTTTTCGATACAATGCCTAGATATAACCTTTGGAATATATTAGAAGATCTAAAGGTTCATTTTGAGTTGAAAATTACTACATTAATATTGTATGAGAATGTTATTGCTAAGTTTAGAAAAACTCAGGGTTGGTAAGAACAAATTAATTGCAATATAGGAGTTAAGGCATACCTTTTTTGACATTTACATTGACATGCTAGAGGCATGCTTAGAAGAAATAGGGTGTGCTAACATCAATTTAGCTAGAATAATCATCATCCTTCTTCTTTATGTGGAATATATTGTTCTTATGGCGAGGTGTCGCTATGATATCAAGAATAAAAGTTAAGAATTCTCAAGGATTTATGTTTTAGAACATGTAAGCTAGTAAACATTTTCAAAACGAATGTCACAAAAAAATCCAAAATATCACTTATGCTAATTTTTTGTTTGACAATAACAACTTACAAGAAGTTACTTCATACAAATATCTTGGATTCAACCTTCATCAAAAGCTTAACTGGAACTACAACATTCAAAAAATGATTAATGGAGGGTGGAAAGCCTAATTTAGTCTTGAAAATAACTATATATCAATAGAACTATGGTTGTGGTAAAAGAACAAGCTCTTCTTTGAGACTTCATCACTTTAGTTATCTTATATGGATGTGAAGTTTGGGTCTACAACATCTCTAGAGAATTATGAAGGAAGATCAAGCAAATCTAGGAATATTTTATAATCTATAATCTCAAACTTAAAAGTTGCATGCCCTATCCTATTATCCTAATAGAACTTGGTATTTACCACATTGAGAGTATGGCAATGACTAGATAACTAATGTACAAGCACAAGACAATTAACATGAAAAACAAGAGGCTTGCTATGATTTCTTCCAACTCTATTGAAAGTCACCTATGACTGAAGTGGCAATAGCATAAATATGCTAAGACTTGGGTAAATCATTGGAGATAGAGAAGGAGGTCACCTTGCAGAGTATTGATACCAATAAAACTACCATCACATCTAAATTTAAGGAGAAATTATGGTGCAATAATAGAGGGAAAAATTAAGATATAATAAACAGGTCATTAACCCCACTCTAGAGGATCAAAAGTATCTTTTGTTTTAGCTAGCTTAAAAAGAAAATAAATATTGCTAAAATAAGAATGAACTTCCATGAGCTCCATAATGAAACAAGACATTAGACAATTCCTAAAATTCCCTAGGATGAAAGAGTTTGTCATCTTTGTGATACTAAGAGGGTGGATGACAAAAATCACCTTCTTTTAGAATCTCTTGTGTATGCCCACATTGGATCTCAATTTCAAAATATTTATAACAATATGGACCTTCCTAAATTCTTAACTCATTAAAACTATGGAGATTTAGGAAATATTTTCAACAATCTTTTCAAGCATAGAAATAATATTCTAAAGAAAACCAATTAATTCCTTACCATTTTTTTATTAAGGTCCAATAGACCAAGGTTGGTCTCACTGGTTATATATATATATATATATATATATATATATATAAAGGCTAGTGAAAGTTTAGAAGTTATCATTCAACTATAGACAACCAAGTTACACTTAGGAGTTTAGAAGTTCAACTTTCACTAGCCTTTATATATATATATATATATAAAGGCTAGTGAAAGTTTAGAAGTTATCATTCAACTATAGACAACCAAGTTACACTTAGGATCATCACAGATTTTGGGAAATCTTTTTGACACAATAATTTTATATAGCCTCTGTAATAGAATATAAACGATATTTAGGGTCCTTTTGAGCTAAGAGTTACTACATTAAGGTTATCTAAGAATTTTATTGTTAAATTTGGGAAAATTAAGGGTTGGTAAGAAGAAATTAATTGTAATATAGGAGTTAAGAAAGATTGTTTCCTATTGCCTACCCTTTTTGACATTTACATTGACATGTTAGAGTCATGCTTGGAAGAAACAAGGTGTGCAAGTGTTACTTTAGATAGAATAGTCATCATCCTTCTCCTTTATGAATATGATATTGCTCTTATGGTGATGTGTCCCTATGATATTGACAAACAATGATAAGAGTGATCAAGGATTTATGTTTTAGTACAAGTGTGTCAGTAAACATTTTCAAAACAAAGGTCATGGTAATAAAATAAAATAAAATATCACTTTTGTTGTTTTTGTGTTTGACAATAGCAACTTAGAGGAAGTTCATACAAATATCTTGGAGTCAACCTTCATCACAAGATTAACTGGAAATATAACATTCAATTAAGGGTTAATGGAGGGTGGAAAGCCTATTTGTTCTTGAAAATGGCTATAGGTCAATAGAATTATGGTTGTGGGAAAAGAAGAAACTCCTCTTTGAGACTCTCTTCCCTCTTATTATCTTATATGGATGTGAAGTTTGGGGATACAATATCTCTAGAGAATCATGAAGGAAGATGGAGTGAATAACATTTTATAATTTATAACCTCAAAATTAAAATCAATATTCCCTATGTTATTCTCCTCATAGAAGTCGGTCTTTCCCCATGGAGAGTATGATTATGAGTAGATACCTAATGTACAAGCACAAGAAAATTAACATGAAAAATAAGAGGCTTCCTAAGATTGCTTTAAACTCCAATCAAAGTCACCTATGACATAATAGGTAATGACATAAATATTCTAAGTCGTGGTTAAATAATTGGATATGAGATGGAGGTCACCTTGCAGAGTATTGATACCATTAAAAACACCATCACATCTAAATTTAAGGAGAAATTGTCGTGTGATTTAAATAAATATAGGAAGAAATAAAATTAAGATATAATAAAGAGGCCATTAATGCCAATATAGAAGATTAAAAGTATCTTTTGTTTTACCTAGCTTAAGAAAGAAAATCAACATTTCTAAAATAAGAATGAAGTTCCATGAGATCCATAGTGAAAAATGGCATTGGACAATTCCTAAGACGCCCTAGGATGAAAGAGTTTGTCATGTTTCTCCAAGAAGGTGGAGAAAAAAACCGTCTTCTTTTAGAATGTCTTGTGTATTCCCACATTAGATCTCAATTTCAAAATATTTATAACAATATTGACCTTTCTAAATTGTTAAATCATAAAAAATATGGAGATTTGTAAAATATTATCACCAATATTGCCAAGCAAAGAAATAAAATTTTCAAGCAAGCTAATTAATGTCTTACCATTTTCTTATTAAGGTATGATAGACCAATGATAATATATGGGAATCGCGCAAAAGAGAATCACGTGACATTTTGGAAAAGAAACAACATGCACAAAAAACAACTAGCACATTATCAAGAGTCAACGCGCACGAAACGAGAGTTAGTTAGGAACTTTTGGGACAATTTGTCCACTTTGTAACCATGTTGTAATGGGCTAAGCCCTAAGAGAAAACTATAAATATGTATCGAGTTTTGGATAGAGGAGAGAAAATAATGTATGGGTGAAGAATTGACTAAGTGTTCGGGTGTTTTGAGACACGACTGAGGTTCTTAGGGGTTAGGCTCACATTGCAGCATAATGGCTTAGGCAGGTTCGGGTAATGTCAACCAATATATATTTTTATATTCACAGTGTGCAGTTGTAAGGAGATTATGAAAGAATAAAATAATAATTCAGCCATTGTGAATGTAGCCCAGTTTGGGGTGAACCACGTTAAAACCTTGTGTATTGATGTGGTTCTTATGTGTGTTACGTTTATGACACATGTGATGGATGGATAGTATAGATTTTTTTATTGTTTGTTGTTATTGCACAATGGGGGTAAATGTTTAACATGTCACTGATATATGTTGTTATGATCGTGCGCACTTAAGTTAATGATGAATGAAGGTTAAGTGGAGTAATGTTGCGCACATGATATATTGCATGATAAGTAAGGGTTAAGTAATGGAAACTGCGCACAAAGTAGATGAATGGATAATGCATAGGATGGTCATGTTGAATACCTCACTTCCCCTCATCATTGCAGAAAATTGGTTCCTTCATCCCCTCTAGATGCCTCGGGTGAGACTTCAATTGTTTGTAGGTGATGTTGAAAGGGATGATGTCTAAGGGTTTTATTGGTTTATTAATGATTAACCCCAGGTCTTCCCACGACATGCCAACACACACACACACACAAAGATGTGTGTGTGTGTGTGTGTGTGTGTGTGTGTGTGTGTGTGTGTGTGAAGGAAAACCTCATGGGATACCCCTCTTCCTCATAATATTTGGATGGAGGGTAGCTCAATCACCATCCAAAATACTGGATAGTAATACAATGTGACTCAAATGGACTAGAACTAAAGACCTCACAATCTACCTTCAAACTTTGTATTCAAACCTACTAAACTAACCTAGTGAGACATACACACACACACAACCCAAGGGGTTATCTTAACTAGTTGTAGTCACCAATGTTGCTAGGAATTATGCTAGTTTCATGCCAACATATTCTCGATTTGAATCCCCTAAGTTAGGAACACTAGTCTACACCGATGGGTTTATAAGGGATTGTATACACAAATGTGGGGAAGGATCCATTGGGTTTCCCCATAAGGTTTTCATTGGGATATATATATATATATATATATATATATATGAGCCCTAGGTGTTAGTTGAACCAATTATTGCAATATTGTTGGGAATTTAACAATTTATATTCCAATAGGTGCTCAATTCAAATCTCCTTGGGTGAGGTGCACTAGTATATGCCGATGCATTTACTAGGGATGGCACCCACATTTGGGGAGCATTCCTTGGGTTTCCTTGCCAATTTTTCCTTGGAATTTATTTAGTCAATCAAAGAGATTGTATTATTTGATATTGTTTCTATCTTGGGTGGTTAAGCATAAAACTTGTTATCCCTTGCTGTGTTCAAATCTAACTTGTGACATGATTTCCCTTTGTGGGCTCATTGGCGTTGGAAATGTACCAACAATCTCATTCTTTCTTAAATCCTTGAGGGTGAGATGAGATGTTTCCAAACATAATTCCTATGGATTATCTTAATCGGTTGCCACCAATGTTGCTGGGAATTTTGGCTAGTTCAATGTCTATAGAATTCTGGTTAGAATCTCCTTAGGTGAGGTGCACTACTCTATGCTAATGAATTTACTAGGGATGCCATCCACAAATTAGGAGAAGCATCCCTTGGGTTTCGTCATGAGGCTTTCCTCATAAAAAAAATATGCGTGTGTGAGTGTATTCCTTGTAGTATATATTGAAAATATATATTTTATTTATTTTCAAAGGAAAATATTGTAGAGAAACCTAAGGGATGCTTTCCCACATTCGTGGATGTCATCCTTAATAAACCTATTGATGGATACTAGTCTGCCTCACATAGGGGGATTAAATCTAGGCGCATGCATACATAGAACTAACCAAATTCTCATCAACATTAGAAACAAGAAGTTGAGCTAACCCCCCTCCCCCCATCTCTCTCTCTCTCTCTATGTGTGTGTGTGTTGAAAATAATACCTTGTGAAACTCTTAAGAACTTTCCTCCATTTTGAGGATGGTACCTAGTGTAAAGATGACAATGTAGACTAAGTGCACATGAAACCATTGGAATTGAACTGGAGACATGTACAATGCACCAAATTACTGGCAATGTTTGAGTAATAATGGCACCAATTGATTGAGCTAATCCTTAGGGCTTAGAAATGTTTTTGAAACACTTTGTCACACACTCAAGCACTTAAGTGAAAGTGAGATTGTTGGTACCTTTCCAACCCCATATAAATCATGGGGTATACTCCTTATGTGCATCTCACATGTGTTCTTGGATGGGCTTAAAACCCCCCTTCCTTTTCATCAAAACAAACGTCCATGAGATTTGAACTTGGATGGAAAAGGGAAAAGTCATCTTGCTTTCTCATTGCACCGCATGCTAATGTACAAAAATGTTTGGAAACATCTTGTCCCATCCTCAAGCACTTAAGTGAGAGTGAGATTATTGGTACCTTGGTAGTGCTAATCAACCCATAAGGAGAAAACATTTCATAGGGGGGGGATTAAACCTGTGAGAGGGGGGCGATAACACTTCTCCTATTAACCACCGAAACTAGAACCAATGGACTAAATGTTTGGAAATGTCTCACCTCAACCTCTACCTGGGTGGAGAGGATAAAAAATTCTCCTCTTAACCATCCAAACTAAACTCAATTAACATACATACATAATAATGTGTGTTTGTGTGTATTTTAATACTACTTATATTCAAAAAAAATAAAACACAATATA
Organism: Picea engelmannii; assembly: GCA_009831015.1. Lineage (NCBI taxonomy): Eukaryota > Viridiplantae > Streptophyta > Pinopsida > Pinales > Pinaceae > Picea > Picea engelmannii. The sequence goes on along the minus strand of ML789780.1, from coordinate 109,297 downwards.
ATACATTATAATACATTGGAAAACATCCTTATTGGGTGATAGCAATTCCTTTAAACCATTTTACTTTAGAGAGATTTGATATGTCATCATAATTCTAACTATGTATGTACTATAGAAACTTTGTTATGAACATTAATTTTTTATGTCTCTTCTCTTAATTAAAAAAAGGTTGGTTTAGGAATTTAAATTACAATTTAGGATCTAAGAGCTCTCCTAAAAAGAGATACATGTGAATGTTATTTTAAAGTACAATCCGATTTAAGTGTCTTCCTTTTAATTTTCGGATAAGTGTACCTTATATGTAATTGTAAGCATGTACAATTTAAAAAATATATTTTTTTTCCACGGGAAAGTTTCTTGATTATATACAACAATATACAATGTTTTTACATAGCAGCATTACAATATTCATCCCAAAGACTCAGCAAGGTTTGATCACAAGACCTCCTCCCAACATTTGGAGAAAGGTACGCTTGTCCACCGTTTGAGCTATCTCACGGGACTCAATTTAAAATATTTGTGAATGCTATATTCATTGTTCGTGATATTAATGAAGAGAATGAAGGCACTCGAACCCTTTGAACTAATTGGAAAAAACTTTGAATCAACAATGGAAGAGCCAAAACACTTGGGAGTAAATTATTGGAAATAAAAAATGGATGTGGAAGATGGTTCATTTATGAAAATTCAAATTTAGATGTTCATATATTTTTAACTTACGAAAAAGTTTCATAAAGTAATTAGATGTGTATAAACTAAAAATTAATATCAAGTTAATTTGGTGGGAAATGGGTACACCAAGGTTGAGGTAAAGGGATACACCAAGGTTAAAGGTGTAAATTTTAATTATTAAAATACTTTTAAACTAATTCCTAAAATAACACCAATAAGGCCGGTGTTAGCAGTTACAATAATTTTCTAATTTTCTATGTATATGAACACCAACTAGATGTACAATAGCTTTATATTAGATGTATAAATAGCTTTATATGAGATGTATAATAGTTTTGTATTTGCAAAAAAAATAAAAAATAAATAAGTCTTATTTGCACAAGACTCAGTAACTCATTTTTCATGGGTTAAGTAATCATGGTATCAATATTTAGATGGATTGCTTCCCTATCAACATATTGCTTTCTTATTAATAGATTTCTTCTCTGTCAATACAATGTTTATTGAATTGTTTACTTACATAAGAACATATTGCTTTCTTATTTCGTATCTCTCAATATAATGCTTATTGAACTGTATACTTACATAAGTGTATTGGTGAGTTGATTGCAATTTTTGCTTTATAAATGTTCAATGCGTAGTTGGATAACTCAGTGTGAAATTATTATTTTGAACGTATTTATGTTATAAGAAATAAATGTTCAATGCTTAGTTGCTTAGTTGAAATGAGGACAACTCATTGTGAAATTATTATTTCAAATGTATTTATGTCATAAGGAATAGGAAAACAAAGCAATTACATATTAACTAAGAGAGGTGGATTCAAATGTTCTTTGGAATGTTTCAGATACATGAACTTAATGGCCACTCACCAATACAAATGGGTTATAAATTTCAAAGGGATATGTACCTAAAGGGACATGATGAAGAAGATGATATTGAAAAGAAATTTAGAATACAGTTGTTAGGTTACTGTGTTCAATGGTATTTAGAATGCAGTTGTTAGGTTACTGTGTTCAATGGTATGTATAAGATTTGATATAAGATATACTGCTAGTGTTATAAGTAAATATTCAATAAATTATGGTGTGTAATGTTGGATAATAGTTAAGAGGAGATTTATGTATTCTAGAGGAACATTTGATTTGAGTATTATTCTTAATTGGATTTAGTTTAAGTGGTTGAGAGAAGGACTGCTATTTTCCCTACTCATGTAAGTGATATTTTGAATTTTTAATGAACATATTGTTGACAAAATTTTGAGTTTTTACAAAATCTAATTTATCTTAGATACCATCTTAAAAATGAGAAGAAGTTCCTGAAAAATATATTACGAACCCAAAAATACCTACTTTAAATATCACATACCACACATTACCGCTTATTAAATATCATGATTCATATTGAGTATGCTATATAGATGAATGTTGACTAATATCAAAGATATTGTTTCATGTCGATTATGGTGTAAATATTTACCCCCAAAAAAAGTGTAGGCTTAAGGAGATTGTTGATGGATATTCCCATCTCACGAATAATTCCATAATATCAAGAGGTGATAGCCAAAGGAATAATAAAATATCAGAGAGATATTTTCATGATAAAATATGAGTACATGTTTTATGAAAATTAAATATGAATCGAAAACATTATTATCATAACACTATCTGCACATTTGGATTTTGTATAATGTTAAAGTATTGATTTTTTTACTAATTCACTATAGGTCCAGATAATAATAATAATAATAATTTATTTTTAAAGTCATGGCCAAGCCGGATTTAACTGATAAAATCTATGGAGGTATACATACCTTACCCCCCTCTGGATTTGAACTTGTGACCTCTTAAGAGGAAACACATATTCTTAACCATTACACCCACTGAAACTGTATTATTAATATAATTTGTTATCATAAATTATGTTTTGTGTATTGGGGTACTTTACAATACCTAATGATAATATTTAGTATCTAATACTTTTTATATGAAAGTTGAGTATTTCTTTATGGTAGTTTTTTTTTTTGGACAATATCCTTATTTAGTTCTATTTTATTTTTTCTGTTATGATCATTATTTATTTCTAAGAAAACATGTTTTCCAAGATTACAGGTAGTGAAAACTTGGTTTCCTATTACTTGATGATATTCGAAGTTGTGCATGTTGTGTTATTATTTTAGCTTAGTTTCAATGTCTATTTAGGATTGGATAAAGGTTCCTATTTTATATTGATTTGTGATATGTGTTATGTTATCTCTATTTCAAGGTAATGTGTATTTATGTCAAAATGCCTTTCCATTATAACTTTTTTCATCAACGAGGGATACTCCCTTTCGCAATTAAATAATTTTAAATTATCCTAAAGTGAGAATGTTCTTTCAAAGCCTTCATAGAGTGCCTTGGCACTATTCCCTAGCCAGGAACAACCTGAGGAGCGACGTAAACTATGCACAAAATCTAAATAGTAACTCACTTACAAATTGATTATCAGTCAAAAGAATAAAATCTAATTGTCAAAAGAATAAAATCTAATTGGTAGTCATGGAAAATTATGAACCACAACATATTTGTTTAATTATTTGAACACTTTGTTGATTAGACCACAAACTTGTGCACTTTTAAAGTTTAAAACTTAGTTTTTATCTTTTTGAAAAATATAACTTTTTATATATGTTTAAAAAAGAAAAAATATATGAATTCAAGTTATACATGTGTGTACACATATGTTTGTGTGTACATACTCACACATATAGATATAGATAGATAGACATTGTAAGGTCTCTGTATACATAGCCTATATATATATATATATATATATATATATATATATATAAATTCCTTCTAATTTAATTATTTATTTATTGTTCTATGATAAAAATAATGTTTAGTAGTATAATAATGAACAACATAATAATGAACATCAACATAACATAATGAACAATATAATAATGATTAACAACATAATGAGTATAATGAACAACATAATAATGAACAACAACATAATGAGCATGAGGTATTTACCTCAACCTGATGTTGAATTGAAGCTCAACCTGATGATGAACTAAAGATGATGAATCCTACCCAAATTGATTAACCTCCCAACCAATTAGGAACAACCTCTCCGACTCCCTAGCCCCAGGATTCCTTACGGTTTCCTGGCCCCCAAGCCCAAAATCCCCAGCAACACGTGCCCTTGTGAGAGTCCTCAAGCAAACTGTAAGCAAAACTGATGCAACCCAAACTGTTTCCTCCCTTCTCCTTCTCCCTCTCCGAATTTCTCACCTTCCCATAAACCAAAAATATCACTCCACCAAAAAGAGATCCCCTTCCCGAGCCCTCTCTTTTCCCTTATCTTCCTTCCCCCCCTCCTTTGTCCAACTGCCTTCCCCTCATTAATCCCTCAACCACCTTATCCCTCCCATAAATTGGTTCAACTACCAATAATAATTATATTATAATAAAGTCTCCATAAAATCTATTTTAATAATTCATTAAACTAATATTTATCATTCATGATAATTAAAGAATTAATTAGGGTTGTTACAGACATTAAGGACATGATGGAAGAGGAGGACCTTATGGCCTTAGGGGAAGGGGGGTGAAGAGTCCTTGAACTCTATCTTTAGGTTGAGGAATGAGTTACTAGTTTGTTAGCATGAGAATATGATTTCAAGATTATGGCTAGTCTTGGAGGTAAGAAAAAAGAAAGGGAGTTTGATGCATTCGCCTCCCATAAACCCTTGTCTCTACACTAATTTTTCTAACAAGGAGGTCCCTCTAAAATCTCACCTCCCTCACAAACTATAGGTTTGAACAAATTCTTATTGGTAGATGGGTTGAATAAATATGTCGTTTTAGACTTTAACTCAACCACATGTACTGGAGTATGCAAATCATCTCCCATTTTCTTTGGTGATAGTTTCAAGTGTCCTCAAGCTACATGGGATTATAGGATTAAAGGAAATGGCGTTACATGGAAGTATGGAGTTAACTACACATTATGGAAAGGGAGATATCCAGATCAAATACATTCAATTGCTTGAGAGATTGCACCACTTAGGAAACTTCGAGGTTGCAAGTCTCAATGTAGTTTGAAACAATCCAGATTCGTGTTATGTGCTAAGGAAGGAGAAGAAGTTTTAGTTGGTAGGAATAGTGTTGAAAATGGATTATGGGTTGGTAATATTAGTATGGTAGAGCTAATTAGAGGACCTTAGGATGAAAGGGAATCTCAAAAAGAAAAAAAAGACTTGGGGTTAAGGTTGAAAAAAAGAGGAAGGAATTATGTACTTGTTGAAAGGGAGAAGGTGAAGCTACTTCTAGGTGAATATATCATTATGGGGGTCATGCTGTCAATATGTGAGAAAACAATGAAAATGATTTTTTGAAATAATGGTCTCTATAATATATATGTATAGATGGATTGAAAGGGAATGGAAAGGAATGCTCAAGTAGATGCATATTTTTCATGTGTTAATAAAGGGGTAGTTAGCATTCGAATTTTAGTCAAGGGTTTATGTGAATATAATTTTGTAAGGAAAATGGTTTTGGGTCTCAAAATTTATGGCCTTGAGGAGGTAGAATCCATGTTTTGATCCTAGAAAGGAAATAAATACTACCTAACCAATTTGGGTTGCCTCTATAATTGTAGATTAGAACTATCTTAGATGAAATTAGAAATGATCTTGGAGTATTCATTGATTTAGTTGAGAATGCTATGTCAAAATATACTAGGATAGTTGCAAAAATCCTAGTGGAGATATATTTGTGAGAAGGGCTCCTAGAGGTGGTTGAAATTGAGACGAGGGATTGGAAATTTAGTCAAGTCCTATATTATTGGAAAATTCATTTTCATTACTTCTCAAGTCCTAGATTATTGGAAAACTCATTTTCATTGCTTGTAAAGTCCTAGATTATTGGAAAATTCATTTTCAATGCTCGTTAAGTGCTAGATTATTTGAAAATTCATTTTCATTGCTTGAGATGTCATGTGTAGGGGAATATAGTGAAGGATTGTATACATCCTAGGGGTAGATGAGAATGGAAAAGAGTTGGAAAGAAAGTGATATATATGAAGATGTTGTGAAGGGAAAATCCCCATGAAAGATGTGGTTTGAGCTCTAGAAGGTTCAAAGATAAGGAAGATTTGGAGGACATAAATAAGGCCTTGGAAAGTCTAGAATATTTGATGTACCAAGGAAAAGGGTTAGAAGATAATGAGAAAGAGATAAGGTTGAATGTAAAAGTTGGAGATGTAGCAACTATCCTTCAAAACTAAAGGGATAATGAATTTATTTGAAATTGGGATGTAGTCCATGAGGAGCTTTATGGTGTAACAAACCCCCTCTTTACCATAGTTGAGGTGATGGGGTACTTCATAAAAACTTCAAAATTATTTTTTATCATTCTATGGTGTCCCAGATGCCTTTTCTTTGTCATCTAGCACTACCTATGAATTTATTTTTCCTCATACATTTTGTGAGGCTGAATTTAACCTTTAACAATAATAAAATACATAATTTGTATGCAAATATAAGACAATAATGGAAACACAATGCATATTCCAAATTCACTCATTTCCCATTTAACTTAGTGTATTAAAAAAACAAAACATCATTCCATAAGAAGTCAACCATGAATACTTTTCTCAAAATAAATCCATGTTCACCAAATTATTGTTGAGGATAAATTTTCCACCAAGCCATAGGAATCAAGTATGGATTCCACCCCCAAGCCAGAACATGATACCACACAGGTAACGGAACCTCTTATATATATCTAAAATCACTCAACCCCATCCATTACTCTCATGACAAGGACATTTTCTCACTACAAATCTCTCCAGGTATTCTTCCAACACTTAGACCAACCATGGAACTCTCTTCCACTGCCCCACACAAGATAAGTAATACCCACTCCTTTTTCTTCTCAATAGTCCCCCAGAGCGTTCTTCCCTTCAATTGGTTTTCAATGTGTGTAGAAACAACTCAATCTGTTATCTACCTTCTAGTTTTAACATGGGATATAAAACACTTGGCCTTTAATAGTCAATGAGAAAAAATATCAAGGTTGCAAGGATGAAGGTTTGATCTCATCTACTATGGACACTCCATCCATGGTATTTTTATCTCTAACAATCCTCTTTTCTTCCACCTTTTTGGAAGCAACCTTCCCTAAATTCTATGGGCTCTTACGATCTACCAACACATAGGAAAATTATACCATTTACAACTATAATTCCCATCATAATAATTATGAAAACAAGGGATAAAAAATCCCCATAGAATTTGAGTTTGTCTTCTCTCCATGCCCATGAATGAATTCCTAATTCTCATGATGGTAAACTCTTAGAATGCATGGGAAAGACAATGTAAGAATTTTTCTTGCATGAGACCCCTCTCTTCTCCCAAGGATATGAAAATAATGACACTTGTACCTAGACCATACCTAGAAGTCAAATATTGATGGGAAGGTCGTAAGGAAGCATGGGAAAGAAAGGGTAGTACTTCCAAGGATAATGACAAGGCCAAACAAGCCAACAACCCCTTTTCCTCTTCCCCCCTTGTGGTATCATAGTCCCCTTGTTGCTTGCTTAATAAACCATTTTGGTGGATATTATATTACTATGCATTTTTCCTTTTCATATATGGTTTTACATATGCATGATCGTATAATGAAAAATATACCTACCACATTGTAAACCTATCCCAAAGGTTATCATTTTGAAACCATTGAATTATACCATTTTTCTCCTGAGTTTGCAATCCCTTTTTTTATTGGTCGCCAGTTGTCCCTTTACAGTCCGTGACAAAAACTATTGGTCGCTCCTTATCCTCTTTCAAAGGGTGATCATTCACTCCCTACAATAATGTAGGGTGCAACCAGACACCCTTTGAAAGAGGACAAGGAGAAACCAACCATTCTGTTCATAGACTGTAAAGGGACAACTAACGAAAACCAGGTTTGCTACTCCCTATTTAGGATTGGTTTCACGAGATGAGATTAAACCCTACATTTTTTGTGGTTTGACCTTGAGAATATTTTCATATTGGGAATGTATATCTTATCCAAATTAACCCGTGATCTTATCTCTACCATCCTATATAGTGGCAATGTCTCATGGGAAAAAGGGGAGAGAAAGGAGAAAGCAAACTTATATTGGTAGTTTGATTACAGATCTTAGGAAAGGAACTTGGGAAAGGATTGCATCAACTTCTTTGATTGTAAGTTGTAAACCATTTATTTCATTAATAGAATATGTACAAGGTTTTCCCCTTAATTGATTGTATGTAATTTTTATAATCTTTGTAGGGAATTTATATTCATATGGTATGCCACTAGATCTATTATTCATTTATACACGATTAATGTGATCTTGTGAAAGGTTTTTTTGTGTCTTTGTGTGTGCAAATCCACGTTGGTAAGAGAGAAGGGAATCTTCAAGAAATCTAATAGCTAAGGAGCGTGCATGGACAATCGTCTGATTACTGGGTAAACCTTTCATTCCATCAACTTGTAGACCTTTTTCATGTATAATTTAGATCTAGTAAAATCTATTACTTGCATCTCTATTCTATCTTAGGTCTAGGTAGATCCTAAAGGAGGTAACTCCTGTAGGTTTCATTTACCCTACAATAGACTGGCGACTCCACTCGAGAATTCATTGTTGTTTAGTCAGTTTCTTCCTCGATTTCTTTGATCTGTTTTTCCAATATCCTTGGTTGTTTTAAGCCTTGATTTTTGTTTTCATTATGTCCATAAGTCTTTTCCGAGTCTATTTGAAAGTGTTCAGACCTATATTTGATATATATGTCTCAGATGTATTAGTTTTCTCACTTGCGCGATTCCGGTCACAGGTTATTCGTGCCCACAAAGCAACCAAACCATTTGTGTTGCTAGTTGCTCCATTGCAGGGAGCGACCATACTAAGAATTACACTACTCTGTGTGACCAGTTCTTTGTCGTCGCCTTCTATTCCTCTACAAGGAGAGACCAATGCTTTGTGGTCTCCCTATGGTCATTGACATGGTGTGATCATTCTCTAAAAGCCATTTTTTGAAGGGGCATCCTTCAAACAAAGACCAAATTTGTGTCTTTCCTTTCTTCCAACCCTCCAAATCTTTCTTAGACCTACCCCAACAGTCATTGATCCAACATTTTTCAAATAATTTAAAAAAATTTCCTTTGTGTGTCATTTTTTCATATGATTAAAAGAACTTTTTGTTTTATGGGTACGGTTTAGGTCATCTAATCCCATTCCTTCGGGCTTTTAGTGTTGATGGCACTTTTGTGAAGAGAGTTAATTTTTTTAAAATCTTTTGGGTTTGCTTCCATTGTTTAAACAAACCCAACTCTCTTTATTTGCACTTCATCTTAGAGTGCAATCCCTTTTCAAGTTATTTGAAAAAACAAATCTACCATTGAAACCTTGAATTTTGCATTGACGACATTCTTGTGTTTGAATATCTTATTCCTTGGGTGCTTGTTTTCTCCACCTTCATACGCTTTTGAAATATTTGCAAAGTGTCATTGAATAATTTCATTTTGATTAAAAGAAAAAGAAAAAAAAGTGTCTCTTTTGAGTTTTCATGTGATTTGGAAATAAGAAAACAAAAAATTTTCATCCTACTTTCATAGTTGGAGTGTCTTGGTACATAGTTGAAAGAGCTTGTTTTCTGGGATTTTGTGAACATTAAATTGACAGTTTGGAATTTCAATTTTTTTTCCATTTGAAAAAAAAAAAGTGAAAGTTGCATGTTTTTGGGTGTTTATTTCCATTAATAAGAAAAATATATTTTCTCCTTCTCGTAGATAAGATTCATTGAAAGAAAAATCCGTGGATTTCATTCTTTCTACATCATTTTGGAGTCAAGTCATCACATCATTATTTTCACCTTCATACACCCTTTTGAGTAAAAACATATATCAAAATCAACCAACGCGCTAATAAAATTAACTATACATTTTTGTTTTTTAGTACACCAACAATAGCTTAGAGCTAGAATCTTAGGACTAGGAAAATTGAGTAAATTGTCCAAGACTAGTACACAAGATTGTAGAACATTAAAGAGACACAAAATACAATTTTCGTATAGGCATAGTCAAGAACCCTCTCTAACATAGGGGTTAAACACAAGGTCATTTGTGGAAGAGAAACAAAGATTACCCCTCCAAATCTTGACCAATCGTAGTAGAACGAGCATATATTGGGGGTTTTTCTTGAGTGTTACTAGTTCGTTTGATCTCGATGATTCATGAATCTCGAATCCGTTCGAGGTCCTCAGGAGTATTACTGATCCACTTGTCTTCAGTCCTATGGAATAGCTTCGGACTTTGTTATCCTTCCCATACGTTCGGTCTCGACTGTTGAATGTACCCCTCGAAGGCCGACTATGAGTTGGTAACCCTAGTGACATTTCCTAGGTATCTACAAAGGTCATTGTGGGGGGCTTCCCACGGTACCTGGGAAAGACATTGTAACACACTTTCAATACCCTTGGAGGGTGATCCCATGAAGAGAGGTTTTATTGCACCGAGAAGGGATGTTACGTGGAGGTCGGGGTAACTGCTTCTCATATCTTCACTGATGGTTTGACATCCTGTCTTTGGAAGATCCTTCTATATACTATTTCTTGGTTGATTACCTATAGTTTTTTCTTAGGTGTGAGTTCTTTCGACATCCTTAGATGGCCCTGGAGATCGTTATTTATATTATACTTTCACCGTGGCCAACCAAGGTCTTCGAAGATCTCAGAGAATGTAATGATTGGATCTCAAAGAACACAATCTTCCAAAGAACCCTTCTAACGAAGGAACTATTAACAAAGGGGTTGCTTATGAAATCAAGATCATATTTCCCCCAAGTGACCAACCTGAAGGATTCATCGAAACTATGGAAGAAGGTTTTCCCTCTCCCAAAAATACACCTTTGAATGGCCCTTTTGGTCAACCACTCATTGAGTTTCCATCAACGAGTTATCATGATGATTTTTATGCTTACCATTTTCCACTCGATATGTACAATAGGAAATATTTTGGCATGCATTCAACATATAACTATATAGATGGAATAGTGATAACCCCACTTGATCCTGAGATATCCGCCCTTGCACACATTACCACTGTCGACGCTTCTTCTTTATGGTAAAATTCATTGACCCATGTTACCTCAAATCAATAGTCAGTGAGTAAAAATGATCTTCCTGCATCTCTGACTGCACACTTGCATACACTAAGTGCATTACTTGGTCATACTTTACAGACTCTATCTAGCCTGGTGGCTAGCAATGTTTCTACCTCAGGTTCTGTGACAAGTAGCTTCACTTTGCCTCCTCACAATCAAGGTTTTAACCCAATGATAGTTCCAAAAATTTTCCACATATACCTGGGGGGCACATTACATCTAGAGGGTCACCTTTGTCTATAGTCCAGTACCCCTCTAGAGGGAATCCTTCATCTATGGGTCATTTTCCAACTGGGGAGAAACCTCCAATTGCAGAAAAAGTTCCAGTTGGATGACAACCTTAAGATGTGGAACAATTTTCTATCTGGGGACAACAACAACCTCAGGGGAAAGATTCATCTGTAAGACAACAATCTACTTGGATTCAACAACCAACTTAGGGGAAACAACATGTTTGGGGCCAATAACCCATTTGGGGGGGACAACCTATTTGGGGTCAACAACTAGTTGGAGGTCTGCAGCTAGTTTGGGGACAATTCCACACTGCAAACCCACCTCACCCCTGGGGGAAGAATGTCCCAACAAACCCTAAATGCATTTCTAGTGGTTAAAAGTATCTGGGAGTGCCTAATACTCCATGGGTTCAACCCATCCGAAGGGAATCCCTCCGCAAGGAGATTTTCCCACTCAACTGATGAACCCCATGTTCCCCACTCCACAATCCACTCAACCATATATGGGTGGACCATTAATTTTCAACCTTCCATCCCAACCTGCGTATGGTCCTACTGGTACTTTGATGCCACATCTGCACTACTAGTATTCACAACCAAACTGACAAATTCCTTTCTTGGCTACCTTGGATATGCTATATTTATCAAGTTTTACAAGCGATCTCATACAACATGCCCCTTTTTATCCCCCTATCCCTACCAAACTACCGTCCGACATCCCAAAATTCGACGAAAAACCAAGAGAAGATCCTAACAACCATGTTATGACTTTCCATCTATGGTGTTATTCTAACTCCTTGATGGACAATTTCATTCGGTTGATACTTTTCCAGAGACTCCTCACAGGTTCGGTAGAAAAATGGTATATTGAGCTTCCACAAAACTCCTTTTCCCATTTTAATTCTCTTTCCATGGATTTTATGACACATTTCCAATTACCCATACGATATGAGTGCGGTACTGAGATTTTAACCTTGCTTCAACAATCCACCTCCACTCATAGTTATGATCATAATCATGAATGTAGGTGACGATGAAGGTTGATTAAAGCCATTATTTTGGACCAAATCATGGTAGATTGGTTCACAAAGTTACTCTTTCTGCCCATTCCTAGAGATGTTTCCATGGGAGGTGTTGTAACCGAGGAGAAATCCATCATTCCTGCTCAATTTTTAGACTTGGTATATTCCTAGTCGGGAAAACTATGTGATCTGACCCCTCATGCTCCTCAACCATTTAATGATCTGTCAAAACCATCCCTAGGAGCCATGTTGATGGTGTAGTGGGTTCAGTAAAATCACAGTATGCGACACAATAAAAAACTGGTACAATACCAAGTCTCCTCCCTCTCCTGCACAAACCTCCGAGGTGAATGCGGTTCAATCCATTTCATCTCATCAATTTGGAGGAAAGAAGAAAAAAGAGGGTAAATTAAAAAAAAATCTAACCCATAGGAGAATAAAAACACCCAATACCCCAATGATGGGGGAAAAACAAAAGAAAGGAGAAATATCCTTGCATGGTATGTAATGATGACCACTTCACCAAATATTTCCCTCGCCTTGTCGAGTTTCATCAATACCTTGAGTGAGGGGAATCTACTTCCCAACTAACAACATTAACCAATCCTTTCCCCCAACAACAAAAAATTATCACACAAGTTCCTGCACCCCCACACGGGGGCAATGCAAAGTCCCCATTCGTGAATATTATGATGGTTAAATCTATGGTGACACTATCCATCTGAGCGAAGAAATGTGAATCCCAAGAAGGGGAACCTTAATCAAAGGACCCTACATTGACTATACCACCCAATGCTCCTCTCACTTTAGAGAAACCATCTTTCAAACCTACATTCTTCCCTCCAAAAGGGATACTTTGATGGACTACCCATAATCTAAATGTTGGGATAGCTAAACACTACATCATAGTGAAAGATATTTCCCATGTACCATGTGCCATGTCAACACTCGAAGTATTGTAGAGTTTTCCTTCACAGCGGAAAACCTTGTTATCATCCTCGGGGGGAATAGACCCTTGAGAGTCCAATATTATTTCCTTTGACACAGAACAAAGTGATCCATGTCTCTCACACCAAATGGAATTGCAAGTCACATTTGGTTATTAGAACAAGAATATCTTTCGTACGGTGATCGACAAAGGAGTGACCACTTGCATTATGTATTTTTCATGTTGGAGAGCCCTTGTTTCTCCAAAACTCACCACATCTTCAACTATCATAAAATATTTTGATGGACATTATTTCAAACCCTAAGTAATTCTCACCTCCTTACCTACCCATCAAGATTGGGGGCAAGACTGTCTCCATATGAGTCAAAGCGGTAGATGCCACACTCGATTATAATCTCCTCTTGGGTCATGCTTGGTTCTACGCAATGAAGGTTTTCAAATCCACTGTCTTTTGTTTTATATGATTTCCCCATCAAGGAAAGATAGTCATGATCAACCAATTGAATTATTGCACACCTCAATTACAAAATAATCCTAGAACCATTGTTCCCTTCATAAGTGAATCTTCTGGGGGGTATGAAAGAGTTGGTGTAGAAATGTTTAAAGGTCCATTTCTTATGGGGATATTCCCCCTTCCTGCACCTGACACTACCCATATTTCTCCTATCAACATGATTTTCTCATCTACTAATGAATCCCTTGAGTCACTTGATCCTTGGGTGGTACCTCATCCTGAGGATGTTGATTCACATGGAGCATCCATCCTTTAGGCATCCATTAATACTGGTTAACAACTCCATCCTCATGTGGAGTGTGATCAACCTTCTTCGCTCGTACGGGTTGTTGACACCCTCAGTTCTCATGATTTCTTAGATATTGAGTTTCCTTTAGAAGAGGTCACCTAAAAATTCATGGCTTCCATTTTTAATCCCATAGACGATAAGAATAATCACACCTTCCTCCCTGATTTGGAACTGATGAGAGTTAACACAATGAGTATCGATCCAAGACTAGGGGAATTTGCTAGGGCATCCAGTGAGACCCCTAGTCTTAGTCCTTTTCCACCTCGACTATCTTTTTCTAAACTTGCCACTCAATTCCCTGTTATTCCTTTCATAGAATATTTGTGTTTTGTACTTCCCTCATGTCTTGATGGATCCCATCAAGGATCTTCCATAGTTCACTAAACCACTCTTAATGAGTATCTTCGACTGCAGAGATTTTTTCCAATGTGGCATGGCCTCGACATGGTGTGCCATATGATGTCAATAATGGCTCATGAGTTCCTCAATTATGAAAAATATCCTTGGCTTGATCCTAGAAATGGGATCTCCTCTATCTAAACCATCAATATGCTTAGTTTCTTGTACATAAGTGAGTGGTGTTAATGCCTTTTTTTGTGTACATCATATCCAAAAAAATCCAAAAAAAAATATTTTTAGGATTTCACTATGTTAGTTGACCTTGGAATCTACTTTATGTGTGTTGACAGGATTCTAGGGATGTTTTTAATATTGGGACATTAATTGAACTTGAGGTACGTATCTCTAAACTGGCATATAAGGAGAGGATTTTTCTTGCATTTCCTTCTTTGCATTATTAACTGTCCATATTGCCAACACTATACCTTAGGTTCTCACCTTTTCTGTTGTTTTAATGTTCACACTTTATTAGTATTGTTGTCTCGCTACTTATTGCTGCTACATCACCATTTTATTCCATTGCTTATTGCACCACAAGCATGCTTGACCAATAACCATCTATTTTCTCCCATTTTACAACACCCCTGGACGAGAACTATTGCTACGAGTGGTTAGAATTTGTCTTGCTTATTTTTGTAGTTAATTTCTTAAGTCATCTTCCATGCACCTAGAACTTCATTGAAAACCACTCGTTCTCTCCAACCGAGCTTAATATTATCCTTTTTTCATGCTTGGTAACCAACCATGACAAAGGTACACCCTATAGTCTCCTTTAAGTTTTTATTAGACTCCCTAAATATGAAAATATCGTTGAATGAGCTTGTTTCTGTTCACACTCATTAACTGGATTTGAAAGGATGTCTATTCAATGTAATTTTACCCCTTTTTAGACTGGATGGACTAATTATGAAAAACAAATACTCTAGTCAACATTGTCTAGAAGAGTTCTCCCTTGTATTGTTTTATACTTTTTCGGGCTTAGGGGACTAAATTTATGAAAAATAATATCCTTAGAATCTTCTTTGTATTTTCAGACTCTCTAAATATGAAATGACACACGAGCATTTACTTTCTTGGGCTCATTAAATCCACGATATTGTATTTTCTTTCATATCTTTCTAGACTCCTTAAATATTGAAAAGACCGTTGAGTACCATTCTCCACCCCAGGATAGAGAATTTAATCCACAGGTGAGAATATCGAGCACACTTTTATTTTATTTCATGATCGTTTAAAACACGAAAGAGATAAAAAGAGTGGGGGGTTATACGTCTAGCCATCTTCACAAATGGAAGTTGTCCATCCAGTCTTCCTTGATTAATGCACCTATTTTGCATCCATGTACAACGATTGGGTTATCCATTGTCTCTCAGTCATTACCATCTCCATGAGTTCTCGAACTTCGTTGACTGGTTACTCTTCCAACCATCCATGGCATGCATTTTGGTCCTTATTGAGTCAATGCTATCAAGTTAAGTCATTTATCGTGTTGATTTGTTCAAGGGAAGTTATCCTGTCTCATAAATTTTCAGTCTTTCATCCCATTCATCCCGACCATCCCCGTGTTAGTTTTTGTCTACCATTACATTCTTCACACCATCTACCTTTATATGTTTCGTGTTGATTAATGAGGGATACATCAAGGACCTCCTCCAATGGATTTCACCCTATCGACTCCAAATCATTATCCATGTTTGAAATCTAGAAACTAGTTAGTACTCTGGGATTTGTAGACACCAGTGGTAGATTCCCTTGCATTTCAATAATGGGTTTACATAGTTGGCTCATGTTAAATGAATCTATGAGTGTTCGAATTCAACTCATTTATTCACACCCGCTAGATTGTACTAGGTATCTTTGGGTCCATCATCATCAACGATGGATTACCTCACATTTGTTAACGATATACATCAATGATCGATAATCAGATAGTTTCTACCATCCTCGACATCAACTCATCTATTCGCATGCAATAGATTCATACCATTCAGATTTGGGATGAAGACCTTGGGTTGGGACCATCTCATCCCTTGATGGTATTCCCTCCCAAGTTGTGATGGAGTTTTTCATGAGTACTTCAGATATCGCTTGTGAATCAAGTCATCTCACTGATTTGTATACTGTGACATAGATCCACATTTGTATTTCATCATGGATATGTTTTCACTTGTGATATGGATCCATAGTGTATTTTTTTTGTGGTCAGATCTAATTTTTTGCATCATGCATGGATCCACAATGTACTATTTTTTATGGCTATGCTTAGTTTTTGTTACCGAGCATGGGTATTCCCTCCTCGAGGATGTTATTATTATGAAGGAATGATGATGGTTTCTTTTCAGGTTCCTTCACCACAACTCTGTGATTTTGTTTGTAAATTATTTCGACCATCAGACACCTCTTATGACCTCACACTATAGGGGGCATCTGTTATATACTTATTTTCCACCTGATCACCTGATGGGAATCGTCTAGAGGTTAGTAGTCTGAAACCATTGAATTATACCACTTTTCCCCTAAGTTTGAAGTCCCTTTTTTCCTAGTCACTGGTTGTCCCTTTACAACCCATGACCAAAATTGGTGGTCGCTCGTTGTCCTCTTTGAAAGGGAGACTGGTTTCTCCCTATAGGCATGCAAGGCACGACCGATCTTGTTACTCCCTATTTAGGATTGGTTTTGCGAGATGATATTAAACCCCATATTTTTCATGGTTCGACCTCAAAAATATTTTCATCTTGGGCATGTAGATCTTATCCAGATTAACCTTTGGTATTATCTCTACCATCATATATAATGGGGGTTTCTCATGGGAAAAAGGAGAAAGAAAGGAGAAAGAAAACTTGTACTGGCAGTTTGATTACAGAGCTTGGGAAAGGAACTTGGGAAAGGATTGCATAAACTTATTTGATTTTAATTTGTAAACCATTTGTTTCATTAATAGAATATGTACACGCATAGAGGGGCTTTCGCAGTGCAACATATTAGATATCATTTTTGGTATTAACTGCGTAGAGTAAGTCATTAATCCCATATCCATGAGTATTAGAGTTGCGAATAATACTCATGGATATGGGTCGTAGATTAATGACTTACTCTACGCAGTTAATCCCAAGAATATGTACAAGTTTTTCCCCTTATTTGATTGTATTTAATTGTTATAATCTTTGTAGGGAATTCATATTTGTATGTTATGTCACTATATCTATTATCCATTTATACATGATTCATGTGATCTTGCAAAAGGTTTCTTTGTGTCCCTATGTGTGCAGATCCATGTTGGTAAGAGTGAAGGGAATCTTCGAGAAATATAACAACTAAGGAGTGTGCAGGGACAACAATATGATTATTGGGTAAACCTTTCATTCCATCAACTCGTAGGTCCTTTTCGTGTATAATTTAAATCTAGGAAAATATGTTGCTTGCATCTCTATTATGTCTTAGGTCTAGGAAGAGCCTAAGGTAGGTAACTCCTACAAGGTTCATTTACCCTAAAACAAGGATGTTGTGAAGATGTTTTTCAAGAACGTAGTGAATTATTGGGGTCTTCCTTTGAGCATCATTTCAGACAGAGATTCGAGGTTCATGAGAAAGTTTTGGAAAACATTGTTCAAAATTGTGGGGACGAAGTTGCTCAAGAGTTCGAGCTACCATATACTGATAGATGGGAAACCTAAATTCATCAAAAAACTCTTGGAAGATTATTTTTGACACTATGTGTGAGAATATCAAACGAATTGGACGAACTTATTAAATGTTGTGCAATTCAGTTGCAACCTATAGAAGAGTTCAATGACGGGACACAATCCATTCGAGTTGGTGAACGATCAACAACCCTTGACTCCACACTTGGAAACACAATATTATGGAATGAATCCAACATCTTTGGGGTACACGAAGAGTTGGGAACAAAGGTTGGAGTTAGCTCGGGAGCACTTGACTGATACAGTGGAGAGGATGAAGTAATGGGTAGATCATGAGAGAAGTGATGTAGATTTCAGAGTGGGCAACTTGGTATTCGTCAAGTTGAGCAAAGAACAATCCCCACCACCTAAAGGAATAGATTCATCCCTTTTGTGGAGGTTTGAGGGATCGTTCAAAGTCCTTGAGAAGATTGGAAATGTCACCTATAGACTAGAGCTACCATATCACATGAGGGTCCACCATCCTATCTTTCACATTAGTCAATTGAAACCATGCCAGATGGATGTGGATGACCCAAGTCAATTTGATACATCTAGAGTGATGGAAATGATCGTGGACAAGTCAGAGTTGGAAGTGGAGAAGATATTGGCACAAAAGATCACGGGGATTGGCCGAAATCAACAACATGAGTAATTTTCCCATTAAAGGGGTAAACCCAACGAAGAAGATAGTTGGGAGAGATAAGATTCCTTTTGGAAATATGAGGACATGATCTGAGAGTATGAAAGGACTCGTTACAGATCATAAGTGCAACACATCTTGTTGGGATGGAAAAAACTTTAGTGAGTGAGGAAGTAAATACTTTTACAACACCCATCGAGCGCACACTCCTTGGATAGACTTGGAGGTGAGTTGGTCGATGAAAATAAGGAGGATACGATTTGTTGGGAAACAAATGTCTTATAGGGGTAGTAAGGAGCAACTTGGGCACACAATGGTGACATACGAACCCAAGGGAGTATGCGCCTCACTTGACTTGCGATGGATGACGAATAATTAGGTTGCATGAGAGAATGAGTGGCACAACTTTGACACACGCACAAGAAGCGGACTCACCTACCCTTGGTGACATGGGCATGTTGGAGAAGTCCACTCAACCTCCTCGACACACCCATGACAAGTTGAGTCAGTCGGCACAAGGAAGCAACCACAAGGCACAAGGCACTCCCAAGTGATGGGACACATCGGTTTGAAACGACACATTGGCTCAAGACACACGTTGGTTCAATAAGGCGCGACCAAGTGAAAGGGTGCGTCGACCCATGGGATGTGTTGGTCCGCGAAGGTACGTGATGACCCAAGGGACACGACGATCCAAAGTATGCGACGATTGACATTCATATAAAGTAACCACAAAGAAAACGAGTTAAGGCATGAAGGAAAGTGACCAAGGAAAAGAGAATCTGGTCTAAGGTAGGTGCATTGATGGGGTGGATCACAGCCTTGGAAAGTATGACGCGATAATGAAGTCTTGGTTGGGGTGGATCTATGTGTCTAGGCGAGTTGGACAGTTTGATGATGTGAAGCAAGTCATGTGACTCCGCCCAACTATTGTAACTAAAACAATAGCGTCCATTGTATTGTAACTTTGTTTCTCAATATAATAAGACAAGCTGGGTGTTAGGCACTGTTGGTACCACCCACACTATATCTTGTGTATCTCTTTGTGTTTCACATGTTTCACATCTTTATATACTTGAAATGACTAAGTGTTAAATTGTTGACAAATTATCTAAGTGTACAAAAAGGTCGATAAAGTGAGTGTGCGACACGTCCATAGCCTAGAATAGAGTATGGGTATACTCTAGATGAAAAGACGTAGTCCAAGAGATATCAAGATTAGACTTAGGCATGATAATTTATCATTAAACTAATAATTATGAATTTGAATTAAACTTGTAGGTTCTCTTAATGATGTCCTCAAGGACCACCTCCATAAAAATGATAGATCATAACTCTTATGTGTCCCTAACTTTCCTAAAAAAACATTAAAATTTAATTACATATTAAAAATAACTTATTTTGTTTCGACGTTAAACAAATTAATAATAATTACTGGAAACATACAACTTCAGAACTTTCATTATGCTCCTCCCAAAGTACAAAATGTCTACACGCTAAAATTTTACATTATTAGTCCTTGCCCTCCAAGGGACTACAACAATGAGTTTGTTATTGATTTGACATTAATTTTCTTTTTATTTTAAATTTGTGTGTGAAATGTAATGTTTAACTTAAGAAAACAAATATTTATTTTTTGATATAACAAAAATATTTATTTTTCTTATCACTAATTGGTTAATATATTTCAAGTCTTATTGCTCCCTTAACGTATTTCAATACTTAAAATTTATTATAAGTACCATCACACTGAGTTCCATGAACACCATTCCTTTCCCAAAAGAGAATGAAGTCATAAATATCAAGGCAATACAATTAATAGTATTCAACGTTCGACAACTAATCATCATTTAAAACACATAGTCCCTGCTCGCTCGACTTATTGCAATTTGCAAAACACACACTCCCTACTAGTTTGACTTACTACATTTTTCACATTTCGAAAATTTTGTGGCGATGTGTCATTATCACACAAACTCTTCTCAGTCTCAGTAAACTAAAATATTATTCTCAGTAAATAATAAATAAAAAACGTACACCTCTAGGGAGATGAGCATTCATATTGAATGTTGAATTAGTATTATATATTTGATCAATAAAAACAGAGCATTTAGTATTAAATGTTGAATTGATGTTACATTTAATATTTGAATTGATGTTACATTGATGGTATTATATGATAATGTTTATATATATATATAGTCTCATAAAAAATATCAACTAATCTATTATATAAAAAAAATTATTTTTCAAATTAAAATTCAATTTAATTTTCCTAATATTTAATTTAATATATATTTTTATAAAAAATATACCGTTTTTCAAAAATATAAAAATATCAAAACCATTATAAAATTAAAATGTAAATATATTATATAATCCAAAGAAATCCATCTTAAATTAGATTGGGTTTTATTAGAGTAAATAATACATTTCCAAATCTATTTGGGACTAAGCTACAATTCAATACTTGTTTATAAAACCACTTAATTCATTAAGTGTACATTTTCAAGAATTTAATTTAAACTTAGATATGTACTTTTGAATATCATTAAATAACGTTTCAAAAGTAAAAACTACGCAACGTATTGTCCAAAAGCAAAATTACGTCAAACATAGATACTCCACGCCAATGGCAAACAATTAGGTTATATTATCCTTATATACAAATTATTAATATGTGCAATATTTAAGTGTTTTTAAAGATAATTTTGGAAAGAATATAGTTTTGGATTGCATGCTAAGTTTGAAGGATAATTATTTTATTTAAATTATTTATAATAATTTTTTTTTTTTTTTAATATGTTATTATTTAGATATTAAAATAAAATAAATCAATATGTATTATTCTCCCAACTTTATAAATATATTAAAATTTTATTCGCAATAAACATAAATTAAATTAAATTAATTATATAATTTTGTTCTATATAATTTGATGATGATGATGATAATTAACGTCCACTAAGACCGAATTGGTCTATCGGACCTTAAGAGGGTAAGTGATTACTTGTGATTCTTTAGAATTTTGTTTTTGTGCTCGAAAAGCATTAAGAGAAGCTTTCCAAGATCACCATACTTTTGTTGAGTTAAGAGGTTAGGAAGGTTGGTAGTGTGATAAATATTTTGAAAATGAGATCTAATATGGGTATAGGCTGGACAATCTAAGAGAAAGTGATTTTCATCTTCATCCTTCTTAGTGTTACAAAGGTGACACACTCTTTCATCCCATGGTGTTTTAGGAATTGACCAACGCCCAGTTTCACTATGAAACTCGTGAGAATTTGTTCTTATCTTAGCAATGCTTATTTTTTTCTTTACACTTGGAAAAATAGATAGATAATTTTGATCTTCTAGATTAGGGTTGATTACATCTTTATAATACCTTAATTTTCTTTTTTCCTCTAACTCTTTATCACACCACATTTTCTCTTTAAATTTTGATTTGTCGTTTTTTTTAATAGTATATTTATTCTGCAAAATGGTTTCTTCCATGATTCCCCAATAGCTTAGCCAAGACCAGGCGTCTTTATGCCATCCTCTCTTGAGTCGATGGTGGTTATGACTTGATTTTGAAGCAATTTTAGGTAGCCTCATGTTTTCCATGTTGTTTAACTTGTTCTTATACATTAGGTATCTATTCATAGCCACGCTCTCAATGAGGGAGAGGGTTGTTTCTAAGAGGAGGATGGGATAGGGCGTATTTCCTTTAATGTTGAGATTATAGGTTATAAAATTATTTTGTATTTGCTCTATCTTTCTCCAGGATTCACGAGAAATACTACAACCCCAAACTTCACATCCATAAAGAATGACAGGTGTAACAAGAGTCTCAAAGAGGAGTTTCTTCTTATCCCAACTCCAAAGATCAATTGATTTATAATTGTTTTCAATCCCATAATAATCTTTCCATCCCCCAATAATCCTTTTCTCAATGCTATAATTCCAATTGAGCTTGTGGTGAATATCAATTCCAAGATATTTGTATGAAGTCACTTCCTCCAAGTTGTTGTTGTCATATACAAAGGCATCATAAGAGATCTTATTGGATTTAACAATCATGACCTTAGTCTTATTAGTATTAACAATCATTCCCATATTGGAGCAAAAATCCTTGAGGATTCTTAGTTGGTTTTCAAGATCACGGGGACTCCTTGCCATAAGAACAATATCATCGGCATAAAGAAGAAGATTGATGACTATACCAGTGAGAGTAGGGCCGACCTGCTTTTTCCAAGCATTCTTCTAACTTGTCAATGCATATGCCAAAAAGGGTAGGGGACAAGGGACAACCTTGTTTGACTTCGATATTGCAGTTAATCTCTTTTGACCAGCCCTCAGTGTTTTAAACTTAGCAATAACATTCTCATACATCCTTATTGCAACAACCCTCAACTCGAGAGGCACTTTTATCTCTTCTAACCTATTCCAAAGGTTTTTCCTAGGAACCATGTCAAAAACTTTTCTAAAGTCAACAAAACATAAAAAAATATTGGTTTTAGTATTGCAGAACTCCTCTGTACTGATTCTAAAGGTAACAAGATGGTGCACAGCTGAATGATATCTCCTAAACCTAGCCTAGCCTTTAACTCTTTTACCGTGACTTTCTAGCCAAAGGCTAATCTTCTTTTCCAAAATAATTCCATAAAGCTTGGCTCAAATTGGGCTAATCATAATGGTCCTATAATTAGAGGGAATGTTTATGTCCCCTTTTTTATAAATAGGAACAATGAGGCTTTGTGTCCAGGGTTTAGGGAAGCCCTGTTTAACTGCTAAATTGAAGAACTTGTGTATGTGAGGGATAACGATTGGCCCTTCGATTTTAAAATTTTCAGCTTGGTAGCCTTCAATGTCCTTAGCTTTCCCATTTGTGAGCTGCTTAACCTCGAACTCTATGTCATCTAAAGAAAAAACTTCTTCCTTTGTAGGGACAGTAGGAATGGTGTCCATGGAATTAGGGAACTCGTAAATATTTTTAAGGTAGGAATTCTAGGTCCTTAAGGGAATCCTATTATTTTATTTAGTATTGCGTTTTATACTTTGGCTCTAGAACTTCTTAGGATCCAACTTGTATGTTTATAATTATTCTTTCATATATACATACTTTTTATTTACAAAATTTTGTTTTGTATAAAACAATTTTTATGAGAACATTTTGTTTTCTATAAAAAAAAAAAAAAAGTTAAAAAAAAATTAAAGTCAATTAGAAATATAATAGAGTAGAATAAAACTTTTTTATTTATGTTTATGGAAGATTTTGTAAAATTATAGAACCAAGAATTAAAAAAACTTTACGTTTACAATTTTGATGTCCTTTATCTCAACGTTGTCTTAATTTGCAACATATTGTTTTTTCTGTTCTATAACATCCTTAATACAATAGATTTTTTTTTGGTTAACAAACTCAATAACCTTAGTAAGCTACCCAAATCTTGACACTAAATTGAGTGTCTTTGTTTTAATTTTCATACATAGGGCAATGTATCATCACATGCATTTTATTATCAATTTCTCCTTGTTTATTTGCAAAGTAAGAAAATATGTCCTTCTCACTTTATGTTTTTCCATTTTCTTGTTTTAATAGCTAGGTGATGAAACAAATTATCCTGAATTGACAAAGCAATTTTTTTTGTATGTATACAGATTTTTTCTTGGAGATACTATTGTTCTATACAAGTAATCATTGGGTTGATCTCACATTGATAGAATCTCATTTTCTCACCAGGTTCTTGTCAAAGTTTCCCTGTTACACTTTTTTGTGCCACATCTCAAAAGGCCAATGTTTCACATGGGAAATCTTTTTTCTTCAGTTCCTCATTTGTTAATCCATTTCATATCATCATGGTATCAACCTTTATCTTGAGATTCCATCCTTGATTGCATTGATAATCTATTCCTATCCAGATGTTTTATTTTGATAATATATGTGATAAATTGACATAATTATTTTCTTTCTAAAGGAAACAATTTTATTTTTGCCAACATTATAGAGTAAGGGGTTTGTATTTTAATTTCTATTTTCTCTAATAAGAACTATTGCTAAAATCTTTCAACTTTCTTCTCAGATTCTCTAGGAAAGCGTAAACCCCAAATAAGACAATCATACAACATTATATTAGTTGTATGAATGTTTTGAAGAGAATATTCCTTAGTTCCAAATTCCATAACTAAATTTGGTCTACATAGAGTAGAGGGCCTTCATGACCCCTACCACCTGTGTTTCCATAGAAGATTTCTAATTGCATCGAGAGTAGCAAGGTGATCTACAACCCAGTATGGAAGAGATTTTGTCACGTTAGAGTGATGTTAGATTTTACATTAAACATTAAGAAAATATATGTCTCAATTAAAAAAATAACGATGATATTGGCTCAATTAAATGAAATGATAAAAAAAAAATTTACACTTTAAGGAATTTGATCCCTCTCGGTACTTTATAGATCCGATTTAAAATGGATCTACGCTAGTTACAACTATAATCATATTTAAGATCTAAATGTTATTGTTGTTGATAGTGAAAAAATAATAATTATATTTGATATTTCATTTCTAAAATCAAAATATACATTGTACTATTTTTACGACACTTTACACTTTCTTAACCTTAAAATATTTTGTAATCTCAAAACTATAATAATTTGTCATCTAACTCTACATATTAGAGTATGGACTATCTATGCTCTTTGTTTGTACATTAAAGGATAAAAAAGATACATCAAAAAATATTATTCATATCTTTCCATCAACCACAACCTCCCTATCTTCAAATTGCAATAAGCATTACATTAGAAAGAACATTAAAGGAAAAATGGACATTTTTGTAATATATTTCTACATTTTTTAGATGTTCCTTTTAAAAAATAATAAACATTTTTGTAATGTATTTCTCCATTTTTGTACTATGTTTAGAAAATGTTCCTTCTTACAAAGAGAGAAGATTAAAGAAAGAAATAACATTTTTTAATGGATTTCTCCATTTTTATACTGTTGAAGAAATGTTCTTTCTGGATTTTTTTTAGATAATCTATTAACTTGATATTGAATTCTTTATATATATATATATTATTTTGGATATTGAATTCTCTGTGTATGCTTTATGAGAAATATAACTAAATTTTAATTTTAATTCAATTTTTTTATAAGAAATTTAAAGGTTAAATACTTGTAAGAAATAACTACCTCCAATTTAACAACATTAAAAGTGATGAATGGAAAATAGTGATGAAAACATATCATCTTGGATATTGAATTCTCTTATATAAATAAATTTTAATTTTAATTCAAATTTTTCATAAGAAACTCAAACTTACTTTAAATACTTGTAATAAATAATTATTTTTAATTTAATAACATTAAACGTGATGAATGAAAGATAGTGATGAAAATAGTGATAAATTTAATTTTATTAATTTCTTTATAATTCACAGAAATATATCCTAAAAAATAATTGTTAGATCTTCAGATTTGAGTGATTATTTTTGTGTAATCTAAGTGTTCTAAGATTTTTTTAACATGCTGAGTCCATTTTTACATTCAAAAATGGATTTTAAACAACACAAAATAATAATTTAATACAAATTTATATCAACTGATTCCAGAAAAAAAAAACCATTTGGTAAAACAATTACACAACACCAAATAAAACAAAACAGGGAGAAGTTGAAGCGCGCTAACGGCGAGAAAAAAAGGGTAGTTGCCCAACGAATCGGACCGTTAGCACTTCTGACATGCTTTCACATCACAATTACCAATAACAGAAATGAAACTCGACGGTCTACCATTGAAATTTCGAAATCTTGGAGAGGAACAGAAAAAGAAAGGGCCAGCGAAGGCCCGGCTCTCGAAATTAGGCCTTCACAAATCCTCTGCAAATTTCACTTTCCAGAATGCTCGAATTCTAAACCTTTGAAAGTACCTTAAATCTGTACACAGGCAAATCTAGGGTTGAGAGCATCGAGTTTTGAGGATTTGGGTCTGATTTTGGGAGATTGTTATTTTTTCGGAACCCATTCTTTAAATTTGAAAAAAGTATCTTGCAGCTTTAAGTTTTCTCTGGGCTGTAACGGTTGCAGAACAAGAAAGCTGCAACAAGAACCTTGGAAATCGAAGAATTATGGATGTCAAGTTCAGTTACTCGCCGGCCGCGTTGGGCACGATAAGGACGGTTCAGCTCAGCATACTTAGCCCCGAGGCAATTGTATGTGAATATAATAGAAATTTCGTGGAACCAGATTGATTTGTTTACTCAATTTTTGATCGTTTTGTTTGAGTTTTGGCCGTGGATTCTAACGATTTCGATTAATTTGTCTGTGAATTTGATTGTCTATGGCAGCGAGCGATGTCCGTGGCGCAAATAGAGTTCGCCGGGACATTTGAACGTGGGAATCCCAAGGTTGGGGGTCTGAGTGATCCTCGCATGGGGACTGTCGACAAATCGATGAATTGCGATACCTGTTCATCGAACATGGTGCAGTGCCCTGGTCACTTTGGGCACCTCGAACTTGCCAAGCCCATGTTTAATGTTGGGTTTATAAAGACCGTTCTTTGTGTCCTGCGCTGCGTCTGTTTCAATTGCTCAGCTATTCTCGCCGATGAGGTAATTGCTACCTTGATCAATTTCAATCTGTGTCCTTGCATCAACCTAAAATCAATTTGTTTAAATGAAAAACGGTTTTGCTTTCATGGTTACTTTTCAAGTATTTTGTCTCGGTCTTCTTTATGCATTCTCATTAGGAGATTGCACAAATGTAATCCTTCTTGCATTTAAATCCAGCATATTTTGCCATCGTAAATCCCATTCATAGGTTCTGTGTGGGGAAGATGTCCGTTACCACGATCCTACTGGCATTAAAATTTGAAAAAATGTTGAAGTCTTGAGCGTTATATGCAGAGCTGAAGAAAACAAATTAAATTTCCAGAATAGACACACCAAGATTGTGAATGTAAATAATGCCTATCTTTATTATGGCCTTTCTTTTACGTTCAAAAATACAATCATAAGAGCTGATTTATACAGTCTTCACCTAAAAGCACAATCACAAGAACTGTTTTATACAATTCTGCTCCTAAAAGCAAGGCCTATACAAATTTTGACTGCTATACATTCTTACATGACAGAAGAACTGCTTAACATCCTTCTCTTAAAAGCACGATCACGAGAACTGTTTTATACAATTCTTCTCTTCAAACCAAGTCTTATGCGAACATTGCCTACTATATATTCATATGCAAACATTGACTTCTATACATTCTTACATATCAAAACTGATAGTGATCGTCCCTATTTTCGACAATCTCCCACTTGGAAATAGCTTCAAATAAGGTTGGATTTCCACTTGCCTCTACAGCAAGTGAATTTTAGTTAAAGTATCTGTAGTATTATCATCCAAATATCTCTGAAATAGCAGAATTTTATATGTTTTGTTCATGGATAGAACTTGGAATTCACCTCACCACAAATAGGCTTGGGCTCTATTCAAGTCCAATATCTCTATATAATTGCTCCAATCAAACCACTTCTTTGGATGCCTTCAAAGCTACCAAATATTTTGGTTGGGTAACCAATACCACTTGCATACAAATGACTGTACCGACATATGCCACTCTTTCCATCTCATCTTAGTTGACAATCACACTCCCACTTAAGATGGATTAAGTGATTGCTAGAACAATGAAGTCATTAATCAAACACACTCTCACTTTAGATGGATGAAGTGATTACTAGAACAATGAAGTCATTAATTTATTGCTTGAAGTAAACACAATGATTCACATCACTTCTTACGAACCCTTATCCCACATCATCTTAGTCAAGTTACTAGTATCAATGTATTGGGGATTGCTTCAAACCAAACAATGCTCTCTTCTCTTCAATTGACACATATTGTCTTCTCTCCCTTCTATCTCCATTTGGTTCCTTCATGAATATTTTTTCTTTCACTTACCATGAAGAAATTCCATTTTCATGTACATTGCTCCACTTCCAGATTGTAAGCATAAGCATTTGTTAGTTCCAACAACTTAATAGAGATCATAAGTAGTTTTTAGTTCCAACAACTTAATAGAGAATAAGGTTTCTTCATAATCAACACTGTCAACTTCAGAGTATCCCTATGCTATCAAACAAGATTTGTACCACTCCCTAGAATCATTTTCCTTATACTTATTCTTAAACACCCATTTACATCCAATCTCCTTCCTTCCATTAGGAAACTCATATTTGAAAACCTTCATTTCTTCCTACATGGCTTAATTCCAATGAGAGGCCTCATTTCCACTAAAAGACTCTTTGACATTTATTGGCTTGCCACCCATAGAAGTTAAAGAAAACTAGCTAAAATTAGATGGTTCATAACTTGATATTTATCAGGCCACTTTTGGTCACAAAGTTCCTCCTCAAATTCTCCTCCTAATATGGCCGATCATGCCTACAATGTACATTTTCACTTGGCAATGGTGGGATACTTCTCCTTTGGTTGAAACATGGGACCAATATGATCATCACCTCCTACCACTAGAATTTTTGCATATGTCACATGTGACTAATTTTTTTATACCAATATTCAACTCTAGATTCAAAATCATGCTCGTCTTAGAACCACCACACATTGTACCTTTTTCTTTTGGAATAAATTATTGATGTTGATTTTCACAAGATTTTTAATTCTTAAAGATCACCTCCCACCTAAAGGTATGTTGATGCTCAGATGGAGTCCCCATCTTATAGGCCTTGACTCCTTCTGAATAGCCAATAAGAATTCACTTAAGGTATGTTAATGCTTATATGGAGTCCCCATCTTACATGCCTTGACTCCTTCTGAATAGCCAATAAAGATGCACTTGACCAATTTGTTGTCAAACTTCTTCCTATTCACCTTAGGCATGAGCATGTATGCCTCATACACATCAAACCCAAGATATGAAATAGAGAGTTTCTTTCCACTCCAACCACCTTTAGTATATTGTCACCCAAATTTGAACCAGGTCTTCATCCCAAAAATATTTTCTCAAGCCAATGCACATCCTCATACTATGTTGTTTCACCATCAAGTTCTGATTCAACCTCTCAACAACACCATTTTTCTCGGGACAATGTAGAGTAGTCTCATTTCTTATAATATTCTAAGATAATATTATCTCAACCTACTTGGAACAATACCCACCACCATTTTCACTCCTCACACCCTTCATGGTTTTCCTACTTTGTGTTTAAACTTTCAACCAACGTCACAAAATATTCAAGAGATTCACTTTTCTTCCTCGTGATGTAAACCCACGACTTCCTTGAAAATTTTGAAAATTTCTAAGTGAACGAATCCACATCCATAAACCATTTCTAAGTGAATGAATACTTGTCGTGGAATTTAAAATATTCATTTGAAATAATCATCCCAATGGAAGCCACATCCATAAACCCATAAATTTCTAATTGCACTAGCTCAAGCACCATAAATATTACTTCTTCCTTCCTTTTCTAGCAAATCTTCCTCTAGATCTAGATATCCTCCCACTAGATTTCACATCCTTCCACTCTTTAGAATGATTCTTAGTTTCCAAATCTTTTGAATCAAGTATTCATTTCAAAATTTCTTCTTGTCATATCTTCCTATAATAAATGACCTATAATCTCATCCATCTTGAGCTACTCCACCTTTGTAGCTCAACTAATCCAAAATCAAGTTATTCCAAGAATATAAAAGGCTATAAAATAAAGCCATACATCATTCATTATCCTTCATGTCATCATCGATGGCCTTGAAAGACACTTCTTCCTATAATAAATGACCTATAATCTCATCCATCTTGAGCTACTCCACCTTTGTAGCTCAACTAATCCAAAATCAAGTTATTCCAAGAATATAAAAGGCTATAAAATAAAGCCATACATCATTCATTATCCTTCATGTCATCATCGATGGCCTTGAAAGACACTTAAGGGATTAATGTGATATGGAACTCCATCACCATCCTTCATCTAAGATCATGCAACTCTTTCCATGAGACTAGATTCATGAGAACTCTTTCCATGAGACTAGATTCATGAGATATTTGGATTCATATAGCAATCTAAGTTTATCCCAAAAATCCTTGATTGTTGTGGCATTTAAAATATTCATGAGTATGAAACTAGACACATTCAAGCTAATCAAATATTTATCCTTATCATGTAACTTAATCCATCCTTCCTTTTGGATACTATTTGGTTTAAAGTATCTTTTAACATTGTCTCTTTCAAGTTTATCTCAACAATAAGATATGCCATTTCCAACTTACACAAATTGAAGTTGTGGTCATTGATTTTTTTTATCTCCCATTGTCTAAATAACATTTTTATTGTGCAAGTCTTCTTAGCATCCACTAAAGTTGACTACCTCAAAATAAATAATTACAATGACACAAATTTCCCAATTAAGCTCCTCAATCTCAATAATTAGACTTGTCAAGCTTTGTAATCAACACCTCAAAACAAGTCTTTGGCAATCTAAGATTTCACAAATTGAGTTTCTTCAACTATGGAAACAAATATGTCATGTTGAATCCAATAACTTCACTATGATACAAAGTGTTGAAATTGGAGAACTAATATGCTCAATAAAATATTGAACACAAAATATACACAATGATAAGCTCCAACTTTAGCTCTCTAAATGTAAACACTTTGTATAGCTAATATTACATCCCAAATTTAGATCTTCATTGAAATTAAGTGAACTACTATGCACAAAAAAATATTCAACATATAATACACACAAAAAGATTGGGGAGAAACAAAGTAGTCCAAACTTATTATTATCTTTCTCTTTTTCCAAATAATACAATCACATGAATTTTTTTTATACAATTCTCTACTCCTAAAATAAAGGCATGTACAAACATCAATGACTAGATACTTTCCATGTACAATAAAAAAAATACTCAATTGCATAGAAGCTTAATCATGTATCACATAATTTATTACTAGATATCCTAACAAAAGCATATGTGTGTGAGAAATTTCTTGGTAACGATATTATCCCATCATGGTCCAAAGGAAGACTAATCATAAAAAATAGAGGAATTTCAATCTCTCTCACAAATATACACATAGTTTTGTTGAGTTGTTGACTTTTATCATGGCTAGTGGTTGAGCCCTCCATATCGATATTTCGAGGAAGAGAGATATATTGTGTTATATTTTCCTTGATTTAGTTCAATTAGTTGTCACCATTATTGTAGATCAATTGGCCAGTTCCATACTAGTAGGTGTCTAATTTAAATCCCTATACATGAGGCACACTAGTGTTCAAAAAAACATAGTATTTCCACATAGGATGAATGTCTTAAACAATTGCTCACACAACTAGATCAAAGATCAATAAGCTAGTGTATTATTTGGTTAAAACAATCAAACAGGGAAATAATCCATGGTCCCAACCAACACAAGCACTTGAGGAAATATATTAATGAAAAATAAATAAAATTATAATATTCTCTCACAATTGATCTTTATCAAAAGCCCCTACATGCTCTTTAAACATAGATCATGGACCAATTGAGTGTTAATCCACTGATCAATATAGATGTTAATATTGAGGTGAATGTGATTCATCGGATCATTCTATGTCTAGAATATATTGTGATCATCAGATTACATAACTACAAATGCATACTAAAGAAACACACTTTTAACTAAAGACACATTAGATCAAGTTGATCTTAACTAAACTGTAAATGTCTAAATATCATAATTTCCCCCATTAAGAACAACTTGGGTTAGGATTGAAGGATTTAAAAAGGTGGTACAATAGGAGAAGGAATGAGGTGTTAGATCCTATGCCCCCTTAATGACAACTTCTTAAACTCATAACATAAATTGACGATTGAAAAACCTTGCTTTTGTAAGAGACTTTGTGAAAAAGTTTGCAACTTGATTAGTTGTAAGGAAAAAGAGAACTTCAGGAATGTGATCATAAATGATCTTTTTGATGAAGTTCATGTGTAGCTCAATGTGTTTTCTAAATTGATGTTAAAATGGATCTTTGGCAATCTTGATGGATTGTCACACCAAAGGCTGTTTGAATGCTACTTTTGGAATCCAAAATATGAAATGATATATCAAAGCCACAAGGATTCTTGAATTGTATTAATAATTTCTTGGTACTCTACCTCTTCTAAAGAAAGAGAAAGAACTTGGTGTTTCTTACAATCCAAGTTACAAGTTTCAGAACCAAGGTTGAAAATATAAACTATAATAGAGTTTCAATCATCAAGTTCACCATCCCAATTAGATTCATTGAAACCAACCACCAAAGGAGTCCCCCTTGAATTGTTGTGTATTCCAAATTGAACTATACCCATGATATATCAAATTATCTTTTTTTTTTTTTAATCTAATGGCTCTCATGGGGTGTTTGCATATACCAAGAAACATGACCAATAGGAAAATAAATATTAGGATGGGTATAATTCAAATATAAGAGGCTTCCAACTAACTTCCAATACAAAGTGGCATATGTTTTGAGTGTAGTAAAAGTGGAAACAAGTTCAACTCTAGACTAGAAGGGAGATGGTGATGGTTTACAATATTCCAAGTGAAATTGGAAAATAAGGTCACATGCATACTTATATGATGTAGCCAAAGCATGAGATTCATTCACAATATAAAATAAACCATGAAAACATAGGAGAATGGAAAAATAAATATATTTTATTCATTCTCCATCCTAATTATTACAATCGAAGTTCAACCCTTATAACTATTATCCAAGAGTTTCGAAAACAACTAATTTTAGAAAAACAATTGTTTGTTTAGAAAAACAACTAAATTTAGAAAATTCTTGCATGAATCTAAAATTGACCACTAACTAAGAGATAAATAGCGTGACACTATTTTTCAACTCACTTTTCTTATTAAGCTCATAAACTAAGATATAACTAATAATTGAAAAATTAAAAATTCTCGTAAAACACTAAAACCCCAATTTGAGGCCTTATATGAAGGAATTTGGCCTTGAAAAAGTGTCGAAACGATGTCCAATTGGATAGATACAATCGAAACAGCAGTGAACTCTTCAAGATGCAACTTCCCATAAAATTTCATCCCAAACAGATGATCGAGTCAAAAGTTATGACCCTCGGAAAATGCTCGAAAAATCCTTGCATCATTATACTAGGAAAGGGAAATTCATTTCTTGGTTTACAATACTTAGAGGCCAAGGAAATAATGCAAATAACCTAAGTCTACCATTTCAGATTTTTTCTTAAGGTTGGAATTCACATGGTTTAAAATTTTAGAGTCACTACTAGTGAGAATAAGGTCATTAACATAAAGAAAAAATATTTTGAAATGGTTTCTTACTTTCTTGGTATAAACATTGGGGTCAAAATAACATCTATAAAATTTGTTGTTAAGAATAAAGATATCCATTTTAGCATACCAAGCCCAAGGACCTTTCTTAATACCATAGAGAGATTTCTTAAGATGACAAACAATGCTAGTGTCATTTTGAACATAACCAAGAGGTTGTTCCATGTAAATTTTCTCTTGCAAATCCCCATGCAATAAGGAGGATTTAATGTCCATCTAATGGAACTCCCATTTATGTGAAGAAACAAGGTCTAGAACAAGGTGGATGAAATTCATTTTGGTTATGGGAGAAAAGGTTGCATTATAGTCAATTCCTTCAACTTGAGAAAATCCTTTGGAACCTAACCAAGCCTGCATCTTTCAAAACTTCCATATAATGCTTACATAGTTCTATATACCCATTTACATTTGAAATTTTTTCATCCTCTTGAAAGAGATACAACATCCCAAGTATTGTTCACCATAAGGAATGGTATTCTTCATTCATTGGTGTGTCCCAATCATGTTTTTAGATAATGAGTCTCTTAAAATTGAACCAAAAAAGAGGAGTCTCACTAGAAATATGAATGTGTATGATGCTAATATATAGGATCATTGATAATATCACCAACTACTTCTCATATTGTATGTACCCATCTAGGAAGAGGTGGTTCTAGTTAAACATTATGTTCAATGGACCCAACTAGAGGAAGGTGAGTAGGTGGAGGTGTATATTCATCCTCACTATCATCATCTAAAGAAGAGACCAAAATATTATCACTAAGAAAAATTTGGGAAGAAAATATGGCATAGACATCGAACATAGCTCGCAGGCTTAAGATGGAAGAAACATTAAATTAGGCTCCTAAGCCAATAGATTTTTATCAAACTTAGAATATATCCTAATAATAATATTATTAGATTGAGATTGAAGAATCCTATAACCTTTGACATCTTTAGAATTGACAAAAACATACTTCTCACTTTTAAGTTGTAATGTGTTCCTTTTTTCATTAGGAATGTGAACCCATGTTTTACTACCAAATACATGGAAGTGGATTACATCTATTTTAATGTTAGTTCACGGTTCTTCCATTTTCATGTTTTTTAACGTCTTTGTAGGAGTGGGATGTACTATGTTATTGGTACAATTAATGGCTTTTGCCTAAAATTAAACACTTAATCCCTTAGATTGGATCATACAATTTGTCATTTCCTTTAAGGTTTCATTCTCTATTAGGAACATCATTTTATTGTGGTGTATATGGAACAATATGTTGCATATGAATACCTTATGTAGTGCAATAACTTGAAAATTCATTGTTAACATATTCACCTCTACCATTTTTTCTTAACCTTTGTAGTTGATGTCTAGATTTTTTTTCTACAAAGGCCTTGTAGGCCAAAAGCATGTCAAAGACTTTACTCTTAAGTTTTAAAAAAATAAACCAAGTCCATATGAAGAAGTCATCAATGGAAGTTATGAAGTAATTGCACCCAAAGAAACAAGGAGAAGAAAGCAAACCATAAAAAAAACACTATGAACACACTATAAGGGGGCTGAGGTGTTCCAAGAGGCATGTTTGTAAAAATTGTCTGGATGATGTTTGTAAAGAACATGATGAGCAAAAACTCCATCTCTACAATAAACTAGTGGAAGACTATTCACCATATTTTTATTACATAGCTTTTATAATGAGTGGTAGTTTAGATTTCCAAATCGCTCATGCTAAAGTTTTCTCAAGTAATCACTATGAGAAATAAAAATTGATGGAAAACATGATGACCCAAAGTTGTCAATTTTTTACAACTTGATAATATCATCAATGATTCTAGTTGCTAGGACATGCTTAGGATCATTTAAATCATTGATTACAACTTAGTGAGATGAAAACTCTATTCTTTTAAATTCACCCAAATGAATAATTTGATATATTGATAGAAGGTTGGAGGAGAGACTTGAAGCACACAATGCATTATTAAAATGACCACCATCTAACTAAACTATTCCAAAATCTACAACATTAAGAGATCCATCATCACCAAAAAATATTTGTTTGATGTTACACTCATTAAGAGTAGAAAAAATGGATTTATCCTTATCCATATGATAGTATGTTCTAGAATCAATAAGCCACTCAATATAAGTAAATGTTACGTTGAAGGGAAAAAATGCATGTCTATGAGAAGCATAGTTGGAAGAAGAAGAATTAAAATTCATGTTGTGCTTCTTCATTGTTGCTTCTAAGGCCTCCATTTTTTTAAAACATTTAGACTCTAGATTACCATCTCATCCACAAAAATTGCAATGTTTCTCGATCTTCTTGCTTTTTATTTTTTTATTTTGGTCCTTTATCACCATTGGGATTATAAGTTGGCAGAGAGGGTTTGGGACCCTTATTTTGCTTGTTATTGTGAGGATGTTGATTCTTTGAATTCTTGTATTTTTCCTTTTATTTAGCCACTAAGGATTTGTTATATGTATTTGTTAATGTTTAAGCCATTATTATAGTTCTTTGCATATTAGATAACAATAGCATAATACAAAATCACTGAGAAATACACAATCACAAGAGACACAACATTTATCCTAGGAAACCCTCTAGGGGAAGAAAACACAACAAAACTTCGTTAATATAGATAGCCAATACAATGCCAAGAGATCTCTTAAACTAATATAGAAAGTCCTCTCTCGGATATGTGTTACTCTCTCTCCTTCTTCTCTAACTGCAGATCCAAAACTTGTCTCACGAAATGAGCAAGTGAGTTGTGTCTAAGTGAGGCACTAGCCTCCTTATTTATATTAGACTAGCACATGTGAAGTGTCTCTTCATTGGCAGGCCCGACTTCTCCAACTAGGTGGTTATAACCTCCTTTATTATAATTGAATGCCCTTTTAATATTTTTTGGGGCCAACTTCTTATTTTTCCTCTTACAATTATCTTTTGACCAATCCGCAAAAGGGGATTTGGTCCTTTATAATAACCTACATGATCAATCCATAATGGGGATTGAT
Organism: Picea engelmannii; assembly: GCA_009831015.1. Classification (NCBI taxonomy): domain Eukaryota; kingdom Viridiplantae; phylum Streptophyta; class Pinopsida; order Pinales; family Pinaceae; genus Picea; species Picea engelmannii. Next base: position 72,373 of record ML789780.1, on the reverse strand, counting down.
CCAATGAATAATATATCAAATAATAATAATAATACACTTTGCAGTTACATTATTTTAACACTCCCCCTTAACAAGAAGAGTATTCTTCAGTAGCATCATGTGAGAGAGAGAGGCCTTTATCATCAACAACATCAAGTAGGTGAGAGGACAGCATCATCAATATAATCTTGGAACACTGACTGGCATATCTATAAATCATCGGAAGTTTTCTTCATCGACAACATCATCATTCTCAAAGGAATGCCATCATCATCTGCATCACTATGTATTAGTATAAAAAACTGATACATCATCATCATCATCATCATCATCATCACAACATGAGGTTGGCTCATCATAATACAGGACTAGCTTTACATCACAGCTATCAAGTTGGAATCTCAGTACTCATCTCATCTCAATGACTTACTTTACGTCACAACACTCAGGCTGGAAGCAAGATACTAGATTGGCTTTATGTCACAACTATCAGGCTGGAAGCACAGTACTAGTCTCATCTCATTGTCTTGATTTACGTCACAACACTCAAGTTGGAAGCAAGATACTAGACTGGATTTACGTCACAGTCATCAGGCTGGAAGCACAGTACTAGTCTCATCTCATCGTCTTGCTTTATGTCACAACACTCAAGTTGGAAGCAACATACTCGTCCTTATTTACATCACAACCATTTGTTCAGAAGAAGGATACTGGATTGGCTTTACGTCACAGATATCCAGCCAGAAGCTCAATGCTAGTCTCATCATATCATCTTTCTTTATGTCACAACCATCAGGTCGGAAGCAAGGTACACATCCTGCTTTATGTCACAACCATCAGGTCAGAAGCAGGGTACTAGACTTGCTTTATGTCGCAGTTATATAGCCGGAAGCATAGTACTAGTCACACATCATCTTGCTTTACATCACAACCATCAGGTCGGAAGAAAGGTACTCGTCTTTCTTTATGTCGCAACCATCAAGTCAGAAACAAGATACTAGACTCTCTTTACATCACAGTTATCCAGCTGGAAGCACAGTTCTAGTCACATCACATCATCTTGCTTTACGTCACAACCATCAGGTCAGAAGCAAGAGATGTCTTATCTCAGCATCTACTCCCCATTTCGAGGAGAGTCCTTTCAGACTATACCAAGCTTATCTCAAAAGTACTCAAACTTTATATGAGATGGTGGCTTGATCAACACATCAACAACTTGTTCATCCGTGCTAATGTACTAGAGATTTTAAGGCTCCTCTCTGCACCATGTCACAGATGTAATGATATTAAATCTCTATGTGTTTCGACCTGTTGTGGTATACAAGATTCTCTGTCATCTTTATGCAGCTTTGGTTGTCACATAGAATCAAGGTTGCTCTCATCTCTAAGTCAAATAGTCCAGTCAACAACTTTCGAAGCCATATAGCTTCGCAGCTGGCAGAACATGCAACAATGTATTATGCTTCCTCTATGCTGAGAGAAATACTAGATTTATTCCTACTCTGCCACGAGATCATAGCTAATCCCAAATTGAAACAACATCCTGAAGTGATTTTCCTATCAGAAACACTTCCTACCCAATCTGCATTAGTATATCCACTCAATGTGAAATCATGATCTCCATCATAGATGAGACCACAATCTATTGTACCTTTAAGGTACCTCATCACATGTTTTGCAGCCACTAGGTGAACACGTCTGGGTTCTACCAGAAACTGACTCAAGGTGTTCATGGAAAAACAAATGTCTGGTCTGGTGTTCATCAGGTACATCAACGATCCAATAATCTATCTGTACAATGTGGCATCAATCAACTCTGACGAAGTATCGACCAATAGCTTCAGCTTCGCTTCCATGGGTGTATTCATGGGCTTGCATTCCAACATGATGAATCTCTTCAAGATTTCAACCGTATACTTCCCTTGGTTAAGGAAGATCCTCTCAGGACTCAGCCATACCTCAAGACCTAAGAAATAATGCATTAGGCCAAGGTCTTTCATTTCAAATTCCGAGGCAAGTCTCTTTTTACATTCAATGATGAGATTTTCTTCTCCAGTTAAGAATAAGTCATCCACATATAGTAGTAAGATTACTGGCTCATCATTCATGATCTTGAAGTAGAGGTTAGAGTCTTCTTTACTCTTGGTAAAGCCTAAGATTGTCAAGAAACTATTTATACAGCCATACCAAGCTCTAGGAGCTTGCTTCAATCTATATAAGTCTTTGTTTAATCTGCAGACATGAGACTTCCTGTCTTCAACCTCAAATCCTTGGGGTTGCTCTATATACACTTCCTCTTCGATGACACCATTTAGGAAAGATGTCTTTATGTCCATCTGGTGCAACTTTCACTTCATCTTAGCTGCAAGAGCTATGATGGCTCTGATCGAAGTATATCTGGCTACAAGAGCGAATGTCTCTTCATAGTCAATGCCTTCTTTCTAATAAAAGCCACGAGGGACAAATATATTATGTCGGATCCCAAACTTGCCAAGCGATTGGTGCCATTTCTAGCCTAGTCATAATCGGTGAAGTCTATGAGATCCAACTTGAAACTTGTTGCATAGTGGATCCCATAATTGATGGTTCCCTCAACATATTTGAGGATGCGCTTGGTAGCCTTCTAGTGTTTAAAATGGTTTTTTAATGATGCCAAAGGTAGACTATCATGACATGTCCAAGGATACAACTTGAAAAATAGAGGAGGCATCCTTAAGAAGACAAGATGAAGTAGATTGGAAAGGTGTCTATGCCTCGAAATGGATAACTCCCAAATCATACCATTACCATGAAGAAAAATATATGTTCATTTTGGATGAAATCTCAACCATTGATTCATCGGATAATGATATTGACAAATGGAAATTGTTGGATCTTGTAAGATTTGTTTCAAGGAGGAAAGGCCAGAGCCTTAACTACGATGTAGGTGTTAACCTTCAAATAAATATTAACTGTTGGATGAGGTATCATGATAACCATTATATCGTGAGAGTGGTTGAGTATGAGGCTGTATTGGAACTTCGACGAGAGAGGGCTTGTCTCAATAGGGGCCGTTGGATCAATATGAGAGTGATATCGATGAATTTTGGACTATGGATGTTGAAGATAGATCTGTCGGAAGGTAAGGACATCAGATTGTTTGAGTGTGAGGATGTAATGGAGCTCCAATGGGAGAAGCTCTGAGTTAACAAGAGTCATTGAACTATCAGAGCAGTTGTGGGAGATAACATGGATCATTGATGGATTATTGAAAGGAAAGGCGTCGGAGGTCTCATAGTGAAATGTCCATGGAGGTACTTCGATAATGAGGGACTCTAATAATGATAGTTACGGTGAGACAACTGAGATGAAACATCATCTCTAATGTCAGAGACATGAAAGAAGAAAGGACAAAACCACGTTTCAAGTGCCAAGTCAGCAAGGTATACGAAGAAGGGTTGGAGGAAGTGATGACGTCATAGTCACATCAGTGCCATATCATTTGCTACATGTAATTCCACATGTTGTATGGAAATTAGGCCATGTGTCATGAGTAGATATGAGTACCATAGATGTGATGTCAAGATAACATGTTCTGATAGCATAACAATCAAGGTGGCGTCAGGATGCCAACGTGTTAGCTAGAATATCCCAAAGGGTGACACATGTCATTTATTTATTGTGTGAAACAAAAGTGGGCCCCAGTTGGACATGGATATTGTTATGACATCGTATCAAATATTATTCATTGATTTGGGTAGTGAGAATATCTCCATTGTTCATTAGAGAGGCTCTAGTCAGAGTAGATTGTGTTACCTATATTGGAGGTACTTCGAAAAAGGAGCTTCGAGGATAAATATAGAGCATAGGTTGGCATGCATGAGAGATGAAATATCATCTTGGGTCGTTTCAGGTCCCACCTGACCATCTCACGAATAGTTAGAGTGACATGGGATAATCGATGTCCAGGTAGGAGCGACACGATTAGAGATGTTTATTTTATACTGTGAGGATCATTGGATATTTCAGAGTATGTGCCATTAGAGAGATTATGGTCAGAGTGGAGTTGACGGACATGTTCCGATGAAGAGGACTCTGAGTGTAAACAATAGCCATTGATCATAGATTTAATGACTATTGAGTGACGAGGTCATGTTTGAGTGTTTTGTGTACTCTTACGAGCCCAATGTCGAGGATACAATTGATGGATGAGATCAAATATGGAATATATCTAATAGTGGATGAGTGTTGAGGTCTCATTGGTCCGATAGACTCGGTGGTCTTGATGAAATCGATCACAAATGGACATCCTTGATTGTTTGAAGGATTGATTAGACGGGTGGTTATGTGTTTTTTGTGCTGTGAACAATCGACGGTTAAGATCAAGCAGAGAGATGATCGAACGGTTGTTGAGGGTCATGATGGTGTTGAGTATTTCTACATCCTGATGGTCTCGATATGAAGAAAAACATATTGACGGTCATTATTTGTTCGAGGAGGAATGTTTTAGGTTGATTCTGTGGAGATCTAAAGTTGACTTGAGTTCAGAAAAAATTCTTGGTGTATGAGATCCAATGTATATAATGATTCTAGGATTGTATTGAAGAAGGAATTCGTGCGATGGATGGGTGAAGAGCAAAAACAAGAAGTGCGTGGAAGAAGAGGTGTGAAGACTAGGGGCTTTGAGGCTCCCAAGAGAATGGAAGAAAGGAATATTTGAATTTCCAAGGGAGGAAGGGTGGATCTCATAAGGGGATTGAAGTCCTCATTTTAAGTGGGTTCTTACATTGCATTTTGGTGCCTTCTTTATCAACAAGTGGGTTCTTGCAGTTTAAGTTGGTTCATGTAGTTCTACAAGTTGGTGCTTGTAGCAACGATTGGTGTCCTAGGTAGGTTGGTGTTTGTAATCATTATTTTTTAGTTAGTTCTCAGTCAAGGATATTGGTGTCTACTGCATGTTGATGCATGCAATCATTGTGACAATAGGTTGGTGCCTACAAAATCTTATAAATAATTTTTTTGTGGTTCTCTCATTTGGGTTTCCACGCTAAATATCTGTGTACTATGTTTTTTTGTTGATATTTGGTGATATGATTAATTATCTACATTTCTTATGATTAATTATGTAATAATTTCTTAAAGTGGTAAACATTAGAAAGTGGTAAAAATCTATTTAATATTGATTCACCCCCCTCTCTGTATTAGTGTATATTCCAACATCCAATGTAACTCATGCAGCTCCTACATATACCTGGATATGATCCCCAATGAATATGATAGATTCAATCAGGTGTGGGTGAGATACAAAAGACTCCCTACAATTTTTCGATACAAGGTGTTTTCCACCATTGGTGTATCTCGACCATCCTCAAGTCTAACCCCAGATAAGAAGAGTGTAGGTGCATACTTGCAGTCTATCATATGGAATATCTCCATGATATTCAAAGCATAATTTGGTTGAGATAGCTTGATGCTTGAAGCATCCTAGCTAATCTCAATACCAAGAAAGAAATGGAGTGGACCCATGTCCTTCATCGAAAATGTGTCATGAAGAATGCCCTTGATGGAAACAATCGTTGAATCTGAGTTGTCGGTGACCAAAAGATCATCCATATACAAGAATAGTATTAGAAGTGGTTTAGTGGTCCTCAACATGTAGACATTAGGATCAGATTTGCATCTGAAAAAAAAATTGGAGAGCAAGTAGGAGTTCATATTTGCGTGCAATGCTCTAGGGCTTTCTTGAGGCCATAGAGTGAATTTTTGAGTCGACACACTAAAGATGAATTTTGTATGAATCCATTTGGATGATCCATATAAATATCTTCTGATAGATCCCCGTGAAGAAAATAATTCTTCATGTCCATCTTATGTACTTCCCATCCCATGGATTCTCCAATGGAAAGGGCCAACCTGATAGAATCTAAATTTTCTACTGGAGAAAATGTCTCATCATAGTCAATCTTGTGGATCTACTAAAATCCCTTGGCAACCAATCTTTCCTTGTGTCTTCTCACATCTCTATCTGCTTCCCTTTTGGTCTTGTAGACCCATCTGCATCCAACAAGCTTCTTGTCTGAAGGAAGCTGAACTAGATCCCAATTTTTGTTCTCAAGGAGAAAGTTGAACTCCTCCTGCATGGATTATTCCTAGAAGGGGTTCCCTACAACCTCTTTATAGGTATGTGGGATTGAATATTGAACCATATAACAATGCAAAGGCAATGTGGGTTCGGTGGTAGTGAGTACATGAGGAGGATCCTCAAACTGATATATGGTCCTCCTTGGATCCGCTTGATCCCCAACAAAGTCTCCTGCATCATAAAGTGTTGATTGTGCCCACTTGGGAATTTTCTTTGGCTCCTCATATGCATGTATTGACTCTGCATGTGAATTCTCTAATGTGCATCTATATCCTTTTAATACTCTGAATATGTATCGGAACTCAAATCTATGGTGTGATCCAAATGTGTGTACTCATCATCCACAACTTGTGGAAGTACAAAATCCACTATATGTGGTTCATGTGGAGCATGTGAGGGACTTTCCTAGAACTGGAAACTACACTCAATAATGATTTGGTCCATAGAGGGATCAAGTAATCTATATCCCTTCACACCAATGGGATAAACGACAAAGATGCATGGGTGGATCTAATGCTTTCCTCTTCTCAAAGGGAACGTGGGCCCATGCGCGTGATCCAAATATACATAAGTGGGTGACTTTTGGTTTGTTTCCACTCCAAGCCTCAAAAGGAGTCTTGTCCTTAACATATCTATGAGGAGATCTATTTTGAATGTGATTGGCACAGGTAAGTGCCTCAACCCAAAGCTTGGGAGGAAGTGCCTTTGCATGTAGCATGCAACTGGACATTTCTTTGAGAGATTTGTTTTTTTTCTCAACAACCCCATTCTGTTGCAAAGTATATGGTACTGTGTGCTACAACTGTATCTCAGATTCAAGAAAAATATTTTGAACATCTCTATTTACATACTCCCCCCCATTATTTGTACAGAGGGATTTGATCTTTCTCCTTGATTGAGTCTCAACAAGTGATTTGAACTCTTTGAGATGATCTAATACCTCGAACTTTTGTCTAAGAAAAAATACCCAACTGTAACATGACTAATCATCCAAAAATGTAAGCATGTACCTTTCCTTACTGATGGATGGATGCGGGAATGGACCCATGAGATCAAATTGAACCATATCCAATGGAGAGGAGGCCTTGTGAGCCTTCCTCTTCTTTAAATTGTCTTGAGTATTCTTTCCAATCCTTCACAAACCCCTTTGGAAAAAAGGATATCAAGTAACTTAGTGACCATCCCCTTCTTTCTAAGTTGTTGCATGTACATGAAGTTCAGGTGACCAAACCTCTCATGCCATAATATAGTACTATCATCGACATGTATAAGTAGTACATAAGAATCAGGTTCAATAAACTTAGTGAAAATATATAATCGAGATTGGTGATTTACCTCCTCAAAAGCAATATTGGAGTTGTCTTGCATGTCGAATATGGACATAGAGTCTGGTGTGAACTCCACCTTTTTTCCTAAGCCTACGTGTGTAATCTGATACGTCAAGAGAAGATTCATGAAAAGTTGAGTAACATGTCGAATGTTCTCAAATCTTCCATGATCTAGTTCCACTCCATTTTCCAGTGGCCTCGATTGGAGAGTCATCCCCCATGAGGGATAAGAGGCCTCGTGCATGTAGTTACATGATAGAATATCCTTTGTAGTTTCCATGTGATGGGAAGTGCTTGAATCTAAAATCCATGTGTTGGGATAATAATGAATAGATACTAATGCATGAGGATTACATTTCTTAGGGGCTCGATATTCCTAGGGGATTGATCTTCTGAACTCTTCTTGATATCTTAGGAATAAAGTCCTCGAGATTGTTCTTCTTAAGTATTTGTGCCATAAGATCTATTTGATTCTTCATGCATGAAGATTATGGATGGTTCCTGCAATTGGAGTAACCACAATTCTTCCCTTGATTTATTTTTCCACCTTTGGTACCCGAGCAATCATTGAAGGGTTTGGAGTATCCTTCCTTCTTTGGCTCTGCATATGCCTTTCCTTTTCCTTTTAATTTGGATTCAATATTTTGAGAGTTGTTTTCATCATGAAAAAAAAATGCATGTGCCTTCCCTTGATTATTCCCATATGAATGAGCTTATCCTGCTCCTATGTCAAATCCTCAATAAAATTTTACAATGAAGGCATGGTTTAGGTTAGTCCTGCAGTGAATCTGTTAGAATGAAATGTGGAGAAAAATACACTATATTTTGGTCCAAGTTTTTCCATGATATCAAGAACTAGTTTTTTTTCTTGTTTGGATTTGTCGATACCATAGTATGTCAATTCACAATGGAGAGATTTAAATTTGGTGAAGAAATATTTGAAATTGTCAAAGTTCTTTGGAGCCAAGGAGTTTCGTTCTAATTTGAGCAAATGGCCCCTCATTTCATCCTTCTTACCAAAGATACCATCCAATGTGGTCCATATCTCATTTGGTGTCTTGCATGCCTCGATGTGAAACGATAGGTGAGGAGAAATATACATGCATATGAGACCGTGAGCCTCGTCCATGCGAATCAAGTACTTGGATTTTTCCACTATTGAGGTGGGTTCTACTTATGTTTCCATGGCTATCCGATACAAACCTATACCCCTGAGATGGTGTAGAATTATTTTCTTCCATTCAAATTAATTATATGGAGTTAGAATTGTAGATGCCGGAGATTCCATCTTTCTTGTTGCTTTGTTCTGTAAAAGAGTGTTGGTGATGATACTTGTTAGTGGCCTGTGGGATTTGATACCATGTAGATTTTATGGGATACCTGCATAGAATATCTATCTAACAATGAAACATACACATCTTACAATAGTGGATGAAGAGAGAAGACAAAATTAGAGAAAAGAATGAAAGAATTTATATTATCTCAGTAAGAGAATGTTATAATACAAGTGATATACTATATATGACACAACTAAATTTTTTCAGTAGCCAAGATAATGCACATTAGGAGTGTTCTAGAGAGATGTGACACACACTGACAATCACTAGAGTCAACTTCTAGCTATTCCTAGTTAACTAGCCATGTGGTCGCCAGTTAACTAGATAAATGAGAGTGAAATGAGGATAATATCACTCACACATGTGGAATGCACTTTATTGGTGATGATCTGAATGCAAGTGCACATTTATGGTGATGATCCTGAGGTTAGCGTGCAACACTTGATGATAAATCCAAGGTTGATATGTAACACTTCACTTAGCTATTCTAACTAAAAGATAACTAAGGATTGACTGGAGGGTATGTGGCACCCTTGTCCAGGGGAGAATATCCTCAATGAGGGGAGAATATATCAGACTAAGGGACCCTCAACATATCCAAATAAACTTAGGAAAATAAAATCGTAGGTGTGTGTAATATCTCCAAGAACGTTTACCTCAAAAACCCTTTTTTTTCCCACAAAAAGAAAAAAAAAATTAGCATGGTCCACAAAAAACAAGAGAATTTAAAAAATAAATAAATCAAAACTTAACAATGATAAGGTTAGATCTTAGTTATCTTGCTAGAAAATGCAAGTTCTCTCTATTTTTGATTTTTTGAGCTTACATAAAGTGTAGAAAAGGGCATACACGGAAAATAAAATACTTTACACTCTATTTTTTAATCTTTCAATATCACATAGAAAACATGGAAAACAATCTACATGGATCAGAAAGAGTAGAAAATTGGGAATATAAACAAATCAAATCAAAATATTAACATCGAAAAAAAAATTAAAAAGGTGTAATGAAAATTAGAAATGCATGGAAATGGTAGAAATTAGAAATGTTTTGATGGATGCGACGACATACGTTGAGGATATAGATACCATGTTTGACAAAGAAAGGTATTTCCACACAAGATTAACACCATATTAAATTGATCACACAACTAAATCAAATATCAGTACACTAGTGTATTATGTTGTTAGAACCCTCAAAGAGGGAAATAGTCCACGTAATGTAAAAGAAAATTTATACATAAAAAAATTTCACAATCAATATTTAGCAAATGACTCTCTTTAAATAGAGATCATGTACCAATTGAGTGCTAATACACAAATCAATATAGTCCTTAGTATCAAGGAGAATATGTGCTGTCATATCTCTTTATATCTAGAACATCTCATGACTATCAGATTATATAAATAACTACAAATGCATATTAATTCACACTAAAGACACATATTTTTACCTAAATACACATTAGACCAAGTTAATCCTAACCAACGCCTAAATGTCTAAATATCCTAACAACTAGTATATGCTAACAAGTTTACTATTGATGTCATGCATGAATGGGGGGAAGCATTCCCTAAAAAATAAGCTTGACTCACACGTCCACATTTAAGTGAAGAATAAGCTTTGTTACTATCTTTCCACCTCCATATAGTAGTATGAAATTCTATACCAACAATATTCAATATAATCAATACCCCGCATTCAACAAACCCCGCGTAAGGGGGGAGCATGCACACCATTTGAACCTAAGTTATTGTCAAAACAATTTCTATACCACAACTAATACATTATATATAGATATATATGTATGTATAGTAGAGAGCATAATGAAGAAAAAAAACTGTTGTGAAAATAAGAATAAAATCTTTCATCTTTATAATGAAATTGGGCATTGGATAATACATATAATGCCTCACAAAAATAAAATCCATGAACATTGTGAAAAAAATAAAATAGAGGAAGAAAAACACATTCCAACCTATATAGACATCAAATTCCATTCGAGATCGAAGGTTTTCACAATTATTCATATTGTTTTCTGAGCTTTGTGGAATGAAACTATGTAAGAAATTTTGAAATGTCCAATGTTTCAAATGGACACTCCACCCATTGTCGGGGACTAGATAAGCTGACAATAGGTAGAATCCACTCAAACTTTTGTGCACACTTTAATTCCATAAAGCAACATCAAATTTTGTTTTCTAAAACATTTAACCCATACACACCAAAATGATTTTAGAAAAATTATTTCTAAATTATTTGATCACAAAATCATGTTAAAAGAAATTAATTGATATTGAAATTTGATCTATTTAAAAATAATAAAACAAAAATAATCTTAATACAAGTTATTCTTCATCATAAATACAATTAACTTCTTATTTTAAAAATCTAAAACATCTTAATATAATTATCTAAATTCAATAATTTATGAAAACTATTTAGATCTT
>ML789780.1:33111-49036 GCA_009831015.1 Picea engelmannii | reverse complement strand
AGTACCCTGGTATGCTCCATCTAAAAATCCCAAATGCTTAGTGTGATCTATAATCGGTTCTTAAGGATTCTTGAAACAATATTCTTTGGTTGCTTACTTCCTTCCCCATAAGAGACTCTAATGTGATGTGCAAGTATTCCTAATTGTGCCTCCTTATCTTCAAAAATCAACTTGTTTCTGGCTAACCAGATGCTCCATAACACATACCGAGGTAGTGCTCTATGTGAGGAAACAAATTTATCAGTCATCCAAAATTTCATACATTCTGATTATTAGATTTTATTAAATTTTCAGAGAAATAGATTTACCATAGTATTTATATCTTCTTTTACGTTCAACAACCATATACTAAAAATGTAAGTAGGATAACCAAGCACAAGAAGACACAAATATTTATCCTGGTAAAACCCCAAACCCGAGAAAACAACTCGGCCAACTTTTCTTAGAGAGAATCCTTTTGATAATACAATACAACCATGAACAAGCTCTATTCATAAGATAAAAATTGTTGATAAAGAAACCCTGATACAAGAACTTATCACTTCTCCTTTTCTAACCCTAGGTAAGGTAGATGAGGCACTACACAATACTAGCGCAACTCTACTTGAGATAGCGCACAAGAGAAATCGCCAAGAACAAGATAGTGCACCACAAAATTGGCACACCTGACAACTGCAACTAAAACTGGCACAAGACAATTGAGCAATACACACTATGTTAAGAGAGTTGATGTGATTATTATGAAATGAGAAAGGAATCACCTTTATTTATACTTGTTTCATCACTTAGATAGGGTCGACTTCTCTTCCTAGAAATTATATTTCTACTTTATTATTTTCCTGTGGGCCGACTTCTCTTCTTGGAAATTCTATTTCCACTTTATTGTTTTCTTGTGGGTCGAATTCTCTTCTGGGGTGTTCTTCAACTATTCAATGGTCTTACTTTGACTTCTTGGAATCTTCTTCTTATTCTTTAAGAAAAGTTTTCCAAGAAGGAATACCTCTCCAAAACATCAACACTTCCTCTTATCTAGGGAGGCATTCTTCTATGATGTTCTCTTCTAATAGTCCCAATCACACCCATCCATTTCACATGGCATGGGAAAGGCTACCACCATAGTCAGAAGACTACGTTGCAAGTATCTATGATGTTTCTCCTCTCCTAGTAGTCCCAAACATACCCATCCACTTCACATGGTATGGGAAAGACTACCACCATAGTCATAAGACTATGCTATGATATTTCTCCCCTCCTAGTAATCCCAATCACACCCATCCCTTTCACATGGTATGGGAAAGACTACCACCATAGCCCCATTCACACCTAGCCGCTTCACATGGTTTAGGAAAGGCTACACCATGGTCCCAATCATACCTAGCCACTTTACCTTGCATAGGAAAGAATTGTACCGGGATACTCATTACTCCCTCAGTCACTTCACATTATTGATCTGGGAAACCTTTGGACAAAGGGAGAGTATCTTCCCGCTGTAGGAGAAACATCACAACTCCCTCTCAATGAGAATGGGCATTCTGCATCACACCAAGATTGTCTCTAAAGTACTCATACTTCACTCTAGATAGAGTCTTGGTGAGAATGTTTTCTATCTTCTCATCTGTGGATATGCACCATAGCTCCATTGCTCCTTTCTGCACCATCTCTTGGATGAAATGGTATTTTATCTCTATATGATTTGATTTGTAATGAAAGACTGGATTCTTTGAAATCTTTACACAAATTTGATTATCAAAATATGCCAAAGTAAAGTTGGCTCCAACTCTAGATCAAATAACCCTGCAAGCAACTTTCAAATCCACACTGCTTCACAGCTTGCAACACTGGCTGCTATATATTCTACCTATGTTGTATTGAGTGCCACCGAAGTCTATTTTTTTCTCAACCATGAGATCATACCTGATCCCAAATTGAAGCAACATATTGATGTGATTTTCCTATCCATTGCACTCCTCGCCCAGTCAGAGACTGTATAACCTTGCATCTGTACTTTACCGTCCAATACATATTTGAGTCCATATCCAACCGTACCATGCACATACCTCAACACATGCTTTGTTGCTACCAAATGTAAATGTCTAGGATCAACCATGTATTGAATCAATGTGTTCACTGCAAAGAATATATCTGGCATGGTGTTAACCAGGTACATCAAGGATTCAATCAATTGTGTGTACATCGTGGGATCAACCAAATCTGAAGAAGAATCACTCAAGAGATTCAGATTCGTAACCATAGGTGTGGCCATGGACTTGCAATCCATCATCTTGAATCTCTATAGGATCTCAATTGTATACTTTCCTTGACTAAGGAAGATTTCATTTGGTCTCTGCCACACCTCTAATCCTAATAAATATTGCATCAATCCCAGATCCTTCATTTTGAACTCTAAAGTGAGTTCCCTCTTACACCCATCTGTGAGCTTCTCATCCCATGTAAGGAACATGTCATCCACATATAGTACCAATATCAATGGGAAACCATCTTCAACATTTTAGTAAAGGTTTGGATATGCACCACTCTTGGCAAACTCCAATATCATCAAATAATTGTTTATTCTGGCATACCATGCCTTGGGTGCCTGCTTAAACCCATACACATATTTCTTTAATTTACAAGTATGGTACTCCTTCCCATGGATCAAAAAAACTTGTGGATGCTTTATGTACACTTCTTCTTCAATTACACCATTCAATAAAGTGGACTTGACATCCATCTGGTGTAATTTCTATCCCATGACAAAAGCAATAGAAATAATAGATCTAATGGAAGTGTACCTCTATTGGAGCAAATGTCTCATCATAACATTCTCCCTCTTTCTCAGAGAATCCTCTAGCCAGAAATATAGCTTTGTACTTCTCTATGCTTCCATTTGTAGAATCTTAACCTACTTGTCCACTGCAACCTTAAGTAGGATTGAGAGGCCTTAGAGTCAAGTTAGAAATGTTACTTTTACCAATTTCCCAGTCCATTAAAAGTTTGGAGACACCAAAGACATGTAGCCTCTTAACCTTCATGTCCACTGTAACCTTAAGTAGGATCCAGAGGGTGTATAGTTCTACTCTATTGTTTGTGACCAAACCTTCCTCATACTTTACTAAAAAGTAATTTGCATTATATAAATAAAGAATGGCCCCATCTCCACAAGTTCTTCGAGTACCCTGGTATGCTCCATCTAAAAATCCCAAATGCTTAGTGTGATCTATAATCGGTTCTTAAGGATTCTTGAAACAATATTCTTTGGTTGCTTACTTCCTTCCCCATAAGAGACTCTAATGTGATGTGCAAGTATTCCTAATTGTGCCTCCTTATCTTCAAAAATCAACTTGTTTCTGGCTAACCAGATGCTCCATAACACATACCGAGGTAGTGCTCTATGTGAGGAAACAAATTTATCAGTCATCCAAAATTTCATACATTCTGATTATTAGATTTTATTAAATTTTCAGAGAAATAGATTTACCATAGTATTTATATCTTCTTTTACGTTCAACAACCATATACTAAAAATGTAAGTAGGATAACCAAGCACAAGAAGACACAAATATTTATCCTGGTAAAACCCCAAACCCGAGAAAACAACTCGGCCAACTTTTCTTAGAGAGAATCCTTTTGATAATACAATACAACCATGAACAAGCTCTATTCATAAGATAAAAATTGTTGATAAAGAAACCCTGATACAAGAACTTATCACTTCTCCTTTTCTAACCCTAGGTAAGGTAGATGAGGCACTACACAATACTAGCGCAACTCTACTTGAGATAGCGCACAAGAGAAATCGCCAAGAACAAGATAGTGCACCACAAAATTGGCACACCTGACAACTGCAACTAAAACTGGCACAAGACAATTGAGCAATACACACTATGTTAAGAGAGTTGATGTGATTATTATGAAATGAGAAAGGAATCACCTTTATTTATACTTGTTTCATCACTTAGATAGGGTCGACTTCTCTTCCTAGAAATTATATTTCTACTTTATTATTTTCCTGTGGGCCGACTTCTCTTCTTGGAAATTCTATTTCCACTTTATTGTTTTCTTGTGGGTCGAATTCTCTTCTGGGGTGTTCTTCAACTATTCAATGGTCTTACTTTGACTTCTTGGAATCTTCTTCTTATTCTTTAAGAAAAGTTTTCCAAGAAGGAATACCTCTCCAAAACATCAACACTTCCTCTTATCTAGGGAGGCATTCTTCTATGATGTTCTCTTCTAATAGTCCCAATCACACCCATCCATTTCACATGGCATGGGAAAGGCTACCACCATAGTCAGAAGACTACGTTGCAAGTATCTATGATGTTTCTCCTCTCCTAGTAGTCCCAAACATACCCATCCACTTCACATGGTATGGGAAAGACTACCACCATAGTCATAAGACTATGCTATGATATTTCTCCCCTCCTAGTAATCCCAATCACACCCATCCCTTTCACATGGTATGGGAAAGACTACCACCATAGCCCCATTCACACCTAGCCGCTTCACATGGTTTAGGAAAGGCTACACCATGGTCCCAATCATACCTAGCCACTTTACCTTGCATAGGAAAGAATTGTACCGGGATACTCATTACTCCCTCAGTCACTTCACATTATTGATCTGGGAAACCTTTGGACAAAGGGAGAGTATCTTCCCGCTGTAGGAGAAACATCACAACTCCCTCTCAATGAGAATGGGCATTCTGCATCACACCAAGATTGTCTCTAAAGTACTCATACTTCACTCTAGATAGAGTCTTGGTGAGAATGTTTTCTATCTTCTCATCTGTGGATATGCACCATAGCTCCATTGCTCCTTTCTGCACCATCTCTTGGATGAAATGGTATTTTATCTCTATATGATTTGATTTGTAATGAAAGACTGGATTCTTTGAAATCTTTACACAAATTTGATTATCAAAATATGCCAAAGTAAAGTTGGCTCCAACTCTAGATCAAATAACCCTGCAAGCAACTTTCAAATCCACACTGCTTCACAGCTTGCAACACTGGCTGCTATATATTCTACCTATGTTGTATTGAGTGCCACCGACGTCTATTTTTTTCTCAACCATGAGATCATACCTGATCCCAAATTGAAGCAACATCTTGATGTGCTTTTCCTATCCATTGTACTCCTCGCCCAGTCAGAGTCTGTATAACCTTGCATCTTTACTTTACCATCCAATACATATTTGAGTCCATATCCAACCGTACCATGCACGTACCTCAACACATGCTTTGTTGCTACCAAATGTACATGTCTAGGATCAACCATGTATTGAATCAATGTGTTCACTGAAAAGAATATATCTGGCATGGTGTTAACTAGGTACATCAACGATTCGATCAATTGTGTGTACATAGTGGGATCAACCAAATCTGAAGAAGAATCACTCAAGAGATTCAGATTCGTAACCATAGGTGCGGCCATGGACTTGCAATCCATCATCTTGAATTTGTACAGGATCTCAATTGTATACTTTCCTTGACTAAGGAAGATTTCATTTGGTCTCTGCCACACTTCTAATCCTAAGAAATATTGCATCAAACCCAGATCCTTCATTTCGAACTCTAAAGTGAGTTCCCTCTTACACCCATCTGTGAGCTTCTCATCCCATGTAAGAAACATGTCATCCACATATAGTACCAATATCAATGGGAAACCATCTTCAACCTTGTAGTAAAGGTTTGGATATGCACCACTCTTGGCAAACTCCAATATCATCAAATAAATGTCTATTCTGGCATACCATGCCTTGGGTGCCTGTTTAAACCCATACACATATTTCTTTAATTTACAAGTATGGTACTCCTTCCCATGGATCAAAAAAACTTGTGGATGCTCTATGTACACTTCTTCTTCAATTACACCATTCAATAAAGTGGACTTGACATCCATCTGGTGTAATTTCCATCCCATAACAAAAGCAATAGAAATAATAGATCCAATGGAAGTGTACCTTTCTATTGGAGCAAATGTCTCATCATAATATTCTCCCTCTTTCTCAGAGAATCCTCTAGCCAGAAATATAGCTTTGTACTTCTCTATGCTTCCATTTATAGCATGATTGATCTTGTAGATCCACTTGGAAGTCACCACTGGCTTCCCATTTGGTCTCGAAATCACTTCCCACACATCATTATTCATGATGGATTGATATTCTTCCATCATGGCATCCTTCCACAGTCGTTGCTTTGCAGCTTCCTCATAAGTGGAAGGTTCTGAATCAATAATCTTACTCATCAGCCCCACATAGATGGAAAAATTGTGTGGTTTCTTGCTCTCTCTGAAAGAGCCACTGGTAGCTACATGTTTTTTTCCTCCTGCAAAGTGTTTCGGATCCATGTTGGTCTCTTCTTGTTGAATGTAACTTATTTGGGTGGATATACAGGTATCTTTTGATATACTATCTCATTATGATTTTTTGGAATATGTTCTTTTGGAGTAGAGTCAATCATTATTGCATCCCTTGGAGCCTCTTTCTCCTCTTTGTCTTCATCCATGTGAGACTCTCTAGATTTCTTGAAGGTTTCTTATTTATCAAAGGTAATATCCTTGCTAATCTCAATATGTCTCTACCTAAGAATGTATATTCGATATGCCTTCGAAGTTTCATTGTATCCAACGAAGGTTCCCTTCTTTCCCGAATAATCTAGCTTCATTCTATTTTACTTGGGAACATGTATGTACACTAGGCAACCAAATATCCTCAAGTGGTTGACTTCTGTTTTATTTTTGGAGAATACTTCTTCTGGTGTCTTGTTCCCCAATATCTTGTGAGGACTTATGTTCTAGACATATACAACTGTATTGGATGATTATTCCCATAGATGCATGGGTAAGTTCTAGTCATGGATCATCGCTTTAGCTTCTTCTACAATTGATCTGTTCTTTCTCTCTGCAACCCCATTTTGTTGGGGGTTGTAGGGAGTTGTTAGCTCCCTCTTTATCCCTGCTTCTTTGCAAAAATATTTGAACTCATTTGAGTTGTATTCACCTCCATTATCTGACCTCAAAAATTTCATCTTTCTCCCAGAGAGATTTTCTACTAAAGCCCTTAATTATTGAAACTTACTTAAAACTTCATATTTTTCTTTCAAGAAATAAATCCATGTTTTACATGAGAAATCATCAATAAAAATGGCATAATTTAAAAAGTTACCTAGAGATGGTATTGTAATTTGTTTGCATACATCTGAATGTATGATGTCCATGATCCCCTTTGATCTATTTTCACTGTTTGGAAAACTTCTCTTGGAATTATTGCCAAGTGCACATCTTTTGCATACTCCATCATGATCTACCTGCATATCTGGTAGACCTATAACCATATTGCTCAAAATTGTTAAGGCTATGTAGTTGATGTGAGAAATTCTTTGGTTCCATAGCTCATTAGAGCTAATATTGGTGTGGACAAGAGCTTGTTCTATGTGTCCCTTCAATTTATTAAATCCTCCTTCTTGGACACCAATTACAGTAGATGAATCTATACTTGAACCCTTAGGCCATAGAAGAACTTGGTCATCAAAAAAATCTACTTTCAAGCCTCGATATTCTAAAGAAAAGATAGAAAGAATATTATGCTTTAAACCTTGTAAAAACAATACATATTTTATTGAAATAGAGTTACCTGAATCAAGTTGGTAGGAGACTTCTCATACTCCTTTTACTACATGTTTGGAATCATTCCCAAGTTATACCTGAAGGGATGAACTCTTTTTTGTCAATTTTGTAAGAGAACTTCAAAACCCGGTCATGTGCTTGGAATCACCATTGTCCACTAGCCAAATATCACTTCCTTGAGTTATGGTACCTGTGAGGGATGAGACAAAGACATACTCTTCATATTTTGATTCCTTTGCCTTCTTTTGATATGTGGAATCCTCCATATATGTTGCATGTGCATGATGTTTTCTCTTTATTTTCCCTTGAGAACATTGATAAGAAAAGTGTCCCAACTTCTGACAATTGAAACATCTAATATTAGATACATCCTTCTTATGCTCTGGAACTGATCTTTTATTTTTCTTTGGACTGGTGTTTCTTCTTTCTTTCCTTTTATTCACATGAGAAACAAGATCGTGATTCTCTTCATCATTGGTATTTTTCGATTTAGACATCAATATTGATTCTTCTTAGGTACAATCTAACCATAGCTTGTCAAATTTGGGCAATTTCCTTCTTGAAAAAATTCCTTGAACAAATGCATCGAATCCCAAGAAGAAGGAAATACATTTAGAGTTGTAGTCACAATCTATGCATCATCCACTGAATCTCCAATAACTTCTAGTTGATCCTTGATCTGAGAAATCCTCATGAAGTAGGTAGAAATTGTATCTGAATTGTTCATCATCACATTTTTGAGTTGATTCCTTAGGGTTAGCTTCTTGTTTGTATTTCTTTCATATAGTCTTGTTAAGGAATCAAACATCTCATTTTTTGTCTTCAATTATGATACATTGGGAATCAAGTGATCCTTGATTGAATCTGTCAAGATCCTCTTGGTCTTGATCTTATTCTTTTTGTACTTTTCCTTGGTGTCTTCTTCTTTTGGTTCTGGGAGAACTAGTTTGACATGATCCAAGAGCTCATTCTCTTCTAGAATGAGAAGTACTCTATGCTTCCATGATCAGCCTATCTTGAACTCTCATACTAGTAATAATTTTTGCTCGTAGAAACCCTAGGCCCAAAATTTCAACCTTCTAAAAACGTCAACGCTAGGGTTTCATAATATGCACTAGGGTTAGGCGAATTTCTATGTGGTGGAGTTAGTCCCAAAAACTTTGGAATAAGTGCTCAACAAGATTGAAAAAATAAAACTATGTAGCAGCAAGTTGCAAAGTATGATCTTCCTTCCAGTGATTAGATTGTTCTGAAGGTAACCAACTTTGATACCATGTTATATTTTCTTCAATTTTTAGAGCAATAGATTTACAAGATTATTTATTTCTTCTTTTACATTCAACAACCATATACTGAAAAATATAAGTAGGATAACCAGGCACAACAAGACACAAATATATATCCTGGGAAAACCCCAAACCCAGAGAAAAAAACCAACCAAATTTTCTTAGAGAGAATCCTTCTGATAATACAGTACAACCATGAACAAGATATATTCACAAGAGAAAAACTACTAATGAAGAAACCTAGATACAAGAACTTATCTCTTCTCCTTGTAAAACCCTAGAGAGGGTAGTTGAGGCACTACACAATACTAATGCAACTCTACTAGAGATAGTGCACAAGATAAATCACCAAGAACAAGATAGCTCACCACAGAACTAGCACAAATGGCAACTACAACTGCAACTGGCACAAGAAAATTGGGAAATGTGCACTAGGAGAAGAGAGTTGATGTGATGATTGTGAGATGAGCAAGGCGTCACCTTTATTTATACTTTTTTTGTCACTTAGTTGGGGTTGAATTCTCTTCCTGGAAATTATATTTCCTCTTTATTATTTTTCTGTGGGTCGAATTCGAAATTATATTTCCACTTTATTATTTTCCTTTGGGTCAAATTCTCCTCTGGGGTGTTCTTCAATTGTTCAATGGACTTCCTTCTACTTCTTGGAATATTCTTCTTCTCTAAGAAAATTTTTCCAAGAGGGAATACCTCCTGCTGCTACCAAAACATCAACACTAACATATTTAATTTATCCCAATGAATTTGTAATTTGAAACTATTGGAAATTTCCATCCATATAGCTTTGATGAATTGGTAGTAAACGAAAAAATGGTCCACAGATTCACAATCATTTTTACACAGGAAACACCAATCAAGCTCGATT
Source organism: Picea engelmannii (assembly GCA_009831015.1). NCBI lineage: Eukaryota > Viridiplantae > Streptophyta > Pinopsida > Pinales > Pinaceae > Picea > Picea engelmannii. The sequence goes on along the minus strand of ML789780.1, from coordinate 39,241 downwards.
TAGTTTCTCTTTTGACCATTATCCCACGTAAGGATCTTATTAACCAAAGAAATCCATATGAAAATTCTAATTTTTAAAGGACATGTTAACTTCCATACCAACTTCCACCACCATTCGCTCATTTCATCCAATCCTTCATGTTTTTATCTTTATATCCTAATTTGGTTGTAAGAACCCCTGAGGTTTTACTCTATGACCATTTTGATTCATCATCGTGGTACTTTAAAAAAATAACAATATGCTTCAAGAGATTGGTATAGTTTTTCCATTCTTCATCCAAAAGAGCTTCCAGTTCCAATGACTCATCATTTTTCCATGATTGAATCCCAACTTCCTCGATAATAAAATTTGTCACATCCACTAAACATGTAATTCCTTTAATATGTAAGGCATGTTGAAGAGGTCCAGAGAGGCTATAATTTCCATTACATCCTATCCAAGGGTCCTTTCCAAAAATCAACTTCGTGCCTCTCCCAATTTTCCACACAACCCAATGACCAAGAATATCATAAGCTTTAACCAGTCCTTCCATATGTTGGAAGAACCTTTAAAATATTTTCACTTGTGTCTTAACCAAACCTCCACTTCTTTGTTTTCAAGATACTTTTCCTTCATCACTTTTCCACATAGTCCTTTATTGAACAACATCCTCCATAGACTTTTGGCTGCCAATGTTTGGCTGAAAACACACTTGTTCTTTAGACCCCATCCACATAGTTCCTTGGGCCTAGCTATCCTATCCCATTTGACCAATGTAATTCCTTCCCAAGCTCTTCTACCTATCCATAGAAAATTGTGGCACCTTTTTCTCATTTGATTCAATATGCCTTTGGGTACATGTGCTAGGAATAACCAATAAATGAGAATACTTTCTGAACATTTTTTAACAATACTAGTCTTTCTCTTCGAGAAATCCACCTATTACACCAACATGTAAGTATATCTTCCATTTTATTTATCTAGTCATCCTTTTATAATCATTAGGTTTTAGATGAAAGCCTAAATACTTGAGACCCACATCTAGGGGCTCAATCTTCATAGGGAATAGTTGCTCTAGTCTCCTTATGAAATCACCACTTAGACCATTTTTCAAGATAAAATATTTGTTCATATTGATTTCCATTCATGTTTCTTTGCAAAATAAATCTAAAATAGATTTTAAGTAACTTTGTTCCCTCAAATTTCCTCTACCAAAAAGTAAAATGTTATCTACAAACAACAAGTGGGTTACTTCAATGGACTTTGTAGATTGTATACCTATGAAGAATCCATTTTTCTTTTCTTTGGATATAAGTCTCTTGTTCCCTTTTCCTACCAAGAGGAACATAAAATGTGATAAGGGGCATCCTTTTCTAAGACCCCTAAATTCCCTAATGATCCAGATTATTCTAAGAATGGAATGAGATACAAAGGAAAATATAGTAGAAACATAGAAATACAGTGAAACCCAACTTCTATTAGTGAATAAAATAACAGAACAATGTAGAACACAAAGTGACTAAAATGGGGAAGCTTATCTTTGAAAAGAAAGAGATGTTGTCTATGATTCATTCACAACAAGTTTTACATCACACTCCATTTCATGATTAAAGAACCTCCTTCACCTCAATTATATATGAGAGAGTGGGAGGAGAATAATTCCCATGATGCATGTGAGATAAATTGGTATAATTTTACAAAATTCCATAGGCATGTAAAACATTAGGACTTCCCAGGAGGTCACCCATCCCAATACCAACCTATCCTAAGTGCACTTAAAAATGGAGTACTAATGGGATCTAGTGCATTAACGATGTAGGGATTACATTACATTACAAATGGAGATGGTGTTACAATACATTCCTCATCAAAAGGGTGAATATCGTGGTTTATCAAAACCATAGGCTTAGAAGCATTGATTCAGTGGAGAAGGTGGATGGCCACCAAGATCCACTTGGATCACTTGAAGAACCCCGAAGGAGATCCATTTATTAACACACCCCATAATCCAATTAACAAATTGAAGTGATAAACCTATTTGAAAAAGAACCAATATGATAAACAACCAAGTCACTTTGTCATATGCCTTCAAAATATCAATCCTCATGACTACTTGCAGGTTTCTTTCTATTTTTTATTGAATGAAACCCCTCTTGATTTGTCCCTACAACATCATGAATATTCCTATTGAAAATAAATCCAAATTTTTCCTCCAAAATGGAATTGGATGGTACTTGTTTCATTCTATTTGCAATTATCTTCGAGACTGTCTTGTAGATAAGATTGCAAAGGGATTTCAGTTTGAAAAAGGTTGAAGGGTCATTCTTTTTCAAAATAAGTGCTATAAAGGTGGCATTTAAATCCCCCAACATCTTTCCAGATCTTCCACTTTCCTCAATCACCCTAAGAAACTTGTCCTCTAAGAATTCATAGAGTCCTAAGAAAAATTCCATTATCCAACCATCAGGGCCTAGTCTTTTGGCCTTCTTTAAATTTCCTAGAATAACTTTTAATTATTCCTTTATTACCCTTGACTCCATAATTTCATTAATATTATCATTAAATAATCTAGGAAAAAATCTAACTACTTTCCTAATCTCCCCTATATTAACTACATCACTCTCCTTAAACAAAGATTGAAAATGTTGTATACTTGCATGGGAAATATCCTTGAAGGATGAGACCTATGAACCATTTGGACCTTTCAGACCCCAAATATGATTAATGTTTCTTCTGTAGGCAACATATTTTTGCAAAACAAAAATTGTATTATTGTCTCCCTTGGCCAACCAGATAGCATGTATTTTAATCCTCCACTTAGTTTCTTCCATCTCTATAAGGAATTTAATTTTACCTTCAATATATTGTAACCATTCACCCTCTTCATCATTGAAAATCCCACTTATGTTTTGGTCAATCTCATGTATCACTGCCTCCACATCCTTCAAGTATTTTTTATATTCTTTTTCTTTTTCCTTTTTCCATTTTGTAGCCACCTTCTTAACCTAAATAAAGTTGTTTGATAACCAAATAATGGTAGATTCATAAGAGAGGATGATTCGTACTTTATCTAGTTTCTCATAGTTAGATCTCTGAAGCTTTCCTTTGAGAGCCGGGAGTGATTAAACTTAAATGGAAAATATGCAGTGTGTTTTTCCACCTCAAATTGCTATAGGATAGGTAGATGGTCAAAGTGCCCACCAAAACCTACCCATCATTTATATCTAAAAATCTCCTCAAGATTCTTCTTGAAAACAAGAAAGTAATCCTCTGTCCTCTTAACATGTCTATCCATTGCAACCTTAAGAAAGATCCTAAGAATAATTCCACTATCTAGCAAGGCCTAAACTTTTGGCCCTCTTAAAATTTCCTAGAACAACTTTTAATTCTTCCTTTATTACCCTTGATTCCATAATTTCATTCATCTCATCATTAAAGAATCAAGGAAACAATTTGAATACCTTCATAATCTCCCCTATATTAGATACATCACTATCCTTAAATAAAGATTGGGAATATTTTATACCTGCATGGGAAAGATCCTTGAAGGATGATACCTATGAACCATATTGATATTTTAGCTCCCAAATATGGTTTAAGTTTCTTCTGTAGGAAGCATATTTTTAAAAAAGCTTGTATTATTATCTCCCTTGGCCAACCAGATAGCATGGATTTTAAGCCTCCACTTGGTTTCTTCCATCTCTAGAAGGACTTTCTTGTTACCTTAAAGACATTTGAACTGTTCACCCTCTTCATCATTGAAAATCCCACTGCTATTTTGGTTTAAAATCTCACGTGTTTTCCTCCACATCCTTCAAGTCTTTTTTATATTCTTTTTCTTTTTACTTTTCCCATTATGTAGCCACCTTCTTAACCTGAATCAATTTGTTTGAGTACTAAAGAACAAAATATTCATAAGAGGATGCTTCATACTTTACCCAGTTTCATAGAATTAGATCTTTAAATATTTCCTCCAAGATCCAAGAGTGATTAAACTTAAATGGAAAAAGGGGAATTTTGTTTCTCCGCCTCAAATTGAAATAAGATAGGTATATGGTCAAAGTTCCCACAAAAACCTACCCTTGATTTGTATCTACAAATCTCCTCAAGGTTTTTCTTGAAAACAAGAAAGCAATCCAATCTTTTAGAAACACTCACCCTGCTTGGTTCAACATCCACCAATCTTAAGTATTCAAAGAAAAGAGTTAAAAATTCCACCAATGGATCTGGTCTAACCACCTCACCCCAGTATTCTCTTGAATTCAGAGTTAGGTTTAAGTCACTAAATACAATCATGTTATCCCCACTATAGGTCTATTGTTCTTTTAAATTGCTTCATAACTATAACCTATTATTGTATAGAGCATGCAAGTTCACAAGTTCGAACTGCTTGTATACACCCTTCCTTCCTTCAACCACGATTCCATAAATAAGATAAACATAATTATTTTCCTAAAAAATATCATTCCATCCAATTACTAGACCACCAGAGAATCCTTGTGCATCCATAGCGCAAAAATTCCACTCCTTCAAGATAGAGGAAAGAACCTCAATCACTTGTGTCCCCTCACAAATCATCTCTTAGAACATAATCACATCATAAATATACACACATAAAGAAATATTTTTAGGCATAACCAATTGAGGGCACCCCCTAACCCTCTAACATTGAAGGAAAAAAATATCATGATGGAGCAATTTTCTCTACTCTAAGTGCCCCTTGTATAGTCAATTGATTGCATGCATTTACCTCCTTTGAGGCCTTCGATTTTATTTTGAGATATATGATTTTCTCCCCACTAGATTTGTCTTAGAGTGCAATAAAACTAAACCACCCTTGATCTGTCCTCCTTCATCTTCCAAGTTAGATTTCCTAGGGTGAAAATGATGTGAGGAAGAAACATATTGTTTTTTCTATGTATCTGTAGCCTTCTAAACCTTATCAGGTGTCCCTCCTTCATCTAACTTTAGATATGCACCCTGATCCATGTTCAAAATCGACAATTCTCCAAATTTAATTTGAAATACCACTAGGTGCCAAAACTGATTGAGATTCCCCCTCCTGAATCTCTCCTTTAGGTGATAGGGGTTCTTCATTAAATTGTGAATCTAAAGAAAAAGAGTCCTTTCCTTTATATGCACCAGCTAAAGAAGACTCATTATGGGAATCCTCCTTTTTAGTTGAGAATTCTATTCTTTGATTAGGGAGAAATGTGTCGACATCGACCTCTTGAGATCATTACATTATTTTTTTTCTTCCTCATTATCCAATGGAATTTAATCATCTGGGAAATCTAATTTTATAATCCATTGTTTTTTCTTATGCTACCATTGAGACCTTTGGACACTACACTCTCTCCACAAATGGCATACCTTGTGGCACTTTGAGCAACAAAATGGCACTTTCCAGTGGTCCAATGATTGAAGTGGCATAGAGTCCCCCATTACAATTTCAATTTCTATTGGAAAACCTTCGCTAATATCAACTTCAACGAGCACTTTAATTTCCATTCGTTTATCATAGGAGTCCCAAAGATTCTCCTCAACTGCAATGAAATGCCCAATATTACCTCCTAAGTGGTAAAACAACTTCATTCCAGAACTCCAAAGGCAGCCCAAGAAGAAGTACCCAAATATATTGGATATTCATTGGTTCATGATGAGGATCAAACCCTGGCAACGTTGTAGGAAAAGACTCAAAGGCCCCCATAACCAGTCCTATTTGAGGATTATAGTAGTGTCCTCTAATCTTTTTAATTTGAATTATATCCAACCTTTGACATCCTTCAAGGCATGTGCAAGAAAACGATTGTTAACGATAGAATTTTCTTAAAAATTTGATATAATTTTAGATAACCCATTGTTTTAGTGCGGTGTATTTTTTCAAAATTTATAATACTAAATTTATATATTTTTTTAAATTATGAAAGTCAATATATCCTTGAAATCACAATGCCTTCCTTTAGTGTAGGCTTGAGGGCCTTAACATTATTAAACAATTATATATTTTTGAGGGTCTTAACATTATGATTGTAGATATTGGTCTCCTCTAGTGCAGTGTATAAATTATTTTAAAAATGGTTAAGTCGATAAAAATTTATAGCATAAATAAAAGAGGAAAATAGATTAAAAATAGTAAACGATATATATA
>ML789780.1:6516-20332 GCA_009831015.1 Picea engelmannii | reverse complement strand
TCACTTTTGACTTAAAACTCCTAAGTCAAAGTGAAATTAGAATCATAAAGTAAAGTATGAGGGTAAAAGTCTTCCCCCTTTGTGCTTAGAGACTCATAAGCACATGGGGACCACTTTCCAAGGTATCCAAATCTCAACAGAAGTTTGTGATGTTCTTTTTGGAAAACCTTATTTATGGAAATTTCATGTTGTATATGAGTCTAGGCCTCGTAGTGTTATTATTAATTTGAACAGGAAATTGTACAGGATACCCGAGGCAGTCCCACCTAGTGTTATTTCCTTGATCTCTGATAAGCAATGCAGGAAGGTCATCTCTCAGATGGGGAAGTTTGTCTTCTTCGTGATTCTCTCTCAGAATAAGCGAAAGATCACAGCCAAATCCATGGTCTCTGCGACCGACCTCTCCACACAGAAGAAGAAAGTAGATAAGGTCATGGAAGAATACTCGGATATCTTCTCCTCACCTGTCGAGGTACCGCTCCACTGTTAGGTCAAGCACCCCATGGATCTAACCCCCGGTGCACTGCTGCCCAATGGGTCAGTCCATCGTCGCTCTTTGTTAGAGAAAAAGGAGATCAAGCAATAGATCCAAGAACTGCTCCACAAGGGGCACATGCATCCCATCTCATCACCTTGTAGGAGCCCAATCGTGCTGGTACAGAAGAAGGATGGAACCTAGCGACTCTGCATTGATTATCAGGATTTGAATAAAATCATAGTCAGAAACCGGTACCCGATTCCCCAAATCGACGATCTCCTTGATCAACTCATAGGGGCCAAATACTTCAATAAGATTGATCTAAATTATGGCTACCACCAGGTCTCGATAGAACTGACAGATGTATGGAAGACCGCCTTCAAGTCAAAGGAAGGTCTTTTTGAATGGTTGGTCATGCCCTTTGGTTTGACAAATGCCCTAGCCAATTTCATGAGGTTGATGGACGATATCCTGCGACCATTCACCAATAATTTTGTAGTGGTGTATCTAGATGAAATTCTCATTTAAAACAAGACTTGGGTCGAACACTTGCAGCATATCCAACAGGTTCTGCACACCCTGCGACAACACAAGCTATACGCCAACTTGGAAAAATGATCCTTCAGCATGGACAGGGTCCATTACCTGGGCTACATCATTGATCAACATGGAATACATGTGGATCCAGCCTAGATCCAAGTCATCCGTGATTGGCCAGCCCTAACCACACTCACTGAGCTCTGAAGCTTCTTGGGCCTTGCCAATTTCTACTGTAGGTTCGTGTTGGGATTCTCCCATATTGCATGGGCCCTCAACCAAATAACCAGGGGTGGTGGTAAGGAAAAATTTGCGTGGGGTCGGTCCCAACAACAAGAATTCGATGATTTGAAGTAGTGCTTGTGCTCAACCCCAGAATTTCACTCCCAGACCTGCAGCATCCCTTTGAGATCGAGACATATGCTTCTGACTATGTTGTGGGTGTCGTTCTCACTCAGCACGACCACCCTGTGTCCTATCATAGTGAGACACTATCAGATGTTGTTCGTAAGTACCCTACTTACGAAAAAGAAATGTACTCCGTTGCTCAAGTCTACCACCAGTGGAGACACTACATTCTTGGGAAGGAGACAGTCATCCACACTAATCATAAGCCACTGCAGTTCATGCATACACAAGGAAAATTGCAGAATGATCGCCATCAAAAGTGGTCCACATAATTGCAACAATTCCACCTCAACATCAAGTATAAAATAGGAAGCACCAATCGTGTCGATGATTGCCTCAGTAGACCGTTAGTCGTGGTACTCACCACAATGCTAGACTCTTGCAGCCATGAGACCTATGGATGGACCCAACTCTATGAGACAGACTCGGACTTCGCCACCACCTACCAAATGTTGGGGGAAAACGCAGTTGTCGATAATTTCCATCTTCAGGATGAGTTGTTGTGTCGTCTGGGCTATATCTATGTTCCATCAAGAAAGCGAGTGAAGTTGATATGGGAATCCCACTACAGTTAGGTGGCAGGACACTTCGGTGTTGAAAAGACAGTGGCGATGCTACAGAAACATTTATACTGGACGAAACTTCAACAGGAGGTCAGGAAGTATATCAGGTTATGCACTACCTGCACGATTTCCAAACCGACCACTAAGAAACAGGGCCTGTACACCCCTCTTCCCACTCCTGATAGGCCATGGGAATCCATCTCAATGGACTACTTGTCAGGCCTCCCTTCCACCAAGCAGGGAGATGACTGTGTTTTTGTGGTTGTTGATCGCTTTTCTAAGATGGCAATTTTGGTTGCCTGCAAGAAGAACATCACAACAAAGGCCACTACCAAGCTCTTCTTTGAACAAGTCTTTACATTTTGGAATCCCACAAACCATTGTCTCAAATCAGGACAGTCGATTTCTCAACACATTTTGGTCAAGCCTCTAGTCTCTGTCAGACACCAAGCTCACCAAATCCACGACCTTCCACCCTTAGACAGATGGCCAAACCGAGGTCGTAAATCATATGATTGTGCATATCCTTCGCATGTATAATTAACAGCACCCTCGCACATGGGATGCGATCCTTCCTTATGTCCAGCATAGCTACAACTGATCCATGCATAGCTCAACCGACCACAGCCCCTTTTAGGTGGGGTTTTGATTCCAACCATTGGGTCCCATAGATGTTGCACTTCCCCTTGCGGTCACCTCGACCGACTCATGTCCTGCTCCAACTGAAGCTAACAAAGACACCCGGTTCATTGAGAGGATCTAGCACATCTGCCAACAGGTTCAGGATATCCTACAGAAGTCCAATGACAAGTACAAACAACGCCATGATCAACATTGGGTGCCACATAAGTTTCAGGTCGGCAACAAAGTTTGGTTGCACTTGCAGAAAGAATGCCTTACAGGACCCCATCGAAAGCTTTTCCCACTCCGTTATGGGTCGTACACCATCACCAAGGCCATGGGGGATAATGTTTTTCAACTCAACATTCCTCATTTCCTTGGCCTTCACCCAGTGTTCAACGTGGATCTCCTTCGCCCTTATTTCCCACCATTATTGGACACCTTAGAAGTAGCATAACAACTAACACCAAAAGAGCTCAACCCTGACTACATACAACATGCATCCAATGATCATATTTTGGACACACATATCAAGGGCACTCAACAACAAAGGATCCATCTTTATCGAGTCGTCAAAGCAAGGCAGCTCCTGCACCAAGGCAAGTGGCTCACCCGGGGCCAAATTCAACAAAAATTTCCTCATCTAATGGGGGGCCTCAACGCAATGGATACCATTTATTCCTAAGGAGGGAGGATTGATCCAGGTGGATATCGGTGGCCACCCACCTTTTCCAACTGGCTCAAAACAATTTTCTGGCAATTTTGGCAATTTACTATTTTTAGCAGTTTTAACTTCCAGGGTCATTTTGAAGGCCTAAATGAAGGTTTTTCGGGATCAATATTCTCATTTATAGCCAAAGGAAGATTGATCCCCCAAAGTGAATCTCCTCGACGATACCTTTCCAATGGTCTATCATACGCCTTAAACAAATATCGTATGCAAAAGTTACGACACGGGGAAGTTAATGTACTAACTTACCCAAACAGGGCCCACGTGACTTTTGGCGCTTCATCTCGTAGGGTTAGGTTTTTGGATGTCTGGGGTTTTTGGCATTCCTGTTTATTGTAAAACAGTCTTTAGAGTCTCATTGTAATCATCTTATTTTGAATGAGCGTAGCCGTCACATCTCTTCTCAGAGATAAGCCGCCACCATTCCAGCAAGCTTGTTTCCGCTGCATTTTACAGTTTCAGCTTATTTCCTTATTGAATAAAAAACCAGTTTTACTATATCTTTGTTATTTTTTGTTAATTACCTGTTAATAATCTGTATTCATTTCGTTTCTCTCATAAAATCCGGATCAATAAGGCAATAAGGTTGCAGACGAAAGCGTGGACTCTCCTAGATGGAAGGAGTCGATTATATATTACCAAAAGAAGAGCATGCATTCATACATGAAGCAAGGATTAGGAGGGAGATAATCCTATGATCCATTAAATATGATGAAGTATATATCCATGGTAGCAGCCATGAAAAGCAGTACGTGTTCAGTTTGACTTTAGAAGAAGCCTTCTTCGAAAAGAAGCCTTAAAGTATCCCTGGTTGTCCATCCACATCCATGATGCTATGATGAAAGGAAGAAGTTGGAATCTTCAGGGCATGGAATCTATAGAAAACTCCATGGACTCAAGAGATAAAGAGAAACATGAGGAGGAACATGAATATTCCAAGAGAGAAAGAAAAGACAGAACAACCAGTCATTGTATCGAGAATCACAATACTATCAGCTTTATATGAACTCACTAAAAGCAATCAAGCAGAGGAACTAGAAGTTGTGATGAAGAACAATGTATGGAAGACTTATGAATGAAAGCATTGTGAGATCCATAACTAGAAGTTCTCCCAGATGGAGGGAGAAGACTATGATGATTTATTGTTCCAGTAAACTAGACATACCTCTACATGAGCCAGTATATCGTCCACAATATCCATGGGTTGGAGTTTACATGTCGAGAAACCTCAAGGCTTTGAGGTATACCAGAAAGAGACCCTTGTATGCAGATGGAAAAGGATCTTGTATGGATTTAGACAACTTGGTACAGAGCCTTCAATGCACAACAGAAGTGTGGTGAATTTTTTTTTATAACAGAGATATTGTATCATAATGGTTACTCAAAAGATCGGGATGATGGATTGCTAATCCATGACAAACTCTAATGATGGAAAAAGAAGTACCATGTGGATATGTTCTAGTTTTACCCTTGCCACAATGTTATGAGCTAGCAGGAAAGAAAATATGAATCCAATAATGATATGCTATATTGATCAGAGCTATATGAAGCCTTCAGAGAAAACCAGTGTTCCAGAAAGACCGAAGTACATTAAGATCAAGAATTACATTCTTCATGATGAAGTCCAGAAAAGAGAAGTGGTTCTCCAATATATATATCTCCACAGATGAGCAGATAAGCATACATTTTGGTAAATCCTCTATCCAAGATGAAATATTTTGTGTACTCAAGTTAGAGCTCGTGGAGACGACTTCATTATTGAAAGAGGAAGAGATGACTCCTAGGTTGGGAGGGAGAACTGATGTGTTATTGACTTATGGATAGTCATTTTTCAGTTCGAAAAATGGTCCAGGATGAGTAGTTCCTTTCCAGTTCGGAAAGTGGTTTGAGATTTCTGACGGATAGGCATTTTCCATTTCAGAAAATGGTCCATATCGAACGGTCATTTTTGTAATGAAAATGGTTAGATGGATTGTTGATGTACCATAGTCAATGATTCCCCTTGTGGTTAACATGGGGAATGGTCTAGGACAGTCTCTCTTCTTGATGGTCACTCTTAGTAGTGGTCAAGAAGACTGGTCTGCCTCATCGGGCAATCATTCTTTCGAAGCTCACAGTTGTGAGAAGTTTCAAATAATGGTTCATTTTGGAGGTTGGTGCAGGACAGTCATTTCCTTAGGAAATGGTCCGGATAGTCATTCCCTAGGGTAGATTCATTCTCTCCGGGTTGCACTTTGTTTAGTGCCGAAGGAATGGCCCAGATAGGCGAATGGTCCAGGTTCAACAATCAGGGATAGGCATTCCCTAGGGAAGATCCATTCTCTCCAGGTTGCACTTTGTTTAGTGCCGGAGGAATGGCCCAGATAAGTGAATGGTCTAGTCTCATAAATTGGGACAATATTCTTCCTTGCTTGAGAAGAATAGTCCATATAACTCATCATTAGTGTTCTACTTTATGAGGGCAGATGCTCTTCCATACCTCACAGATGTGAGTGGAAGAATGGCCCAGATGATTAAGTTTATATCATAACAATGTTTTCTGTGCAGGTTGATATCAGATGATTGTTATGGAGACTGTATATCTCCAGACAGTAGATATATACTACTGTGGTGGATTTGTTCCATTGATTGTGACTATACATCATTGATCAAGTATCTGTGTGCTACTTGGTGTGGCAGTGTACCACTTGATTGTAGTTGTGTACTACTATGGATAGACACAGTTGTGTTCTATTGAATGACATTGTCCCGATTTTCCTTGAAGACTATCAGTAGTGCTGGAAATGATTATCAGCTAGATGGATGATCAATGAACAGAGATTTCCCAAACGGAAAATGGTTCAAGACATTTATCCTTCTAGGACATATGACCGGATTAGAAGAAGGGCTCTTGTATCACTCCGTGGAGTGAGTGACTTATCTAGCATCATGTCTGATTACTCAGATGGAGTATGGTTTCGAGAGATGATGCAACTTATGACACTGATAGTGATGATGGTGCTCATGATCTAGTCATGAGATAGTCTATACGACTATGTTGATGCTACCGGGTGAATGGTATGTTTGTGTTCAAGACCATTACCTTCAATACCTCCCTAACTAGGAGGGAGTGTTGATATTATGGTAGTTGCAGGAGGTATTTACCTCCACGTGTAAACCTGACGAGAATATAATATTCCGGGAAGCAAGAAGAAACCCTAATTAGTTGGCCAATAACCCTAGAAGACAAGTCGGCTCAAGAGGATAACTTGTATTAGGTTATTAACCTCCAAGAGAAGAAATCGACTAAAGGAAATATTATATACTAAGTAAATAGGCACCCGGAATGAGAAGTCGGCCCTGGTGATTTTCCAGATTTAGTATAAATACAGGAGGTCATTCTTCATTCTGGCAGGCATTCTCAGAACTATAGAAGCAACACTTGTGCGCATTGCAGTTGGCTAGTTTGTGTGCAATTTTGGAGGAGAGTTGTCATTGCAGTTGTTGTAGCTAGCAGATTTTGGTTTTGGAATGAACTATATCTTGGTTATGGTTTGGACTCTCTGATAAGCTCTTGCTTGGTGCACTGTCCTTGGAGAAAGGTGTGCCACCCTTTGTTTGTCTATCTAGACTAGGGTTTGCTTCCAGAATGATTCTCTGTCAAGGTTAAGGTGCTCGGGGGTGGCTTCGGCCTATGGTTAGGTGAAAATAGTGATATTTTCTATGGTTAAATGAGCACATCCATCATATTCTAACATGGTCTACCATCAATTCATGTTGTGTGTAATTAACTTTCTTCCCTTTTTTTCATTTAGATTGCATTAAGTATGAAAAAGAAGGCATTAAGTATGAAAAAGAAGGAATCCCTTGATTTCCTTTTCTCAGATAAACTTGATCCAACATAATAAGATGGTTACCGTGTTGAACACCCTCATCTAGTTAAGGACCCTACTTTCATCAACATCAATTAAACAAACATTGAAATTCATAAAACATGTTACATGAAATGTGTTTGTGTGGGTGTGTATTCAACATCATCTCAATTGTACAATTTTTACAAAATGGAACATCGTTCCCAATATACAAAACAAGGACAAGTGCCCAAACATGGAAAAGTGACATATGGTGCCCTAGATACAAAATGGCACTCATTAATCACTCATTCACCACTTCTAGCCTTGCAACTATTAGGTTCATACTAGAACTCTATCTTTCTTCTCTTACTCAAAGGAACACCTCGAGTGGTTTTTCACATGGGTGTGGTTCGTTGCTCGAAATAGTAGACAAAGAAATAATATTCTTATAATTTTTTTCCACAATGAATTAACAGACTTACAAAATGATAATTTGTAATTCAAGGTAAAAAAACTCACCACAAATGTGGAGAATTTCCATATGGTTCCCTAGATACAAAATGCCACTCATTGGTCACTCGTTGACCACTGCCACCCTTGCAATATGAAATTTAAACAAAAATGCATAAAATCAATTCCATTCATGATACATAAAAATTCATCAACAAATTATCTCAGTGTAGAGTCGCTAGCGGGTGAAACCCTACTGTACAACCTCCTCCAAGGAAACATATACTGTGGAAGCCTTAGTGGATGACATATACTAGTCTGGAACAAAGACACTTTTGGGTTGTGTATGGGTGCAACCACTGTGGATGCATCAAATGGATATGGTGGTGGGAGTGGGTGGCATATGGGTGCATCCACTATGGTTGGATGAGATGGAAAAGGTAGTGGGGGTGGGTGGCGTACAGGTGCAACCACTGTGGATGGATGGGATGGGAAATATGGTGGGGGTGGCTAGTGATAAACCCCTACTAGTTGTACAATGTATGGTAAACCCCTTGTGGTGGAAAGAGGTATCCCAAGAGCTTGGGTAGGGTGGCCAAGGACTGGACTAGCCCTATATTTGGGGGAAAATGATGGGTGGAATGTTGGTAGTGGTGGTATAGGTGACCCTGCAATGGATGAAGCAACCTACATACATATTTATAATATTTTTACTAGTACCAAAATGTAAAATTCAACCAAAAAAATATAAAAAAAATTGCATTTAAATAAGACCTATGAAGGGGGTGAATTTTACATCCCAGGTGGACATGGTTCATCACCGTATAGTATAGATAACTGTAGAAACACAAGAACATTATATTTGAGGATGCAAGAAAATAAAAAAATCACTATGGTGATTTTATCAAAGGTGACACATACCTATGTATGTGGTACACCAAATGAGAAGGCTGCATCTATTGTTGCATCAGTGGTGGAAATTGGAATAGATGCATCTATCGGCATAGAGGGTCTGTTATCGAAGCATAGAAATTGAAAAAATATATATAATAAGATATGGAAATAAATGCATAGAAAACTATATATATAATTATGAAGAACACAAAATACTAACCTTCTCCATTAAACTCTCATGTCGACTGACCTTCATCGACCCATAATAAATCTTTCTGCAACCCGATATTTTATGAGGATCACATGTTCCCTCTCCCAGATGCACTCTGTTGTAGGGATTGAAGGTACAACTCCTCTACCAACGTCACATGTAGGCACCTATTGTCGAGATAGTGCTACAAAACTCCCATGTTGCACCAGGCTTCAAGTTAAGGATGACATCAATAACTATGTATGCATTATGTATTTCGTTATGGGAGGATAGTAATAATGGGGTTAATCCTTCACCTAGGAGGATGAGGACCTAGCACTAGGTCACGACTAACATTGTCTCTATCTTGTGCAAACCCATGACCCACCCCCTAGAATTCAATAATGTCAAAGTAGTTGACATGGTGACCTAACACGAACTCTTCCCATAATAGGAGCACCTCCTTGTTATTGTAGGGAGGTTTTTCAAACACCATAAACCACATGTCCATCCAATTATCCTTAAATTGTTGCACCAATCCATAAAAATACGTCTCTTTGCGACTAGTGGTTGTACTTTGATTCCAAGACCAATGAATAGTGACATCAATTCTTTTTTTGTGATATTCAAGTCTCTCACTTGATTTTTATCCATATCAATCTTGTAATACTAAAAACTCCTATCTCTCTAATCATATATAGAGGTTAATTTCCCTCGGGAATTTGCAATGGACGATACAATGGTGTCCAAGGAAGAGGCCATAGATTGACTAGGCTCTCTATTACTCCTTAGGTCTTGGACAATTGATCTAAGAGACATCAACCCTTTCTCAGTTTCTAAGTTTATGGTTGTTGGTTGTGGGTTGTGGTTTGGTTTTCCTTCCTGTGGTTGTGTCGGGTTTTGGTTGTCTCGAGGTTCCATCTTAATTAGTGTGTTGCAATTTAATAATGGAATTTATATAAATTAAGTTATTTTTTAAATTAAATTTGAAATTTGCAAAAAACAAGAAATTAAATAGTTTAGGAAATGAAAAAAAACAAGAAATTAAATGTGAATAAAAACTTGGCTTCCCTGCCTCGGGGATGCCATCAGGCTAACAAATTCTAAGATTTCAATTGGCTCAATGCTTTCTCAAACACATGGTGCAGTGGTGGAATGGGGAAACAGTGGTCACAGGCCCTTTTAATTGGGCCCAACTGGAACACATGTGTGTTTTTAAGAACACGTGTGTGTTCCTTTAGAGGATCCTATGTGGCATATTGGGTGGAATTTCAAGGTTTTTCGAGCATATCACATCAAGAACGCATGCCCATTCTCAATAACTCACATGCGTTCCTGTAAGAGCATGTTTGTGCTCACCTTATTGCCACTTTTTTGTCCATCAACTTCATGCAGATTCCCTTCAACCCTATCCATACCTACATCAAATCCCAACACCAATTTCACCTTGTCCTTTTTGCATCTAATACATTTTTTCCCTTTCCTAAGTCTTGGATTATTCTATTCTAACTTCGGCTCTGAGGTTGACCCATTAGGCTCTAACTTTTGTAAGTTTTAAACCCGTGAAGTAAAGAAATGCATACAGATTCTTAAGAAAAAAAAATGAATCAATGGTTCATACACATAGTACACAGATTTACGCTGGGAACCCTCAACTGAGAGAAAACCAACCTTCCTTGGTGCCGCACCTTTCAACTCTTTATTGTATTAATTTCACCATTTACCATACAATATATACAATGTTTTTAGGTATTCTGAAGCTACCAAAACCCTAATCCCTTAATCCAGGATTAATTTAGAAAAGACGCAGTTGTCGAATCTGACATGCCCACACACACACATGCAAAGGATATAACACACACCCAACATTCTCCCACTTGTTGTTTTATTTGCATCTAGGGGTCCACAGGATTATATAGTCAACAATCTAGGGCAACAATGTCCATTGTTACTCTACACTATTTGAACTTTTCTGTGCTCATAGACTTTGTCAATGAATCTGCAGCATTCTTCAAAGTGTCAACCTTTTCCAGCAACACCTTCTTTTCTTCAACCATGTCTCTCACAAAGTGATAATGAACATCAATATGCTTTGTCTTCGAATGATAAGCGGGGTTTGTTGCCAGGAAGATTGCATTCTGACTGTCACAATCTAATCTCACTGCTTGTTGTACCAACCCAATACTTGAACACAATCTCTGTAACCATATTGTTTCCTTGCTTGCATGAGTGGCTTCCATGCATTCAACTTCTGTAGTTGAGAGTGCCATTATAGACTGTCTTTTTCTCATCCAACTGATTGCTCCTCCAAATAGGTTAAACACATACCCACTTGTAGATCTTCTGCGATCTAGATCTCCAACCCAGACTGCATCAACAAAACCATGTATGTCCACCACTCTATGTAATTCTGGTCTTCCTTGGTAGCACAATCCATAACTGGTAGTGCCACGAAGATACCTGGAGACCCTCTTTACTGTTGTCCAATGCTCCTTCCTTGGTTTTCACATATACCTGTTCAAAACTCCCACTGCATGTGCAATGTTTGGTCTAGTATAGACCATTGCATACATCAAATTGCCAACTTCACTGGCATACAGAACATGGGACATGTCCCGTGTCTTGGGGCACTGATCTGCAGCTAAATTTACACCTATAGGAATAGGAACCTTGACCGGTTTACTTCCATGCATATTAAACCTCTGCAATATCGTCTCAACATATTTTCTCTGATTCAACCAGAGTTTCATGTTTGCATGATCTCTTTTAATCTCCATTCCCATAATGAAGTTAGCAACACCGAGATCCTTCATGTCAAGTTTGGAGGATAGTTGCGATTTCACCTCCTTGATAACATCCATGTTATTTCCTACCAACAACATGTCATCAACATACAACACTACATAAATGAAGTGATTACCAACCTGCTTGGAATATACACATTGATCAACCTTGCTTCTCACAAATCCCAATCCAAGGATGTATGTGTCAAACTTTTGGTACCACATCCTAGGTGATTGCTTCAGATCATATAGTGACTTCTTTAGTTTACAAACAAGTTATTTATTTCCCTTTCATGTAGATTTCTTCTTCCATATCCCCATGTAGGAATGTTGTCTTCACATCCATCTGTTCCACTTCAATATCAAAAGCAACAGTAATAGATAAAATAAATCTAATAGACTTTAACTTGGCAACATGAGAAAAAATCTCACCAAAGTCAATTCCCTCTACTTAGGAATAACCTTTTTCTACTAACTGAGCTTTGTATTTCTCCACTTTTCCTTCTGCATTAAACTTCTTCTTAAACAACCATTTTCTACCAACAGATTTTCTTCCAGCTGGAAACTCAAATATATCCCATGTCTCATTCTTATCCAAGGCATCCATTTCTTCAACCATGGCCTTCTTCCATAGTTTATTATCCTCTGAATTCACTGCTTCCCTGACATTTCTGGGATCATCATCAGTAATAGATAAAGAAAAATTAGAATGAAAATCAGGTGGACTATACCTTTCTGGTTTCCTTCTTTCCCTCATTGATCTCCTCAATATTGGGGTATGAGGTTCTTCTTCTTCTACTTCATCTTCTTCAGATGATTCAGATTTTGCATCATCCAAATCAAGCTCTATTTTCTCAGGTTCGTCTTGCCTTGGTAGGAATTCCTGTTTCGACACATCTTTTACCTCTCTAACAACAACATCCCGACTGTAAGCAATCTTCTTTATTATCCAGCTTACTCCTATTTTCCTTTGGAACATGTACATAAGAATCACAACCAAACACTCTGAGATGTTCAAGAGAGGGTGTCTTACCAGTCCATACCTCGTGTGGAGTTTTATCATCCAGCCCTGATGAGGGTGATCGATTGACCAGGTAACATGTTGTACCCACTGCCTCTGCCAAAAATTCTTGTCCTAACTCGGCACCACTAAGCATGGTCCTTTCTTTTTCCATTAGTGTCATGTTCATCCTTTCTGCAACTCCATTCTGTTGTGGTGTGTATGGAGTAGTCTTCTGCCTTTCTATACCACACTTCTTACAGAATTCTTCGAATTCATTTATGCAGAATTCTCCACCATTATTCGTTCTCAATACCTTTATTTTCTTCTCTATCTTATTTTCTACCAGAGATTTAAACTCTTTAAAACTCTTTAAATTTATCAAATACCTCAGATTTCTTTCTAAGAAAATAAATCCATGTGTTCCTTGAGAAATCATCTATGAATGAAACATAATACACAGATTTACCTAGTGATGGAACATGCACAGGTCCAAACACATCACTGTGTATCAACTCTAAGATCCCCTTTGCTCTTGTAGCACCAGATGGGAATCTTACTCGATTATGTTTACCATATATACAATGTTCACAAAAATCAAAATCCAGAGTGCAATTAGACATACCTTCAACCATACCTTTACCGTGTAGTGTTCGAAGGCCCTTTTCTCCAATATGTCCCAGTCTTTGATGCCACAACATGGTCTTCTTTCCAGGGATAATATTGGTCTTGTCTTCTTTATTTCTTTTTTCAAGGACAATAGAACGGTTACATGCATTAGTATAAGTGCTTCCCAACAACTTGTACAGAGTTCCACACCGAACTCCCCTCATCAACACCATTTCTCCTCGTACCATCTTGCAAGTGCCCTTTCCCAATACAGTATCCACTCCTGCATCATCCAACTTGCTTACAGATATTAGGCTCCTGGCTAGTTTTGGAATGTGCAGAACCCCAGGGAGATTCTTAATCCTTCCATCTTTTAGCAGCAACAACCCTTCCATGTACCATGATTTTGGTTGTTGAGTCATCTTCTAGGAATACATCACCACCATTGTGTTTTTCATATTCATAGAACCACTCCCTTTGAGGAGTCATATGGTATGAAGCACCCGAGTCGATCAACCATACATCACGGTCTGCATGTGTACCTGTATATGCCAGGTAAACATCACCTCCTTCTTTAGTGAAGGTTTTCGCGGAAGAGGTACTATCAGATCCCTTTGGTTTATCAACCTTCTTAGACTTGCAATCTTTCTTATAATGCCTTGTTTTACCACACTTCCATCATTTCCTCAAATATTTTCCTGGAGACACTTAGATCTACCT
>ML789779.1:374986-390376 GCA_009831015.1 Picea engelmannii | reverse complement strand
AAAACTTATCCATTTTCTATTAATAACATGAAATACATGCATTGACCTTTTATACAAAGTTTCATCAAATAAAACATTCACACATATCTAGTCTTCCATAGTCTCTTGGATAGTTATAGTTATATTTACAAACTAGGGGAAACAGGGGTATTAAAATCTCCTCCCCCTTAAAGTAACATCATCCTCGATGTTCTATTTTTCAATGTGCTCTATATGTATAGAAGTAAAGAAAAATGGATATGTATGTTTCATGGAATCTTCCATTTCCCATGTAGCCTCATCGGGGCCAAAGTGTTTCCATTTCATGTTGACCTGTGCAATGGTTCTGTTCCTGAGTGGGGTTTCCTTCCTGTCTATTATGCATTGAGGTTTTGGCAAGAATTCTCCATTTGGCTCCACCTAAATCAGAGACCAATCAATAATATGATTATAATCATGTACATATTTCTTTAATTACGAAACATGGAAAACATTATGTGCCTTCACTATGGGAGGAAGTGCTAGCCTATAGGATACAAGTCCCACTATATCCAAAATTTCAAAGGGTCCACAATACCGAGGTGCCATCTTGGCACAAGCTCCCATCCTCAAGGATATTTTCTTGGGTCTAACTCAAAGATACACACGATCCCCTACTTTGAACTCTCTAGGAGTCCTCTTTCTGTCTGCATAGCTTTTCTATCTATCCCAAGCTATTTTCATATTTTGTTTTATCTGAATTACTTGATGTTCCATTTCTTTTAGCATGTATGGCACTATTTTAATTCTATCTAATGGATTATTCTAGATGATTGAAATCTTGCATTGTCTACCATAGAGGGCCTCAAAAGGGCTCATCTTCAATGACTCTTGATAACCGTTTTTGTAAGTAAACTCTACCAGTGGTAGGTATTACTCCCACTTCTTAGGTTGATGCATTACATGCATCCTTAACATGTCCTATAATACTTGGTTTACCCTCTCTGTCTATCCATTAGTTTGAGGGTGATAGGTTGTGCTAAACAACAATTTAGTCTCAAAACCAACCATTAAATATTTCCAAAATTTCGAAGTAAATTTTGTATATCTATCAGATATGATCTCCTTAGGAATTTCATGCAACCGAAATATTTCTTTCATGAAGATACTGGAAATATCTATTTCCTTGTAAGTTGACTTGATGGGAACGTAGTGAGCATCCTTGCTCAATTTTTCCACGACTACCATGATAGGGACTGCAACAAGCATGTTGGATGTCAATGTTCTTCCTTAACCTATTGACATTATATACATTTATCTAAGTAATCAACTATGTCCTTCTTCAGTCCTCATCAATAAAACAATTTCCAAGTGGCCGTAATCATTTTCTGATAACCAGGATAACCAGTATATGGTATTTTGTGTATTTCATCCATCGTGAACCTCTTTAAGTCGTCATAATTCAGGATATACCACCTACCTTTGTAAGTTAATAGGCCATCATTAAACATTTTATAAACTTCGTACTTCAACCCTATGGGATCTTGTTATAAGTACAATTTTACAGTCTCGAAGAATGCATCGATTTCTTGTGCACTCTTGACTCTCTCCATGACATTTGTTTCATAGGTGCTTACAACTTCCAGGTGAATCACTTTCACATTTCTGCTAAGGGAATTAGCCACCCTATTTTCGTTTCCTTTAATATGTTTGATTTCAAAATCAAACTCACTTAGGAGAGCCATCCATATATCTTGTCTAGCATTAAGTTTTGGTTGATCAAATAGGTACCTCAACCCATAATGGTCTGTCATAATCATAAATCTTCTACACAGGAGGTATTGTCTCCACATTTTTAAAGCATGCACTATGGAAACCAATTCTATATCATGGGTGACACAATTGATTTATTTCTAATTCAATTTTCTGGATTCGTAGCAAATTACATGTTCTTCTTGCACAAGGACTCTTCTGATTCCTTCCTTTTAATAATTTGTACACACAAGGAAGTCTTTGTTTGGGTATGGAATCTTCAACACAGGTTCACTGGTTAGAAGGTATTTCAACTCTTGGAATCTCTCTTCACATTTTTATGTCCAAATGAATTTAACTCCCTTTTTTATGAAGGGAAGTGATTTGGAAATCAATCTTGGAAAATACTTTTATGAACCTCCTATAGTATCCTACTAGGCCCATAAAGGATATGATATTAGACACATCCTTTGGGATATGCCAATCCATAATGGATTTGATCTTGTCAGGATCAACTACCACTCCTTCTTCGGAAATAACATGGCCTAAGTAATGGACTTGTTTCTAGAAAATGTCACACTTACTGAACTTAGCATATAGTTGATGTTCCCTTAGTACTTGAAGTACTAGCTTAATATGTTATTGATTCTCTTCCCTATTCTTAAAATATATTAAACTATCATCAATGAAAATCAATACAATTCTGTTTAAGAATTTACTGAGTACATTAATCATTAAGCACATAAAAGTGGTTGGTGCATTGGTTAGTCCAAATGGCACCACCAAAAATTCATAGTTATCGTATCTTGTCCTAAAGGTTGTTTCATGGATGTCTTCATCCTTAATTCAGACATGATGGTATCCCTACTTCAATTCAATCTTGGAGAAAATGGTAGCACCCCTTAATTGGTCAAACAAGTCATCGATCCTTGGAAAGGGATATTTATTCTTTATGGTTGTCTTATTGAGTTTCCTATACTCTATGCACAACCTAATTGTGCAATCCTTTTCTTCACAAACAAGGTTGGTGCTCCCCATGGAGACACACTTGGTCTGATGTAGCCTTTGTCCATCATTTCCTTTAGCTGTAATTTGAGCTCAAATAGCTCTGGTGTACTCATTCTATAAGGTGTTCTAGAAACTAGCACCACTCCTGGTACAAGTTCTATGGAAAAGTCAATATCTCTTCTTGGAGGTAGACCTGGTACCTCTTCTAGGAACATATATTTATACTCTCTCAATATGGGATGGTCCTCTATGCTCGGTTTGTCATATTCAAAATATCCCAACACCTATATTGCATACAAATAGCATCTTTTTCTGCAATACTTCTTCACTTGAAGTGTTGATATTTGTATCACTAAGAAATGATTTTGAATCCCTTGTAGGGTTACCCTTCTCCCTTCTTCATTTTCACATTCCAAAGTTTTATTGTAACAGTCCAACTTGGTCTTATGGGCAGCCAACCAGTCCATGCCAATCAACATTTCATAAGATCCTAAAGGAAGTATGTTTAGGTTCACTTGGGTGGCCAATCCACTCATAACGAATTGACATGCTGGTATGAATTTTGTTAATTTTATTTTGGTTCCAGTTGCTAGTTGTACCATCCATGATTTAACATGTCTAACTTGTCGCAGCTTACATTTGTCAATAGTTTGAGGGGAAACATAACTCAAATTAGAACTAGGGTCAATTAAAATGGAAACTAGATGGTTGGCAATCATACTTTCCATCTCCACCATTGAATCTTGGTGGTCATCCTATTTATTATCCAAGGTTGCATAAATTTGTGGCATTCTCCTAGCCAAATCATTGACTATGGTAAAATCTTGGATTTTGTAGACCCTCCTACTGTTATGTTTCCTATATGGGAAGTCTCTCAGTAGATATTCTTCTCCATAACCCAAACATTTCAAGGGTTCTCTCTTTGTGTTATCAGTCTTACCTGGGGTTGCTCCAAAGGGTATATTTCCACTCTGAGAGGGGAAATTTTGCTAGTATACACTTTTAGTAGGAAGGCTCATCTTAGAAACTTTCCCATAGCTCTTTAATATTGAGGGTTTAAACCCCTTTTCTTGAATCCATAACTACTCTTCTTCTTCCAATCCTCACGAGGTTCTGTCTTATTCTTGAATTGCTCATAACAATATTGTGCCTTCTAGATAGTGTCTTCTAAGGTCTTTGGTTCATAAAATTCAATTTTTTCTTGGAAATACTGAGGCATTCCACTAATAAATCGTTGCATATTTACCTTTTCATCTTTGATGTAGGGCACATACCTTATTAGCTCAAGGAACTTGTTGATATATTCCTCTATTGTGAGTTGTATCAACTTGAGTTCTTGGTATTCCCATCAAATTATTTCTCTGAAAGATACTTCGTTTTTAAGTATTTATCAAATTGTTTCCATGACAAGGCCTTGTCATGGATTCCTTTCACATTCCTAAGTTCATCCCACCAAATGGAGGCCTTTCCATTCATGTTAAAATGGTTATTCAAGCCTTTAAGTTTTCAGAGTAGTCATGGACTCTGAAGTACTTATTCAAGCCAAACAACCAAACTTATTCTTCTCCTCCCTTCTTAATTTCTCCATCGAAACTGGGTGGTTTTTCCTTCTTGAACTCTTCAAGGTCGTGACTCTTGGAATGTTTCCTCTTCTTTCTTTTCCTCTAGGAATGCCAACTAGTTTTTCTACTAGAGGATTCCTTGAAGTTGTTAGTTTTCTCACCGAAGGATTATTTTGACAAGTGTCTCTTGGATCCATGTTGGGCCTTATTTTAGGTTATCCTCCTTGTGTGGTGACTTTCAGGACCATTCTTTTGTATCTCAGGTGGAATCTAGGTTTTCTTCGTATCATGTTTGTCCACATGATTGGTTGTTGGTCCATGTTGTAGCTTCCTTTGTATATCTGATAAGCTTTGCAGTAGGAATGCATTAATTTCAGTTTGATTTTCCTATTGTTTTATCAACCTTTCATTGTCATCCTTACAACTCTGTAATTATACCATGAGGCGTCTTACAGTTTCAACCAGATCCGGAGGGGTTTCCATCACCCTCCTTTCATCAGATTCTTCCTCTCTATTATGGGAGAGTTCCCGCAATTCATGGTGTGTCACCATCCTTTATGTTGTAGTTTTCCTGCAATCTACTGACTTCTTGAGTGCTGAAAAAACATTTTCTATTAGTTAATGGTGTATTAGTTCATGAACAACACATAGTTCATAGTTTCCAAACACACAAGAGTATAAAATTGCATTCCTTTCTTTAATAGAGGTTTAAATAAGCCTTTTAGGAAAGGGGTAAGATAGGGTGTCACCCCTAAAATTTATTTCAATGAGATTCTATTTAAATGATATTTTTAAGTGAGTCATTCATGGGACCAAGCTAGCCAAGTGTTGTAACCATGCTCTGATACCAATTTGTAACACACTTGACCCTTAAACACCCTTTCTAGGGATGGGGCATAAAATGTTTTCTTACTCCAATCATCTCAAATCATATCTCTGAGGTATTCATCCTCTTATTCTCTCTTGTATATTTCTAACGACTTTTATTGAGCTCTAATTCGACCTCTTGTTTACAAGTTATGGCTTCCCCAATTCCTTCGGGCGTTCATTGGTTGAGAGCCACATGGGTCCATCATGTTTGTACCATTTCCAGGTTGCTACCTCTCGTAGGGATGCTCCATCCACCATCCACACCAATGGTGAGAATTAATCCTCATCTAACATATAGCTAGAGGAGAATTTGACGTTTGACGCTTCAGAACCGAACATCCCTTTTATTTTTTGCACGCATGTCCTCCAAAGTCCTAAATTCCTAGAGGATTCTGAAATATCACCACGTCGCTCTAGCCTTTGGGCCTTTTGAATCAGCCTTGAAACTGTATTCGAAACCTCTGGAGTCCCAAAGTCCCGGAATTTCGAAGGGTCAACTCTTGCACAAGGTGACATACTAGATGCAACGACGAATACAGGTGGGTCCTCAATACTCCTCCCGCCTGTAACATACCCAACCACCCATAGGTCAGGGAATACAACCTTCAAGCCCGCCCTTGGAATTCTTTCTCTTACATATACCCTTTAAAATTAAAGGATGCATAAAAGAAAATACTTTAATGACATGCACAACAATATGCAACAAGCATGCATAGTCTAAAGATTCAATTATACAATAATTAAATATACACAACAGAACTACATTCATATACATGTAAATGATACCATAAAAGAAAGCACTTATCTTTATGAAAGATGACACCAAATGGATACATACCAAGGACGTTCCACCCAACCGTTGACACTATTGTTCCAAATCTCAACAAAAACGTCACCCCCAAGCCAGGGCTATGAATCCACAAGGACGGTTCCAGAGTGTTACTTGGCTTCCCAAACTAGTCAACACCCAATCTCTCACAGTCTTTTCAGCTCTCACAGAAATCCAAGTACCCAAATCTCTTCTACCCATCTTGCACCTCCCGATAGAACAAACCTCCGCCCTTCTCTACCATGCAGTCCCTTAGGTAGCCCTTCTCCTTATTCGGGATCTAGTGCAAATGGTCCAGAATCTTGGAACTCTTAGGATTCACAGCTGTGATAATTGTTGGACACATGCCAACTCATCTTAGACATGCAACCTCAGGTCATGGTTAGATCACACCAGTGATGACTACAACCAACTATCACGTGGCTAATATTCAACAATTATGTTCCCTTTCCCAAGACAAGAAGATGATAGAAGGAACAACGAAGAGGTAAGTGGGTGCATGGATATGTGTGGGTGAATGGAGGGATAGAATGGTGAGAATTTAGAAGTGAAGGAGAAAATGAGCCAATGACCAACCCCCCCATCAGACCAAAAGGTGGGTTTAAGTAACTTCGTGGGGAAATAAAGAACCTCATGGCCTTCCCCAAGAAGCTCACATAACCGATCCCCTCCCTTAGACAAAAAGGGTAATTAAAATAGGAAATAAACATTTATCCCCTCAAGCCCCCTCTCTTGTGGAATCATAGCCCCCTATAACTCTAGTCCTTGTCCATCTAGCAACTAGTCATGTATTTATTATAAATAACAATAAAAACATTACATGTCTTGGGAACACTGACCTTTTAATAATTGTTTTGGGCACTCTGGCCTCTCATCATTGTAACAATACATTATTTAAAATCAGGGTTCAAAACTTGGGGTGTTACATCCCCTCCCCCTTATTTTGGCACTCTCCTCAGTGTATATACAAAATAGAGATCAAAATCTTAAATTTATTCAAAAAGCTATTGGTACTCTTTCCACATGTCATCTTCATGCTCCCAGGTATCATCTTTAGGACCATAGCAGGTCCACTGAACTTTTACCAGCTCTATAACTTGATTTCGGAGAATTTTGACTTTTCTATACAATACCTGCACTGGTTGAACCTGAAAATATCCCTCTGTCTCTACTTGAATCAAATGCCAATCAATAACATGGTTAGGATCATGTACATATTTATTTAGTAAAGAGACATGAAATACATTATGCACATTCATGGAAGCAGGCAATGCAAGCATGTATGCAACTGGCCCTATTTTGTCCAATATTTCAAATGGACTGCAAAATCTGGCTGCCATCTTTGTACAACTACCCAATTTCAAAGAATTTTTCTTGGGCTTCACTTTCAAAAGTACATGCTCCCCTACTTTAAACTCTCTATCTGTCCTATTCTTATATGCATAAACTTTATGTCTATCTTGAGCTTCCTTTAAATCCTGCATGATCTTGACCACCCGGTCTTTCATGTCCTTGAGCAACTCCGGCCCAAGTACCACTCTATTTGTTGGGTTGTCCTAGCTTACTGGAATATCACATTTCCT
Source organism: Picea engelmannii (assembly GCA_009831015.1). Lineage (NCBI taxonomy): Eukaryota > Viridiplantae > Streptophyta > Pinopsida > Pinales > Pinaceae > Picea > Picea engelmannii. Next base: position 382,814 of record ML789779.1, on the reverse strand, counting down.
ACCGTACAAGGCTTAAAATGGGCTCATTCTCAATGAATCTTGATACCCATTATTATATGCAAACTCAACCAAGTGTAAGTAATCTTCCCACTTAAATCGATTATCCATCACATACATTCTCAGCATGTCATTAATTATTCAATTGACTCTCTCTGTTTTCCCATCTATATGGGGATGATAAGTTGTGCTGAAGTTTATATTTTTTCCAAATACTTTAAACAATCCCCTCCAGAAACTGGAGGTAAACTTTGTATCTTTGTCCAAGACAATTGTCCTAGGTATACCATGCAACCTAGCAATTTCCTTCATGAAAATTTCTGCAATATTAGCCAATTTACGTGTTGTCTTCACAGGCACAAAATGATAAGCCTTTGTTAATTTTTCAACCACCACCATGATTGAATCATGTTGATTATTCGTTCTAGGTAATCCTATTATGAAATCCATGGTGATCACTTCCCATTTCTTCTCTGGATTTGGCAATGGCTGCAGCAAGCCTGTTGGGTGCCTATGCTCAGCCTTTACCTTCTGACATTCCATACATTGAGTGATGTAATCAGAAACATCCTTCTTCATTCCCGACCAAAAGAACTGGATTCTCACTACTGTAATTGTTTTATGGTAACGAGGATGTCCAACATAAGGAACATCATGAATTTCCTTCAGTACCAAATTCTTCAGTTCTCCAGAACTAGGAACATAGATTCTATTATTATGCATGAGTAATTCGTCTTCCTTTATCTCATACTCCTTTAATTTTTGTTGTACATATCCTTTATGTAAGTTTTCCTTTACCTGTAGGTAATGTTGGTCTGTAACAAGACCATCTAAAATTATTATCTTCAAGTCTTATCGATGCATACTAACAACAATAGCATGCATGATATGCACTCTTCTACTAAGTGCATCGACAAATTTATTCTCCTTTCCCTTGATATGATTGATATCGAAATCATATTCACTTAAAAATTATAGCCATCTTGTTTGCCTAGCATTCAATGTTGGTTGTTCAAAAAGATACTTCACGCCAATGTGGTATGTTCTAAATTCAAATTTCTTCCCCATGAGATAACGACTCCACATCCTCAAGGCGTGAACGATGGTAGCAAGTTCCAAGTCATTCATGGCATAGTTCATCTCATGTTCCTTAATATTTCTGGACTCATATCCAATGACATGTCCATTTTGCATTAGGAATCCCCCAAGTCCTTCCTTACATGCGTTTGTACATACCACAAAAAATTTATTTGGGTCAACAATCTTTAACACAGGTGCACTAGTAAGTAATTCCTTCAACAAATTAAAATTCTTTTCACACTTGAGTGTCCATTCAAATTTAGTTCCCTTCTTTTGCAAATAAGTGATGGGATGATAAATCTTAGAGAACCCTACTATGAACCTTTTGTAGTAGCCATCTAATCCCATAAAATATCTGACGTCTGACACATTTCTGGGTGTTGGCCATCCTCTAATGGCTTCGATCTTCTCTGGTTCTACTTCTACGCCCTATTCTGAAATAATGTGTCCCAAATAATGGATCTGCTTTTGATAAAAAGAACACTTACTCAACTTGGCATGCAATTGATGTTCTCTCAGTACTTGCAACACCAGTATTAAGTGATGTTCATGCCCCTCTTCAAACTTAGAATAGATAAGTATGTCATCCACGAATACTATGAAAAACTTATCCAAATAATTCCTAAATATGCCATTCATTAAGCACATGAAGACAATTGGTGCATTGGTCAGTCCAAAAGGCACCACTACAAATTCATAATGCCCATACCTAGTGCTAAAGGCTATCTTATGAATGTATTCTTCCTTGATTCTTACTTGATGGTATCCTACCCTTAGGTCAATATTTGAGGATATCGTTTCTCCTCTTAGTTGATCAAAGAGGTCATCAATTTGGGGTATATGATAATTCTTCTTTATAGTGTACTTGTTCAAATCTCAAAAGTCAATACACAACCTCAAGGTTCCATCCTTATTTTTGAAAAAAAGTACTGGTGCTCCCCAAGGTGAAACACTTGGACGTATATACCCTTTCTTCAACAATTCCTCTAACTGAATTTGTGATTTTTTTAACTCCAATGTGCTCATTTTGTAAGGTTTTTTTGACATCGGGGTAGATCCTAGCACTAAATCAATTGAGAAATCTATCTCCCTTCTTGGTGGAAATTCTGGTATTTCTTGGAATACATCTTCAAATTCATGTAGTACCGAGAAATATTCAAGGCTTGGCCCTTTTGTATTATCTGGCTCTTCCGCATGAGCTTCATATAGTTGACATCCTTTCCTAAAGCATATTTTTAACTGTAAGGCTGAAATCTCCCTTATAGAGATGGGTCTTGGAATTCCTTTCACAGTGCTCTATTTTCCATTTCCATCAGGACATGTAAATGTCTTGTTATGACAATCTAGGACAGCATGATTCTTTTCCAACCAATCAATTCCAATCACAATATCATAAGACCCCAATGGTATGATATTTAGATCAATACTAGTATTCACGCCATTAAGACATAAGGAACAACGTTTGACCATATCATGGATTCTTCTTTTGGTTCCAGTGGCTAACTGAACCAAACTTGCTTTTCCAAGTTTACTTTTCTCCAAATGTAATCTATCCACTCTATTAGGATCAATGTAGCAATGGATTTCTCCTGAATTAATCAAAATAGAAACAGGTTGATTTACGATCTTACCTTCCACCTCAATCATATTGGACCGGTACTCTACTTGTCGATCATCTAAAGCTGCATAGATTCTTCCCATATCTTCAACTGTTGTAGCCTCTTGGATGTTGTGCACAGTCTTCACTCTATCATTTATGTGTGGGCAATCCTTATACAGGTGATATTCCTTGCATCCTCATCATTGGATTGGTGGTCTTCCCCTTTTTCCCAGGGAATATTTTTTCTTGAAATCCCCCTTAGCATACTGATCTTGATTTCTATTAGGCTCATTCCTATTGAAGGGATGTTTGAATCCTTTCCTCCTCTAATCAGACTTCACATTTTTCTTTTCCTTCCAAGATTTCTGTAGGGATTCTCTTCCCTGTCCTTTCTCATACAAGTATTTAGCCTTCCTGGCAACTTCAGTCAAGGTCTTAGGCTCATCATACTTGATCTTTTCCTTATAAAAGGTTGGCAGTCCACTTAGAAATATCTGTATTTTCACTTTCTCATCACCAATAAACCTGACATACTTTAACAATCCCAAGAACTTCTTATCGTACTCTACCATAGTCATCCTTCCCAACCTGAATTCAAAGAACTCCTGCATTTTCTTTTCATAGAAATACTCTGAGAGGTACTCCTTCTGGAAGTACTTATTGAACTACTTCCAAGTTATCCTACTTTCATTAACATGTTCCACTTTCTTCATTTGGTCCCACCACACTGCAGCTTTCCTGTGTAAATGGTAGGTGGAAATCCTGGCTTCTAGGTTTGATGAATAGTTATGCAATTGAAAATATCTCCTCATCCCAAGAAACCATACTTTGCCATCATCTTCCCTTTCTCTTTCACCATCGAAGGAAGGTGGCTTGAGCTTTCTCAACTCTCCTTGAAAACTATATATCTCTTGTTTCCTTCTTTGGTGTCTAACATGAGACACCTTTGGACTGCTTACGAGATATTCCGATGCATAAAAATTTCTTTCTGAGTAAGGAGGTGAGTGGTGTCCATGAGCTCTACTAGCACTTCTGGAATAACAAGCTCTTCCACGATCATTCCTTCGTTCATGGAACCTGACTTCTTCCTCTTGTATTTAGTTTGATCCCTTCTTAGTTTGTGTCTGCAACTGATTCAAGCTCTACAACAATCGAACATTTATCTGACTTTTCTCTCTCATTAGTCTTTCATTGTATTATTTGTAGCTCTATACTTCTATCTTCAAGCTTCTTACCATTTCTAGTAGTGTTTCCTTCTCTCCTTTTCCCTTGCGTCCATTGGACTCTATCTCTACATTACCAACTCTAGTATTCTGGCCTTCGGCCTCCTTATCATGACTAGAGGCTCCCTCACCTTCTTCCATTTCCTCAATACACATCCTAATCTTATGTGCTTAAGCCCCTTAATTCTAAAAAATTTGCAAGAGACCATTTTGTTAGAATTATGCATATGATAAACAAAATATACAAACCATGCTATAGGTCTCTTTATTATTTTTTTTGTTCATGGAGATCATATCCCCATTCTCCAAAAATAATAGTGTCATGTTATCCTTGGCCGACACAGAACTGATCCTGTGCAGGCACTTCCTTCAAACCACCTTCCTAGGTTACCACGGCTAGCAACCATGGCTAAATCCTTCCTTATCACTTTTCTATCTCGAAGACAACCAATTCAAGCCTTATCCCTCCTTCGATTAGATCTCAATATGCATATGAACATGGCCATGACCCTACGCTTAGCTGAAAATGAATTTGTCCAAAGCTTCGGGACTTTAGAACTTTCATCTAGGACCAAATTAATGGTCCTCGTCCTCTTTCATGATCAACGATAAATATTCACTTGCAGACTCTGTGCTTTGGGATTCTCAACTTTCTTCGTTTGTCTCCTCCCAGAAGGATTTTACCTTGAGTTCATGATCTCCCGACAGGTGTCCTCCCACAGATCAATGGTTGTGAATTGCTTCGGCTCTTTAGGATTCAAAAGTTTCAAACCTTCCTCCTACACTTTCTCCCAAGGTGCTTTCACTCGAAGTCGACTATCCTTCGACATGTGTCTTCTGGAATCAATGGTTGATATGTAATATGGCCTTTGGGCCTTCGGGATCTTTTGAACCAACGCAACCTGTCACATATTTCCCCACTGGAGTGCCCAGTCTCCGGACTACATGATCTACCACCACGTGGTGAAATACTCAAAGAGGAAATGTGGCCCAATTAGGCGGGTGACACGTGTCATGTTCTAACTAGATTTTCAATAATCCAAATGCTCAAAACTTATTGACACATGGTACACATTCCATGTGTCCACGTCATCCCAGGTGACGTCTGCAAGTCACATCACTTGGAAATTCTGGGGTCCACATCACCTCTTGGTGATGTCATCATCCCCCATCACTTCATCTCTTCGGGCTTCAAGACTTCAAGAATTTCTATGCTAGTACACTTCCAATTCTCCTAGACTCCGCATTTCAAAACTAGCCAATCTATCGCCATGTGTCTTCCTGGATCAGACGAATAAGATTCACTTTGGGTCTTCACCTAGAGTCCATGGATCTACACTGCGTGTCCTCCTTAATCTGATGACTACGATTTCTTCAGGTCTCTAGACTTCAGAAATCTCAAATTTAAAAACTTATCTAGCCCCACTAGCTTTTACCCGAAGCCATGGATTTGGTGACGCATGGATCTTGGAAAATCAATGGTTGATATCCTCTCATATGATCAAACGATTGAGATTTACTTCAGCTCTCCAGGCTTCGGGAGTCTCAAATATCAACTAAAAACCTCTCCAACAGATTCCTCCATAGTTACTAATCTGCTGACACGTAACCTATTGGTAATCGACGGTCAGAATCTACTTCATACCATCTGAAAGTTGACGTTTACTTCGGGTCTCCGACTCTCCGGGATTTGGGAGTTTCAACTCTCAACTTATCCTCACTCACTCTTTCCTAGAGTTCTTTCATCCAGAGCACATGATCGGTTTATGCATGTCCTCCTATGGATCGACGGTCCCTAGCTACTTTGGCTATTCAGAGTTTTGATGTTCGAGCCCTAACCTATCACATCAGTACACACCTTTCAATTTACAGGGTCATGTATCGACGGTTTGGAGTAACCCTCTTTTTTCCCTGCAATTCTCTTGATGCTAAAATGTAACCCCTTGGGGAAACCGTGGTTTGGATTGCGGGACCACCTTGGGAAATTATCTCTCGTGCAACTCGGTTCCCCGCAATGCCTCCTGTCGATTTATCTCACTCTTCCATGGGATCCGACGGTTGTGACCTTAACCCTTGCTTCCTTTTGATTAGATGACCCATGTGCTTGCCCTTCGATCCAACGATCCTAGATCTCTCCTGATCCTACAGTGGCGATCGCTCCCAAATTCGAAGGGGACAAGCATGATCCTTTGAACCACTTACACAAGTCTCTAACATTCTATATCCCGCATAGATTATGCAACACCATACCTCCTGAGATTTTCAACTCCACGGTCAGGATTTGATCTCGAACCCGAGACTCTGACCAACAAACCCATCCCATACCAGCTTGATGTTTCAACTAGAGGCTCTAATACCAAACTGTAACATACCCAGCCACCCACAGGCTAGGGCATTCTACCTTCAAGCCCACCCCTGGACTTCTTTCTCTTACAGATACCTTTTAAAATTCAAGGATGCATAAAATAAAAGACTTTAACGACATGCACAACAATATCCAACATGCATGCATAGTCTAAAGATTCAATTAAACAAAAATTAAATATACACAACATAAATACATTCATATACATGTAAATGATACCATAACAGAGAGAAATTATCTTTATGAAAGATGACACCAACTGGCTGCATACCAAGGACGTTCCACCACACTGTAGACACTACTATTCCAAATATCAATAGCAGCATCACCCCCAAGCTAGGGCTATGAATCCACAAGGACAGTTCTAGAGTGTTACTTGGCTTCCCAAACCAGCCAACACCCAAGTTCTCATAGGTTTCCCAACTCTCACAACAATCCAATTACCCAAATCTCTTCTACCCAACTTGCAACACCTGAAAGAATGGACCTCCACTCTTCTATGCCACACAGTCCCTCAGGAAGTCCTTCTCCTTATTCGGGCTCTAGCGCAACTAGTCCAGAATCTCAATGCTAGAACTCTCAGGACTAGCAGTTGTGAGAAATGTTGGACACAGGCCAATGCATCTCAGACATGCAGCCTTAGGTCATAGCTGGATCACACCAGTGACCACTACAACAAACTATCCCATGGATAATATTAAAAAATTTGGTTCCCTTTCCCAAGCCAAGACGCGAATGACAGATGGATCAATGAACGGGTAAGTGGGTGCATGGAGGTGCATGCATGAAAGTACGTGAGGTATAGAATGGTGCGAATGCAGAATTGAAGGAGAAAAAGAGCCAACAACCAACCCCCCCATCAGACCATAGGCAGGTTTAAGTAACTTCATGGGGAAATCAAGAACCTCTTGGCCTTCCCCAAGAAGCTCATGTAACCGATCCCCTCCCTTAGAAAAAAAGGGTAATTAAAATAAGAAATAAACATTTAGCCCCTCAAGCCCCCTCTCTTGCAGAATTACAACCCCCTATAAATCTAATCCTCGTCCATCTAGCAACCAGCCATGTATTTATTATTAATAACGATAGAAACATTTCATGTGTTGGACACACTGGCCTTTTAATAATTTTTTTGGGCACTCTAGCCTCTCAGCATTGTAACAATAAATTATTTAAAATGGGGGTTCAAAACCTAGGGTGTTACACTACCACATGGACCAAATAGATAACTTACAGACATTACATGCAATAAGGAACACATGACATGTGGCCCCTGTTATCACTCCAAGAAACCCTTTGTGGTTGCAGACCAAAGGTGCTTGGTAACTTAAGAAATAAATGTTTTTTGTGTTTTGTAAAGATGGATCAATGGGATAACTCAATTCAACTATAGCATTCAGACATCAAAGTGATAAACAAATAGACAGTGCTTTCCAAGATTGGTTAAACAGTAAGGTAGCTTAAAGTGGATGAAGAAAAGATTGCTCATAAACCAGTGCAAAGCAGGGCTTAGTAAACAACTAAGAGACTGATAATAATGTCATGAACCAAACAATAGGATAACAG
>ML789779.1:332134-350871 GCA_009831015.1 Picea engelmannii | reverse complement strand
TTTGGAGTGTGAAAAGGGGCTCTTTAGGGCTCAATTAGGTCTTTGACCAGCCCACCATGCGGATTGAGCTCGGATTTGGTGTCAAATCGACTTGGGAGCTAATCCATTAGTGGTTGGGAGGCCGACCAATTTCAATAAATGCGCCGTTTAGCAGGTGCACGGGTTTTTCACCCAACAGCTGCGCATCGTGCGTGCATGCGCGCATTGTACGTTGTTGTTACGCGCATATGCGCACGCACCCAGATTCTGTAAAGCGCCCTTCAATTTTTGGTCACTTGATATAGTTTTTTACCCTTTTGCAATGCTGTGAATGTGATTCAGTGCCATGAATAGCTTCATCCCTGTTTTGACGATGTGGAGTTCTTGTCGCCATGTGTAGATGAAATTTCAGTGATAACAGATGCCCCCTAATGGATGAGGTTAGGAGCATACGTATAGCCGAAATCCATCATTGTTTCTTTTACTGAGAATGGTGGTGTAAGGGAGAGCAAGAGTAGGACCGTGTAGAGCAATCTGTTGGGGAAGAAAGGAACATGTAGAAGCCGACTTTCCATAGGGTGTGTAACAATATAAAACTGTGTACAAACGAGGCGGGCATGCCCCATGCTCGTATGATGTAACTCTGAAAAAATATGACGGAAACATTGGTGTAGACAACTGCAGCGCCCTCGGGGGTGGAATGATGAAGGCAGAAGACAATGCTGTAAAGGAACATACTCTGAACCATAGGTAAATGTCACAGAAATAAACAACGACGGTGATGTGGGCATTGATGGCCCTACCAAGTTCAGAGGTCTTCGGCAACTGATAAGAAAAAAACTGCAATAGTCGCAAAGTAAGACCCACCACAACATGAGAAAGTGTTGGCGTCGAATGTTAGGGGGGTCAACGACATCAGGGAGAAATGGTGTTTCCCCTTGTGCCGTCCGAGATCTCTCATTGAATGGAGAATGAGAATCAAGATACTGTCGCCCTCTTGGAAAATTTGTGCTGATGTCGAAAAAGGGGGACGTGACTCCCAGAAGCAAAGGGCTTCACGGAATCTACTATGGTGAGGAAGTGGTAGAGGTACATGGATGAAGTCAAGAAGTGGGAAGACTCAAGACGACCCTTGGCTGGAGAATGTATGAGACAAACAGTGGCCGCAACTGTGTGACAAGGTCGAGTGTCAGGGGGATGCCAAGACCGAGGATAAGTTGTGCCAGAGGCGGGACAAGGTGAACAAATTCAGAGGGTATAGGGAAGTGATCTGGGTAGTACTCTGAAGATATAGACGATGCCAGTGAGGGTAAATGAGAAGTAATGCTCCAACCAAGGGTGACATGGGTTGCGTGTGGCCAAAAGGAAAGCAGGTCACCAACGGTGACGACAAAATTAAAGAACGGAAAATAAAGGCGTTTGTACAATAAATAATGAATAAATGTGGGAAAGATGTACAAATACAGAAACGGGTGCCCCAGTGTGAAATGAATGCCCCAGGGAGGGAATAAATATGGAAAACTGATGAAGGGTGGGGGCCCCATTGGTGAGTTTCTGTATGAGGTAGGTGAAACGAAGATAGGTTCGCAGATGGGCAAACTGATGGTGGATGAAATGGTGGGTTCATGATCCTGCGGAGGTGCAGGTAAAAAAGAACATAACCATAAAGTGATGATCTGGGAGTCCATAGGGGAAGCTAGCCAAATGAGGAGAAGAAGTATGTGGTTGATGCGCAACATGATGAAAGACTACCGTGACTCCCATCCCTAAAGGGTAATGAAGAACAGCATGAGTGTCAAAAGTGAAAAGAGGTGCTATGAATGAGACAACTCATGTGGGTAAGAAAGCTACCAGGTATCAGTACCGTAGATGCAAAATAGAGGTGTGAGTACTGCAGAGCCGTAAATGGGTGTCCTAAAGGCCAATATCAGAGGTTGTGACTGGAAATGTAAATGCAATACAGCGGGAGAGACTACATGCCAGTGCTGAGTATATACCTGAAGGAATGACATGGAGAGATGATGATCAAGTACCTGCACATAGAACAACCAAATACCCAAAGTGAACAATATCTAAAGAGAATCGAAGACATGAGCATGTAGTTGACAAATGTGACTATGCACGTGCGTACCTGACCATGATATGGAAAAAAAAAGCGCCTCGGGGGCCTAGGACAAAAAGTGACCCAGGGACAGTCGTGATGTAGGCGGCGGGATGCTGATCCCGTGGTTGAAGACGGCTCGAAAAATGGACGCTGTGGGCTCCTGGAATGGTGAGTGGAAGTTTGGCAAAAACCCTATATATAGCTGTAGGGCCCACATTGCCACCTCATTCGTACCTGCTGCTACAGTGACTGGACGAGCAAATTCAGAGGAGATTGAGTGATTCTGGGAGCACGAGGGATCCGATTGACGGTGTGCGAGTCTCAGGTTAGTGGTTTGATCATCCTGCATAGAAATAGGTTTCCAATTTTTGGGCAGGGTAGGTATGGGGGTCCGTACAAGGGGTTTTAGGGGGTTTTGACTAGAGTGTGGGCCCACATGTGTGGGAGATTTAGTGGAAGCCACGCATACGTGCGCGCCTGTGCACTGGATAAGCGCGCAGTGGTGCGTGTGAGGTGGAAGTTAAGGCGCACCCTAGGGGCGCGCCTGTGAGGTGAACATGCGTGAATTAGTGCGCGCCTGTGGGGTGAACAGGTGCACTCCCGAGTGCGTCTGTATTGTGAACAGGCGTGCGCGCGAGCGCGCCTATGGGAAAAACAGGCGCGCATACATGCGCGCCTGTATAGTGAACAAGTGCGCATGTGTGCGCGCCTGTGGGTGGTAAAACCGCACCTTTGAGGCAAGTTTTTTAAGGGTAAAAAAGGGAGTCTTTTTTATGCATTTGGTGTTTGCATACATTGATATAGGACTATGTGTTGTGTGCAGGTGGCTAGCAGTGACCATGGATGTGCGATGGCATGAGCAAGACTGGTCGCAGCTGCGAGATGATGTGGCCAATGCAAGGCCGACAGTTCGAGCGTCTTTAGCAGCCAGTGGGTTGCTAAATTTTTTTGAGTGCCCTTTGATACGGGCACAGGAGTACTTACTCTAGTTTCTGCTCGAGATGTGGAGCCCAGATATGCACTGCTTCCTCGTGCGAGGAGAGCAGATCCCCTTCACTATGGTGGAGGACATATATTTCTTGACTGGGCTCCCCTTCCGGGGAACACCGTTGCCGGAAGATTCTGTGCTGCTGAGGGACACGCATCTGCGCACTTTCGTCGAGCGATACTGCTTAGGCAAGCACTACATGTCTGGGACTGCAGTGAGTATCAGTGGGATAGATGCCCTGTTGCATCGTTGCATAGCGGCAATGATAGTTCGGGTGTATGGGTCACGAGCGACCCACCGGATCAGTGGTGGCGAGCTATTTTTGATGGAGAGGGTGGTGGTGGGTCGTGAGTGGTTTGCCTGGGGTTTGACCCTGCATGCACGGATGATCGCGCAGCTGGACCATTGTCGGTCCACAGGCACCGGGGAGTTTTCATTTGGCTCCATCCTGGTAGCCTATTTCTTGGAGAGGGTGCCGATGTTGCGCCCGAGGGTGCTACTAGAGGCACCAGGGGTACGAGAGCCGCGCTTGAGGCGGTGGTCAGCAGTTTTGGTTCACCACGGTGGTGGCGAAGGCGGACATTATTTTACTGTGCAGGCGGCGTAGATATGGCGGCAGATGCCGCAGGTCATGCTTCAGTACCCCTATGCTAGGGTTGACTTCTGGGGGGACCCGGACATGGTGTTGCCTCCTGGGGAGGTGTTCGACCATCGAGGTATATTTTGTATTTTTATATGTTTTGATTTATGTTGTGATTTTGATATACCAGTTCATATGTATGATGTATAGATACTGATATGATCTGTTGTGTGTTGCTTTGTGTATGTGCAGATTTGGCACCTCGTGGGCGCGAGGTGGAGTTGTATAGAGCGTCGGCTCCAAGAGAGCCATAGAGACCTCCACGTGGAGGAAGGCGGCGACAAGATGAGGTTGCGGGGGCACCAGCAGAGCCCGAGAGACTGGTGAGGAGGTGACGATTTGATGACCCTGGTGCGGGGCCATCACATGCTCCTCCGGCGGCAGCCGGAGTAGATGTGGATGATATACGCCATCGTTTTGAGACGGTGTTGCAGGACATGCCTGAGGGCATGTGGATCTGTATCTAGGACGAGGGATTCCTGGAACAGTGCATAGGGTTAACGCCACCATGGCGGGGCCTAGTGCGACGAGCAGCAGTGCTCGCCGCGATGACGAGCGGATGCCTGCCGCCTGGGCAGGGGGGTCCTGCGGATTTTCCACCACCACCGCCTGGGGCTGGTGGGGGTGGGCCACCACCTCCTCCTGAGGGAGGAGCAGCGGGGGGTGCGATAGAGGCACCCTGATGTATATTGTCGACCTTTGTTGATTATATAGGCTGGTGAGCCGTTTTTTGTACCGATATGTGGCACTGGCATGCGGGCATATGTATTTTTTGTATGTAAACATTCAGATGGCCTGATGGGCCCACATATATATATATATGAGTATACATGTTATTGATATCCAAATGTGTTGTACATGTGTTTTGTGTTAATGATGATGATGTCTATTCTATCTATATGATGTGACAGGATATATGAGATGTTTATGTTTGTGTAGCTTGATGTGATATATGCCAATCTAACACCATGTTAGCTATTTCATCTGTTGTTTGATTCAATTCCCTTGGAATATGTGTAAATGTAATGGAATCAAAATGTCGAGATAATAATCTAACATGCAGGTATTTGCGAAAGAGGCACGGATCGCGTACACGGTACACATTGTTGAGCTCAAGAACGACTAGCTGGGAGTCGAGAAAAATGCTAAGGTGACGAATATGATGATGCTGGGCGTCGGTCAGGAGGCCAATGACAGCAGTGTATTCGGCTTGGTTGTTGGTTGCTGGTCCTAAATAGATGCCACTGGAATGTAGCATTTCATGTGAAGGGGTGTAGAGAGCCCAAGCAGCCGAAGCGAGATTTTGTGTCCAACGGTTGGCATCGTCGGTGTAACCAATGTGGTAAGCTGGTGGAGGAGACATCTGTCAATAGCACAAAGGATAGTTTAGATGAGGGATAAAAAAGATTAAAAACGCTACAAAGAGAAATAACCTAAAGTAGCAAGACTACGTTTAAGCATAGAATTTCTTGAGCATGGTCGCCAATCTGTTTGCACCCAATTCATCACTAGGTGAGCAAATCAAGAGTGCTTACATGCCCATTTGGGCTCTGCTAGGCATGATAGCTGTAAAAGGAAAGGTTAGAAAGAGAAACTACAAAGTTATAAAGAAGAATTAAACTAAAACAAACTAAGATTATGAGCATAAGGAAAAATGAAAAATAAATACAAATGGACCAATATAACCAATGTATAAGTTGATCTATTGATGAAATCCAAAGGCACAAAGAAGAAAGGGGACTTGGGTCCCTTCTTTCTCCAATGGAAGGCTCTTGAGGCCCTCACAAGCTTGCTCTCCTTACAATGAAAAGATGAAAATGTGGGTGAAAGAACTCCAAGCTTATCCACTCAAGAGAGGGGTGGATAGCTCTTGTGAAATGATGCCTATGTGTTCTTGTCAAAGAATGAGTCCTTAACAATCTTGGCAGCATAACAATGCATAGAATTCCTTGAGAAAGTGATGGTTATTCATGGCTTTTTATAGCCTAGAATTGGGTGATAATGTAACCTCTTTGGAGTGTGAAAAGGGGCTCTTTAGGGCTCAATTAGGTCTTTGACCAGCCCACCATGTGGATTGAGCTCGGATTTGGTGTCAAATCGACTTGGGAGCTGATCCATTAGTGGTTGGGAGGCCGACCAATTTCAATAAATGCGTCGTTTAGCAGGTGAGCGGGTTTTTCGCCCAACAGTTGCGCATCGTACGCACATGCGCGCATTGTACGTTGTTGTTACGCGCATATGCGCGCACACCCAGATTCTATAAAGCGCCCTTCAATTTTTGGTCACTTGATATAGTTTTTGACCCTTTTGCAATGCTGTGAATGTGATTCAGTGCCATGAATAGCTTCATCCCTGTTTTGACGATGCGGAGTTCTTGTCACCATGTGCGAACGAAATTTCAGTGATAACACAAACCAATCCTCCAAAGAGATCAAGTCACCTCCTAACAATAGCACATGATAAAATATCACCAATAGACAAATCATACCAATCCATTACACAAGAAAATAAAAGGGTTGAAATTTCCTTTAGAGAGAGAATATTGTCTCCATGATCAATTATGAAAAATGAAGTGAGACTTGCCTCTATTTATGGAGAAAAATCCAAGTTCACTTTATCCAAATTACATTTAAATGCACTAATTTAGGTTCAAATTCATGTTTTTCTAATTACTTTTACCAAATCTATTTGATTTTTGTCCACATATGCTAAACAATGACAAAATAGAGGAAATTAAGTACCCAAATTCTTCTCCAATGGTGTTCATTTGGTGAGATATCCTCCAAATTCTAGTGCATCAACTCCTAATGTTCCACATCATCCTACTAGTCCATAAATGTGTGGGGTTCATGTCCCACAACTCTAGCCAGTGCAAGACCCAAGTCAAATAAGGACTTTTGAGCTTGACATCATGCTCCAAAAATGTAACTCTCTTGCATGGGGGGTGACGTCATGAAATAGGCCTCTTTCATGGTTCAATTACATCATCAAGTGTGAAAAGTTCATCATCACCATTCCCACAAACATGGGGGGCACAAAATCCATCATATGGGATTTCATTCCCTTATGGAGATCAAAAGTGCCTTAGTACCTCCACGAAAGATGTAACCAAGAAAGATATTGCAAATAAAAACAAGGTATGTATTTGAAGGGTCCACAAGTCATATGAATCATGCCAAGTAAATGAATCTTTTTACAATATCCATCCAAAAAAGTACATTGAATCCCCCCTATCAAATTAAACACATGCTCAAATACTTTTTACAATTTACCAAATTTAAATATGGGAGGGTTATCAAAAGGACCTATTGGGTAAGCCAATTACCCAAGTAGAGGAGTGTTTCCTGGGTGAACCCTATCTAGGCCATGTGATGAATGTGAGGTGGATGAGGGAGAAACTTTCAGTCTAGGGTCATTGACATGCAATGGTATCATATGGTCTCATTTCCATGGGTGCCTTTGTGGAGGGTGTGTTGCATCCTTGATTTACCTTTTATTTGGGGCACAACCTTTTTCCAATCCTTATAATTTAATTTTCCTTTGTTTTATTTAGATAGTTTGCAGGTCCCCTTTACAAGTTTTCTTGATTTTGTGGATTAAATGCATTTCCTTTCAAGTAGGATACTCAGAATTCCTTTTCAGATAGTTCAAATGTTCATTCTCACTCAGTACTTAGGGCGATCCCCTAGAAAGGTAGAGCTCAATTTTTTGGACTATGGATTTTATGTCCCTTGTATCCCTTCCATTGCATTTTAATAGTGGTTTTTTATTTATTTATTGACTCTAGTTGCAACAACCTCTGGGACTTCGACCCCTTCGTACTATAAGAGAATGATGTATAAGCCCTTTTTGGGGTACATGTAACCTTAAAAAACAAATATGAGGATACAAATAGGAATGAAGATGAAAAGTGATAAAATATGGTTGGGAATAACATGATGACCCATCAAGAAGGACACTCAATAGCACCCCTTTCCCTAGGGGTGGAAATTTTTTTAGAAACCTTGGGATAGCCACCCTGGTGAAAAATGGTAAAAAACATAACTTCTGAGAAAAAATTTCATAATAAGAAAGAAACCTTTGAAACTTATTGAAATTCCCCAAGTATTAAAATGATACTTGCCATGAAACTTGACTAGTTACCTCATGAAGAAATACCTGTCACCCTCTGTGGGTCAAGTTAGTGTGGTGGGAATTTCTCTACGATTAATGATGATGTTGAAGTGCAGTGAAGAAGAGGGGATCTATGGGTTGTGTTGTCCATCCATCTTTTGGCACTCCATGTCTACAACCTATGGGACTTGAGACATCATCTCCTTAGTTACCCCTAGGTTGGGGGCGGTAACATTTGGATCCTACATGGGACACATGATCATTTTAGAGTGCATGAGAACCTCAACATCTCCTAGTATGACCCATTCCTACACACAATCAAGTAAATTGTTAAAACCAGAGGGGTGGTGTAACTCACCACTTTATTCATACGACAAAATTTGCAACTACAAAATTTTAAGAAAAACACCAAAGGAAAAAAAATAAAATTATTTCAACATATCAATATGACTTATGAAAGTAAAATGAATATAACACAACAATATGCAAGGATGCAATAAAATAAATATGTAAATCAAGCACTTGTGTATGTAAATCCAAGAAAGTGAAACTACACTACCATGACATGCATATGCAACTATGACACAATGAAATGCAAAAATGAAAATGACCTACCTACCTAAATAGGGCCCAAAGCCTATAGACATCAGGTGAGATCATAGAACTAATGAAACAACCCAAGAATATCATCAAATTGTCTTCCCCTATGCTTAATTATAAACCATATCAAAGATAAGTTAATCCCAACATGATCACAATCATAGATAAATATATAATCAATCATAAAATGCAACTCATGGAGGTGGGAGGGTGGGACAAAATCATGCTATAAAGGGTAGCCACAAGCCCGATCAATCCATCTCTGAATAGGAATACAACATATAGAAGATGACTCGTCTTCATCCTCACTTAGAATATCACCAGTCCATGAAGGTTGAGAGGAGATGAGAGATCCCAAGAATACCCTATGATTTCCTAGAGAAGGAGAGATACGATAAGGGACAAGCTCGAGTCTAGAGAAAGAATCCTTCCCCATACTCAAAACATGTTTCCTTTTCATCTGCAAATCCCTACAAAACGCCCCTAGTTGAAAACATTGTTGACATGTAGTGTGAGTCTTCAATTGTTCTAGGTTGGCCACAATATTATCTTCATCAAAATTTGATCACAAAGGTGGTTGGAAATCTTCATCATATAACAAATTTGAGTGCTCAAAAGGATATCCATAGCAATTCTCAAGGTATGAATGAGAATCATCATGAGTATACTGCAACAAGTCATATTGGGAAATATGAGACCCATCTACGCGCATATCATCATCATGATTCCAAAAACCTGGATCATCTAGGTATGTAGACCAATTCTCTAAAGAGGACAACTCAACACTCTTGTTTTGAAAACTACCCCTGATGTCGTAAATCTGATCTTTATAAAAAATGAAACAACCCACATCCCATCTACATCTCCCAACATATATGAAATCATTGATGTCTTCATCAACTGTGTCTAAGAGGTCTTCCATGAAATCATTTGTATTATTGACCACTTCTTCATTTTGATGTATAGGAGGAACTAAAGGTTGAATGACTTCATGTTCATCAACTTGGATAATGGATAGAAATGTCTCATATGGGTTCTCAACATGTTGCATTTCTTCAAATATTACATATTTTTCTTGCTAGATTTTTTCGGATATGTTCTTCAAGTGATTCTTCATAAAAAAGGGCTTGACACTCAGTAAGAGGTGCTTTATCCGGTTTCTCTTAGGTGGAATATTTATGATGGAAATATTATATGCCTTTATTGAATACTTGGTTGTCAGGGACATTCTCTTCACTTATCTATTCTTTTTCGTTCCTTTTCATAGGGTTGGTGGTGTCAAATTTACATTTTTCAATTATCATCTCATCATCATCAGAATCCATAGGAAAACATTCTTTGTAAAGAGAATCCCTGAGCTCTTGGAAAGGGTATTCACGATTCTCAGTGGTTGGGCCCCAATACCTGAGAAATTGCTCAACAAGATTTGTAGGAGAAGGTATGCTCCTCAATTTGCATGAATGCATGAAGCACTTCTTTTGTCTAAAATCTAGAGATTCTACAAACAATTGCATTAGAATATTATCATGTAATATATTTAATGTTGAATCATATTTCATATAATTCACAACATGAGTAACTGATAGGGCTAGGTCATCATTAAACTTTGGACAATTCTTGTTCCACTCTGGAGGGTAATGATTTGGATACCCAAGAATACCCTAGATATCAAGAGAGGGATATGCATTATGTGTATGCCAAGGTGCCATAGTTCCATTATCTGGAATGACGCCTCAATGCAATTTCCAAAAGATCTCAAAGCTCATCAAAACCTAAGAGAGTATCTTCCTCAATGGATTCTCCAGATAAAATTATATGAAGTTCATGAAAATTGTGAGGGTAACTTCCCTTGGTGGAGTCGCCGAGAAATATTTGGATAAACACTTTGGGAAAAAATTTCCAAGTGTTGTTAAGGGATAAAAAATTATTCAAAATCCTCCTCGACAACGAAACCAAAAATGTTACCGCACAAATTTTTGCTAGGGAAAATCCAACCACAAGTTTCACTAGCATGACACAACTAGGGGTAAGAACCTCTATCACCTTAGAAATTATTCCCCTCGTTTTAGTGATGGATTATTTCACCAAATTAAGGGAGGCTTCCCAAGTGACATTGGGGGGATGGAGAGGGAGAGAGAGAGAGAAAAAAAGGGTCTGGAAAGGATCCCTCCTTGGGTCGCTAGATGAGAGTGCTTAGGGTTTGGAGAATGATGAATTTGGTAGAGGAGAGAGGAAAATTGATCAATAACCTGCAAAACCAATGTTAAATCCAATATCCTAAGACCAAAAATCATGAAAATAAACCCCCAAACACTAAGGGAAATAGAAATAAACCTTTCTTTCCAAAAAATTGCAGCAAACTATAATTTATATAAGAAAGAAGAGAATGTTAACAATTTCAATAAATCTTTGTCATAATCAACAATAAATGATGGAAAATGGAAGCTCATAAACAATATACCATATTCCAATGATTAAACCACAATTTTGATGGTTAAATAGGTTGCAAGGTAAGTGTTATCAACAAGTTTATAAAAATGCTAGATGGTTGTAGAAAACATTTTCTACAGCGGAAAGTTTCCACCACATAAATTAGAAAATAAACATTCTAATTTGTATCCCTTAACAAGTATATTAATTTAAAATATTCAAGAACATTTTTTTGTGGTAAAAAAGTAAGTAAATAATAGTGAGAGAGAGATTTTTTTGCTTCCCTAATGACTATAGCTAACTTGTTATTACAACAACAAGTAAACTTGTAAGAAATGAAATTGTTTGAGAATGAAAAGGTAACTTAAAGTGAGATCAATTCATCCACAAATTCAATGATTTCAAGAAAACAATATTCATGTCTGTCAATGCAAAGACTAGTGCCTTATCTATTGGGTAATGGAGACATAACATTAATAAGTAAGTTAGGATGGAAAATGGAAAGAGACTTGAAACTTTAGCCCAAACCCATATGTTCCCAAGTCGTCATCTTTCCAAGTCACTTCGCTCAACAAATTAATGTGAAACTTGTTTTTAAACCCTAGGGAGATAAACCATCCTAACCCCTAGTTTTAAAGCCCTAGTCAAGAATGTTTCCAAGGGGATATACAATCCTAACCATTGAAAATACCCTTTAATTATTTTTGGCATGGGGGCACACCTAGGGTTCAACGCTTCAAAAATGCACCAACAAAACCCTAACTATCGTCCCTTTTGGCAACACCTGCGAAGCAAATGAAGTCTCACCCGAGGTAGAGGCGGGGGAGGGGGTTGCAGGACTCATGTGTCTACAAACAATATGGGACATAGATCTATGATTACAACACTTACTAGAGCACTTATCCAACCATAATCATTAGCTCATGAGTCTCATTCACATCGCAGATTAAACCCTTATTACAGATCAGCACAACAACAATAAAGATCAAGCACTTTCAATCACTTACCACATAGCATTAGCTCGGATCTAACATTCATTTATATTTAATACCATTAAGCACTAAGAAACAATCATCATATGCATTCATCATACATTATAACAACAACACTAAGAAAATAAACAACATAATCCACATCGCGCAAAGCCCATCAAGACACATGATATGCATTATTCACCCTAGTGTGGGGATACGTCCACCAACTTCTTCTTCTTCTTCTTTATTAGTCTTCAATATTCTTACATTCAGTCGGTCCTATGCAAAAATCCACAGAGCCAAACTCCATAGAGGACATGAAATCTGTGCGTTGCGTGCCAGATCCTCCTTCCCAAAATCATGTCAAGGCACAGAGCCTCTATTTTCAAAAATCAACTTACAGTCTCTTGCACTAAGCCAACATTAACACTTACAAAATATTGTGCACATAGCCCACCAACAATTTTATGCTATTACATCACTTGGATGCTTATTTATACATTTACAAAAAGGCCTAAACATGGGTAAACCCATGGGCCGCCATCCCATAACCCGTTACATAAACCATAGTAAACCCTTTGTTGGGTCCAGAAGCCCGCAAAATAAGTGAGATCTCATGCTCTCGGCTCTACCTGGGTGCTCTATATTCGACCAGCCTGTCGAAGTCCCAAAAGTGGTCAAACACGACCAATGTTTCCTCAAAACTTGGTCAAGGGCCAATGGGCCCCCAACACTCACCTGTGACTTGTCCCGAGTCACTTAGATTTGGGAAATGTTGCTTCAAAGGTCTCGAGCTTAGCTCGAGCTACCTCGACTTGCTGCTTCACTAGATATTCCTGCTTGGTGAACTCCTAAATCACTTTCTTTGTAACAAGCCCTTCTAGGTGATGTTCCATTGTCACAACCACTTGGTCTAGTTGTGAGCCCCTTCCTTCAATGTTTTCAAAAATCGTGTAGGCCTCATCCTGCATCGGCTGTAGTCTTTGTGTAACTTCCATGACTCTACTCTGGATGGCAGTAATCAGCTGTTGGATTGTGCGTTGCTCCTGTGATCTCTTCATTCGCTTGACCGCAGTGACTAGCTTCATCTATGCCTTCATGATGGATGCCTATTGTTGCACCTCCTGGAGATGTGCTTCCAGTTTCCTCAGCTCTATATTTTATGCAAGGCGTTCATAGGTCTGCACACTTCGATCACTCAACTACTTACATTCTAAGGTGAGGACCTTGATCCTTCCAACTATGCTCTTAGCGGCTTCCTCCCTTTAATCGTGCACTTCTTGCAGAGTGATTGACATTGCTTAAAGCTCCAACTACATTACCTATGATTGAAGCTGTTGAATGGCCTTAGCGAGCTTCCCCACTTGCATCTCAACTGACTCTGGTTCCTCCCGTGCCAAGACCGACACAGAGTGAAGTGCTTTAGTCAACGCTTCTTTAACCGTAGTCTTCTCTGCGAGCAACTGTTCTTTTTCTTTCTGTATCTTCTCATTTTCCTCCTCGAACATCACCGAAATTTTATATTTATCCTTCTCTTAGGTGGTTACATAGGACTACACAAATTGTAGTTGCTCTAAGACATCCTCATTTTCTTGCTTCAACACTTCTATAGCCTAGTCATTTTCTTCTTGGACTCACTGAAGTCGAGCCTCTGTTGCATCCTCTAGTCTTCATAATTAGGTGGGCTCATCCCCCAATTATACAATCTTCGTCGAATAAGGTGAAATAGGTATTACGCGGCTTGAATGGATGGCTTGTTGTATCTCCTTCAACTCCTTCTCAATTCTTTGATATAGCGTCTCCTTGCTTACTCCATATCACTGCAAGATATCCTCTGAAGCATCCTCTATATCTGAGATGATTAGATATATGTCATCCACTATGAGTGTGGCCTTCATCTTGGGCTTACTGGCACACGTCTTCTTTCTCGACAAAGGTTTCTGCAAGGAAACCTTTTTTTTTTTTATGTTTATGCCTCGGTAGGGGGGTCCTTAGGCAGTGTAGCTTCACCTTCTTCTTGTGTTTCTCCGTCATCCCCTCCTCCTTGTCCATTGCCTTGGTATTATCCTCCTCCTTCTAGAGTTCCAGATCCATATTCTGCAGAGGCAGTGTCCTCCTAATTAATTTCATGGACTTCTACCTTTTTCTTCTTTTTCTTTGCACTTCTCTTCCCAACATGCTCGACTCGGGTGACCAAAGGGCTTCCTATGATGTCTGCATTGGAGAGATCTGCATCTTCAACTGGTACAAGGAACTCCATCAGCCATTCTTTGGTGATCTCCTCCATATCTTCATCGTTCATCTTATAATATGATTGCAACTCCTCCTTGCTTTCATCCCTACACGTAGTGATATAGATAAAGTGTCGATCTGTGTGAAACTTCTCTAGTGTGTAATGCGTTCGGTGTCATGCGTGGAAATGCCTCAATAGCGTGGTTCCACTGCTGGTAGTAGGCATGGAACATAGCATTTGACTGTCACTTCTTCGACATATCATTTATATACCACAAGGTGGAGAACCTCACAACCAACGGCTCCGATGGTTCAACTTATGGAAATGTCACTCCTTCCAGCATCTGCCAAGAAACAAATGTGATTAATACTAGTAACCAACTGAAATGGAATTCATACCCCTTATCCTATGCTTCGTGACTGTCTTTCTCAAGCTCATTGATGAGGTTACTCACCCAATTAATTTGCATCCCCTCCACACACTTTCTTGCGAGGTCTACTACGAACCGAGTAACCTGAATCAGATGGTTCTTTCTGACGAGCTTGCCAGCTATAAGTTGGAAAGAGAGGCACATTGTGCCATCCTGGATAGAGGCTACCTTGTAGCCTCACTTTTCCTTTTCTACATCGCCATAATATTCCTTTATGCAGTATGCCAAGGAGTGATCTTAGGCCTTCCCTAGGTAGAAATGCTAAGGCATGGGGCCCTACATGCTTAGTTCTATGATCAGGTGGATCAGTGTCAGATCCAGAGTGACACCACCTGTTAAGCCATAGGTATCCTCCATGGTAGCACGACAAGAGGATTTTAATGCAAGTGTTAACCTCTTGGTGTCGGTCGAAGTTAGGGATCTTCATTACATTCAATATCATTGATTGCATGAGATCCTTAATCCACGGCTAGGATGCTATGCACAGATTCTTCACAATCATCTTCATTAAATACCTATGGGGTGTGAGCATCGTGTAGTTCTTTCTGTCACCGAGATTAAATTCGTTGTTCTTCAAAGATGGGATATGTCCTAAATGGGGTCCAACTACGTGTATCCCCTTCGGGATGTATGCAGTGATCAACATATACTCAAATTCATGTGGGATGTTGTCATGGTTAACCGTGCCAGCCAAAGGCAATATGTAATCTGGTAAGACTTACGGGGTCTGCTTTGCTCTAGCTAGATTGTCGCAGTGCTTTCTTCACTTCTCAATAGCATGGTTAGAATGACGTCTAGTCGAGGGGGATCCTTGCACTCCCCCAGTCAATGATGCATGTATTCCTACAGACATAACTCTCTTAGCCATGATCTCCACGTGAATCTCCTCCACAGACTTCTCTAATGCGCTAGGTTCGCCCGAAATTCACACTTGTAACCAAATATATCACATAGGTGAACGAACAAGTGAGGTAATCAAAGGGATGGTGACGTATAGAAATCACAACATGAGATACAATCAATTCTCTATTGGCTCGGATAATCACGGTTTGAAAAGAGTGTTCCTAGAGCAACGTTTGACGGGTTAAATAAGCAAGCGTCGTAACAGATTCCTCCAATGGGCAGGAATGTGTCCATCAATGTGAATCTGTCTGTTATGGCACAGTCTCAACAATCCACTCTCTCATAACTGCATTTTATAGCCGTTATGGGGCATCATTCTAACGGTCGGGGTGCCTCCAACAGTCATATAGCTTCGCTGTGGTGAAGTCCCATTCTGCATGGTTCTACTATTCTGGTGAGGTTCAAGTTCTATCGATATGCCTCCTGTGAAGTCTTCCTTCTGTTTTTTGTAGCTTCCTGTAGTTTTCTAGCTTAGATTTTTCTTATAAATCTTCCTGACCTTGTTTCCTTTAATTTGAACTTCTCTAATAATTTATGGAATCCTCTTCCCATTTGTATTCTTATTCTCTTCTGGTGAAAGGAGTTCTCACTGTTGATGTGCGCTTACAAATTCTGAGGTTAATGTCCCTTATCTTACTATTTCCGGGGTGGCTATACTTATTTCCTACACGGACAGTCTCTTCAAGCCTTCCTGCATTATTTCAACTTCGACAACTAATTCTCTTGCCCTTTTTTGCTCCGACTTATCTTCTTGTTCTTCTATTAGTTGCTCTATTTTTCTAGTTATGAAGTCCCTTAGTTCTTTCTTTTTCTGATCTATAGCTTCCTCCTCTGCTTTCCTTATG
The DNA here is from genome assembly GCA_009831015.1 of Picea engelmannii. NCBI lineage: Eukaryota > Viridiplantae > Streptophyta > Pinopsida > Pinales > Pinaceae > Picea > Picea engelmannii. The sequence goes on along the minus strand of ML789779.1, from coordinate 334,632 downwards.
ATCTGATCCTTCTCAATCCAAGTCTTTCCTAATAAAAGTGTAAAAGGGGCGTTGTTCTCAACAAATTTAATGACTTCAAATTCTTCTTCAGTTGATGTTTCATGAGCAATCATAGGTATATTAGTAACTCTTCCACATAGGGTTATCATATTTCCTTTAAACAAGCCTATCCTTCCCAATGAAGGTATCATAGTAGGCCTTCCCGAAATTTCCCAAGTGCTTTATGGCATAATGTTCACATGTGTTTCTTCATCCAATACACAGTCTATGTCGAAGTCTTCTATTCTTGTAACTATGCGATGTTTTTCTTTCAGGATCTCTAGTAAATTGATGTCTTTTTTATCATCCATTTCTTCTTTTAACTGTACTAACACATTCTGAGCTTTCTTTGATTCTTTCTCTTTATGATTCTCTAATATGCTCTTAGCCTCTCGACTTTCTTCATATTTTTCTTGTCTCGTGTTCATCTTTTCAACTTTAGAAATCATTCTTGGAAAATCCTCAACCTCATGACCAGTAGCTTTACAAAAGAGACAAATAGGACCTGTACCAGGGCATTCCTTAGCAATATGTCCCGATCTTCTGCAATTATAACACAATGTCAATCCTCTCTTTCTTTTAAATGATCCCCAACCTCTCATGTACTGCGCACTGGGGACATAGTGTTGAACCTGCAATCTACAAAAAATCTTTCTAGGTTCCTGCATCCACTTGTTAGTCCAAAAATTATTTCTATGCATAGGAATAACATATCTTTCTCTATCTCTATCAAATTTATCCATATCAACTCATTCTTCTAATTGTGCCCTACCATTCATACTAGGACAAAACCTACCAAACATACCTAGATTCATGTTTTTGAAGAAAAAAATTCCACTTATCTTACCCTTACCATAGCACAAAGCTTTAAGATCTTACCTCTTTTCTTCAAATTAGGTTTCTTTCTTAGCACAGAGCTTTGCAAGTCAAATAGAATACTGTGCACTACAACAACAAATATATGCACAAAGCTTTGTCTTTTCTTCATTTCCCAACAATTACAGTTTCAGGTCTCGACAATGGAACCATTTGTTGGCACAGGGGTAGACCCAGGGTTCAATGCTTCAACAGTTCACCAAAAAAACCATAAATATTGTCCCTTTCGGCAACACCTATGAAGCAGATGAAGTATTACAGGAGGTAGNGGTTGCAAGAATCAGGTTTCTACAACCAAGATGCGACACATATATGTTATTACAACACTTAGTAGATCACTTAGCCAACCATATTCATTATTTCATGAGTCTCTTTCACATCACATATTAAACCCTTATTATAGATTAGCGCGGTAACAATAAAGATCAATCACTTTCAATCACTTAGCACATAGCATTAGCTCAGATATAACATTCATTTATCTTGAATACCATTAAGCACTAAGAAACAATCATCAGATGCATTCATCATACATTATAACAACAACACTAAGTAAATAAACAACATAATCCACATCACACAAAGCACATCAAGACACAGGATATACATGGTTCACCCCAGTGTGGGGATACATCCACCAACTTATTCTTCTTCTTTATTAGTCTTCAATCTTCTTACATTCAGTCGCTCCTGTGCATAAAGCCACACAGCCAAACTCTGCAAAGAACGGGAGATCTACGCGCTATGCACCATATCCTCCTTCTCAAAATCAGGTCAAGGCACAGAGCCTTTTTTTTCACAAAGCAATTTACAACCTCTTGCACTAAGCCAAAATTAACACTTACAACATATTTTGCACATAGACCACCAGCCAATTTATGCTTCTTACATCGCTTGAATGATTATTTATACATTTAAAAAAAGGCCTAAACATGGGTAAAACCATGGGTCGACATCCCATAACCCTTTACATAAACCCTAGTAAACCCTTTGTTGGGTCCACAAGCCCATAGAATAAGTGAGATCTTGTGATCTCAACTCTTCCTAGGTGCTTCATCTTCGACCAGCCTATCGAAGTCCCAAAAGTGGTCAAACGAGACCAATGTTTCCTCAAAACTTGGTCAAGGGCCAACAACGACCTCACTTAAATCATAAAATTATCTTGAAGGAGGGGATAGAAAATCCTAAACCTCGTGGGGTTATCCAAGCAAGATAATCAAAGGAAATTGTAGAAACTTACCCGCAAACAAAAGAAAACATGCAAATATTATTCACCATGAGAAATCCTAGATCACAAACCAAGCCTCCAAATTGAGAAATTCAACTCCTAGCAAGAGCGCATGAGCAAACATCACCAATAGAAAAATCATAGCAATCCATTGCACAATAAAATAAGAGAGTTTGAATTTCCTTTAGAGAGAGAATAATGTCTCCATGATCAATTATGAAAAATGAAGTGAGGCTTGCCTCTATTTATAAAGGAAAATTCAAGCTCACTTTACCTAATTTACAATTAAATCCACTAATTTAGGTTCAAATCCATGTTTTTTTATTGAATTTTACCAAATCTATTTGATTTTTTT
>ML789779.1:285494-308444 GCA_009831015.1 Picea engelmannii | reverse complement strand
GTGGTTTTCTCCTGATTTGGGTTTCCACGTAAAACACTGGTGTACTATGTATATGTGTGATTGTTTATTTCTTACTGCTCATTATTGGATAATAATTCTACATTGATATAACATTTGAAGAAAAAGGATTGTAATTACGCTATTACTAATTCACCCCCCCCCCTCTCAATAATCCAACATTTTGGTCCACACAATAAGTGGTATGTGGTGATGTGTATTCCTATATATTCATTGAATTTTCAATCAAAATTTGGTTAATCAAAGGGGAGTTTATGGGGCATGCCATCCGAATAGTCATTATCTGCAAAGGGGTCATTGGTGAATTGAATGAGATTTGAAAAATTAAGGGAGCCAAAATATGGTATATGAACTATCACGTTGGTATCAATGATTCTTAATGGACATCCACCTAGTGAGGGAGGATGATGGATATACACTGAGAGGGAGAAGGATTTACCTAAATCAGTGTAATTATCTATGTCATGATATATTTCAATGTCAATAGGAATGGGATATTCCATGAAAAATGGGTCGTCTATGTTTTTAATGATTTCTAGATGTGTAATGGTATCTAGGGGAGGAGGGTCGATGATGCAAGAGAATCGTACAAAGCCAAAAGCATGCACCTAGCCAAAGGAGTAGCTAGATGCGCAAATGGAAAAAGAGCACATTTTTATGAACAACGTTTTGAATTTTGAACCTTAAAAGCATCAATGTAATAGTTAGGAAGAAGGTGTACTTTGCATTTATACCTAGGAGATATGAACAGATCTGGGGGGGATTACTCCCATATATCAAATTGTAATAGGAATTTAAGTCTGTTAATGAAAGTAGGTAGATTGGAATTAAGAGATTAGACAGTTTAGAGTGTAGGAGGGAAAACAGATATAGACACCCTCACTCTTGTATTATTGTATTATTAGCACAGAAAAGAAAAAGAGAGCTGTAGCAGAGAGTGTAGAGAAGAACCCATGTACAGGAGTATTTGAGTTAATATATGAAGCTTTGACTCAGATTTCATGGTTTTATGATGTTTGTTGTTTACATATGCTGAATGGTATGCTTACAATTGTTTTATTCTCTTTGTTATGCCTTTGTTGTTATTCTGTGTTGAATGTATGATTTCATGTTGAATGTATGAAGTTTGAGAGAGAAGAATGAGTTTCAATTATTTCTCTTCCTGAGAGAGTTCCTGTAAGGAGTGCAGTGAAACATCCACAAGGTGTGCATTGATAAGGGTTCTGAGTTTTATCTCAGAAAGCTTAGGAAGGATACCATTGTTCTCATACCAGTAGAAGTGCACGTGAAGCACAGAAGTCATGCAAGGTGTGCGCAGGCTAGTTGAAACCTTAGAAGTTAACAACTAAGGTGAATGTGGAAGGACTACTGTTGCAAAGAGTGCACAGAGTCAAAGAATCAAATACACAAAAGTATTTGAAAGAGTGTCGCAAAGAGTGCATGCAGGAGTCCTTTCGAAACTTGAGGTTGCAATAGAAAGCTCAGGAGAATCAGCGCCTTTGAAGTACTCAAAGGAAGATGGGGAGCCGAATCAACACGTAGAAGGTTAAGTCCCGATGAAATAACATTGGTTTGTTTCACAGAGATTCATTGAGGAGTGAATCGGATGGTTGAAATTCTCCGTGGAGAAATCACGAAGTTGCGAGGACCGTAGGATCCAGAGGAGCTGCAAGGTGGATAAGGATTAGATGAACCCATCACTTTGGTACCAGTAATCAACGTTGACCATTGATCGTGATCTGTTTTGAGCCGTCAGATCATTTTGGGGATTCGAAATTTGTAAGTCTGGAGTGTAAGCCAAAATCCTTGGCCACTCTAACTCCCAGATCGCGAAAAGGATTGTTAAGTGTGGAATTTCAGGATTTCGGTAAATCATGATTCAGAATAGCGGAAATCCTGATGACAAGGAGCTAGGGGCCTTTACATTGAAAACCCTGAAGTTGTGAAACTTGGAATATCCTTGAAGTGGCATTTTGTCATTTCGAGGATCGGGGTTTCATCATTTTCGTTGACAAGGATTTGGGGCACTTCACATAAGAAACCTCGAAGTTGCGAAGCACGAAGTATTGGTGAAGTGGCATTTCGGCATTTCGATGTTTTTAGGTTCGGTAACTCAAGAAGATAGTGGTTTGGAATCGAGAGTCTCGAACTCCTGGTACCTGGAAGCCCGAAATAACGTGGGTCGTCAGATCTAAAGGGAGGCTATTAGCCATTGATTCCGTAGAAGGTGCCATTTCAGAATTCAGGATTTCGAAGTGGTAGGGGAACGACAGTCGAAGTCTTGTTCAAGTTTCAAAATCTTGGAAGAGCGATAGGTGGCAGGAACCCACGACAGAGACATAGGACAGTTGAGAAGACAGGTGGCGCATACTCGTTTCCAGGTAGTGTCAATTTTCATTGACCATTTTGGGGTTTCGAAGGTTGGAGAGTCGATAAGCCTTGCATCAAGATTCGCGAAGTCGCGAAGTCTGAAAATCCGAATCGGTGAAAAGTCTCATTGGGGAGCCAGCCTTTGTTGAACGCATTGGGGTTCGACATTTTGGTATTTTCGAAGACAAGAGGTCGGGGTTCTTTGTTCCGAAATTCCCGAAGTTGCGAAACATGATACAACTGTGGAGGAGGACACAGCCAAATATATTGGCATTTCGGAATTTCGGGTTTCGGGGGTTGAAGAGCCGGAAAAATCGACCACAGGAATCACAATATCGCGAAACCTGAAATCCCGATTCAGCGAAGGGCACGATCTTATTATGGTCAAGAGATTAGGGTGATTCCTTGTGTTTAATCACGCGGGCATACTCATAAGGACTTGTGGATACACCGTCGTGTGTGTGAGGGATTCCCTGTGGGGAAAATCAAAGATTCAATCAGACTCAAGAGGGAAGATTTAGAATGATCCTAGGTGGATCTCGGCCCGAGGTTCGAGGGTTTGCATCATTTGTGGTATCATAGCTTGGTTTTGTCTTTATATTTCAGGCAGAAGGAGCTAGAGGAAAAGGAGTATTCGGATACGCATCATTTGTGGTATCAGAGCTCAGAACAAGTTCTTTGCTTTCCGTAGCAGAGAAAAGAGGAACATTTTATAGCCATGCCGCCAAGAAGAAGAGATAGGCCAATGCCAATGCATGATCCAACAAGAGAAAGAGAAATGCGTGAGTTACATGCCAGGCTTGATGCCATGGAGACAGCACAGAGGCGCACAGTTGACGTTGGGGATATCAGCGAAGCTGAAAGTGAAAATGAAACTGGAAATGAAGGAGAAGAATTTGCAATCGAAGATGTTGCAAATGAATGCCTATTCAGGGTTGTTGCAAGGATAGGTGCCCGAGAAAATATGGAGATTCCAATGTATGAGGGAAACTTATATGTTGAAGAGCTTCTAGACTGGATTAGAGCTCTGAATAAATACTTCGACTATGAGGATGTCGAGGAAGAAAAGAAAGTAAAACATGTCATTACTAGAATTAAAGGGCATGCAACACTATGGTGGGATGAACTACAGGTTGATAGACGCTGCAAGGGAAAGAAGAAAATCAAAAGATGGGATAGAATGGCTACAAAAATGAAAGCCAAATTTATACCCAAGGATTATTAAATCACTTTGTTTTGGAGGATGCAGAATTTGAGACAAAAGCTGATGTCAGTGAAAGAATACACTGAAGAGTTCTACAAGATAAACATCAGAGCAGGTCATCAGGAAAGCAATGATGAAAAGGTTGCTAGATACATGAACGGTCTGTGATATGACATTCAAGATGAGATGAGCATGATGACCATTCAAAATGTGGAAGATGCTTATTAGATAGCTCTGAAAGATGAAGAGAAGCTGAGCTAAAAACAAGGTCAAAGAGGCCAAGGTAGAAGTCAAGCCAGAGGCAAAACAATTGCCCAAGACAGAACTCAAAAATCTAAAGAAGAGGGAAAGAAACCTCAAATTCAACATGAGAGAGGAGGAAGCTCACAGAGTGGGTAGTATGCCGATAGAAATACTTTTCCTTGAGCTAGAGGAAGAGGAAGAGGCAGAGGTGGTGAAGTAAAATGCTTTGTCTGTGGAAATATCGGACATAAATCCTATGAGTGTCCAGATAGGAAGAAAGACGGTGGTGAAACTCACATAGTCAAAGCTCAAGGATGGAATGTTGAGGTAGAAGATGCTGAGGGTGTAAGATCCTTAATGATGAGGAAAGTTCTCTTGAAGCTGGATAAGGAGGCAAAGAACCCAGCCCAAATAAATAGTCTGTTTCAGACTACTTGCAAAACCAAAGACAGGGTATGCAAAGTCATAGTGGACAGTGATAGCACAGACAATCTCGTATCTACAGAGATGGTAGAAAAGATGGAGCTAGAGACTGTTGTACATCCAAGCCCATACAGAGTTTTGTGGCTACAAAAAGGACATCAGATAAATGTTACTAAATAGTGTTTAGTTGAATTTAAAATAGGAGGATATAAGGATGAAATATTATGTGATGTCATTCCCATGGATGTTTTTCATCTATTGCTGGGTAGACCATGGCAATATGACAAAAACATGATTCATGATGGGAGAAAGAACACATACACCCTAGAGAAAAATGGTAGGACTCACATGTTGCTGCCAATTAAAGATAAAGAGGTGAAAACAAAAATGAGCAACACTGTACTTATCATGAGTGGGAAGCAACTTCTTAATGAGGTTAAGAAGAAGGAAGACACACAATTTATTGTGGTCAGGAAGCCCAGAATTGTTTTGACCAGTACGAGGATAGATGATTTACCAGAAGAAATCCAGGAGTTGCTGAAAGAGTTTGCTGATATAGTAGTGGAAGAACTACCTTGTTCGTTGCCACCTATCAGGAGTATAAGCCATGACATCGATCTTATACCTGGAGCCAGTTTACCAAACAAATCCCCGTATAGATTGACACCACAGGAAAATGAAGAAGTTAAGAGACAGGTGTAGGACTTAATGGACAAAGGATTGATTAGAGAAAGCTTGAGTCCATGCGTTTTCCCGATAGTGCTCAGCCCAAAGAAAGATGGAGGATGGAGAATGTGTACAGACTCAAGGGAAATTAATAAAATTACCATCAGATACAGATTTTCATTGCCAAGGATGGACGACTTGGTGGATTGCTTGAGTGGAGCAAGATCTTTTTCAAAAATTGATTTGAAAAGTAGGTATCATCAAATTCGCATGAGAGAAGGTGATGAATGAAAGACAACATTCAAGACGAATGAGGGGCTGTATGAATGCCTTGTTATGTCGTTTGGCTTAACAAATGCACCCAGTACTTTCATGAGATTGATGAATGAAGTCCTGAAGGATTTCATAGGGAAATTCATCATCGTATATCTTGATGATATATTGATCTTCAGCAAGACAGAAGAAGAACACTTGAGACATTTAGCTGCAGTGATGAAGAGATTACAGCAAGAGAAATTGTTGATAAATATGAAGAAATCATCATTTATGAGGACAAAACTCATTTATTTGGGGTTTGTTATCTCTGCAAATGAGTTGAAGATGGATCCAGAAAAGGTAGATGCAATTAAGAATTGGCCATCGTCGAAGAGTGTGTTTGAAGTACAAAGCTTCCATGGTTTGGCAAGTTTCTACAGGAAATTCATTCAAAATTTCAGTGGGATTGGTGCACTAATGATGGATACGGTGAAGAAAAGACTTAAATCTTTTCACTGGACGGAGGAAGCAGAGAAGAGTTTCAACCTGCTGAAGAAGAAGATCATGGAGCAACCAATGCTAGTTTTGCCAGATTTTAGCAAGACATTCCAGGTCAGGTGTGACATGAGTGGATTTGCAATTGGAGCAGTCTTGAGCCAAGACGACAGGTCGATCGCATACTTCAGTGAAAAACTGAATGAAGCAAAGATAAAGTACTCAACATATGACAAAGAATTCTATGCAGTCATACAAGCACTGAAGAAATGGAGACATTATTTGGTTCCTAAAGAGTTTGTTTTGTACAGTGATAATCATGCTTTACAATTCGTAACACAACAGGAGAAGTTGAACCAAAAACATGTTAAATGGGTTGAATTCATGCATAATTTTACTTTTGTGATTAAGCATATTTATGGAACTGCTAACAAATTTGTTGATGCTTTGAGCAGGAAATGTTTGTTGATGCAGGAATTCAGAGTCAAAACTTTGGGTTTTGATAACCTCAAATAAATGTACAGAGATGATCCAGATTTTAAGGAGGCATATGAGGCATATGAGAATCCAGTTCTCAGGGACAAAAGCCAATGGACCAAGTATATGATCTAGGATGGATTATTGTTCAGGGGAAATTAGTTATGTATTCCAAAATGATCCATGAGGGAGAACCTGTTGAAGGAAAAACACAGTGGAGGATTGGCCAGACACTTTGGTCATGATAAAACATTCTCAAAGTTGAATGGCTCATATTTTTCGCCAGGGATGAGGATAGATGTTAAGAAATTTGTGGACAAATGCAGGATTTGTCAATACACAAAATGGAAAAGGTAGAAAACAGGGTTATATCAACCATTAACCATACCAGAAAGGTCGTGGGATGCAATGAGCATGGATTTCATATTGGGACTGCAAGAACACAAAGAGGATGTGATTCGATCTTTGTCGTAGTCAACAAATTTTCCAAGATGGCACATTTCATACCATGCCAGAAAACCAACAACACAACTCATATTGCAAACCTATTTTTCAAGGAAGTCATCAGACTTCACGGCTTTCCAAGGAGTATCATGTATGATCAAGATACCAAGTTCATAGTGCATTTCTAGAGGACCTTATGGAAAAAGTTGGGGACAAGTTTTTCTTTTAGCTCAGCATATCATCCTCAAATGGATGGATAGACAGAAGTTGTGAAAAAAATCTTGGGAGATTTGCTAATGAGCTTAGTGACTTAACACCATAGACAGTGGGATCACATTCTACCATAGGCAGAATTTGCTTACAATGATTCACTCAACAGAAGCACAGGATAGAGTCCATTACAGATTGTATATGGAATGTAGCCAAGGGGAGTTTATGAATTGAAAGATGTGGAACAAACTAAATTCAGAAGTGCTAGTGTAGAGGACTTTGCAGAAGCAATGAAGGAGCTTCACAGACGAGTCAAGGAGTGATTGCAGAGTTCAAGTCAAGAATACAAGAGGAGAGCAGATCAACACAGGTGAGAACTTCAATTTGAAGTTGGTGATTTGATTCTTGCGCATCTGAGGAAGGAAAGGTTCCCAAGGGGAACATATAACAAACTAAAGATGAAAAATATTGGACCATGCAAGGTCATAAGGAAATTTGGGGCAAACGCATATGAGATTGAATTACCCGATGGGGTCAGAATCTCACTGATATTCAATGTTGTAGATTTGTACCCTTACAGAGCTGCAGAAGAAGGAGTAGAGAAGGAACATAAAGAGATACAATGGAAAAAGCAAATGCTTGTAGCTAAAAAGCCACAGATGGAAAGCATAATTGACAAGAGGATTAGCAAAAAGACTAGGAGAAAAGAGTATTTTGAATACTTGGTCAAATGGAAGGGACATCCAATTGAAGATGCTAGTTGGGAAGATGAAGAAAAAATTCATAAGCATGGATAGACCATGCAAGAGCTCATGAACAGGAGTTCATGAAAATTTTCAAGTGAGGGATTATGATGCAGGAGCATCGTACAAAGCCAAAAGCACACGCCTAGCTAAAGCAGCAGCTAGACGCACAGATGGAAAAAGAGCACGTTTTTATGAACAATGTTTTGAATTTTGAACCTTAAAAGCATCAATGTAATAGATAGGAAGAAGGTGTACTCTGCATTTATACCTAGGAGATATGAATAGATCTGGGGGGGATTACTCCCATCTGTCAAATTGTAATAGGCATTTAAGTCTGTTAATGAAAGTAGGTAGATTGGAATTAAGAGATTAGACAATTTAGAGTGTAGGAGGGAAAATGGATATAGACACCCTCACTCTTGTATTATTGTATTATTAGCACAGAAAAGAAAAAGATATCCGTAGCAGAGAGTGTAGAGAAGAACCCATGTACATGAGCATTTGAGTTAATATATGAATCTTTGACTCAAATTCCATGGTATTATGATGTTTGTTGTTTACATATGTTGAATGGTATGCTTACAGTTGTTTTATTCTCTATGTTATTCCTTTGTTGTTATTATGTGTTTAATGTATGATTTCATGTTGAATGTATGAGGTCTGAGAGAGAAGAATGAGTTTCAATTGTTTCTCTTCCTGAGAGAGTTCCTGTAAGGAGTGCAGTGAAATGTCTGTAAGGTGTGCGTTGACAAGGGTTCTAAGTTTTATCTCAGAAATCTCAGGAAGGATATCGTTGTTCTCATACCAACAGAAGTGCAAGTGAAGCACAGAAGCCATGCAAGGTGTGCGCAAGCTAGTTGAAACCTTAGAAGTTATCAACTAAGGTGAAGGTGGAAGGACTACTATTGCAAAGAGTGCACGGAGTTGAAAAATCAAATACACAGAAGTATTTGAAAGAGTGTGTGTAAGAGTCCTTTCGAAACTTGAGGTTGCAATAGAAAGCCCAGGAGAATTAGCGCCTTTGAAGTATTCAAAGGAAGACGGGAATATGAATCAGCGTGCAGAAGGTTAAGTCCCGATGAAAGAAAATTGGTTCATTTCACAGAGATTCATTGAGGAGTGAATCGGATTGTTGAAATTCTCCATGGAGAACTCATGAAATTGCGAGGATCGTAGGATCTAGAGGAGATGCAAGGTGGATAAGGATTGGATGAACCCATCACTTTGGTATCAGGAATCAATGTGGACCATTGATCGTGATCTGTTTTGAGCCATCAGATCATTTCGAGGATTCAAAATTTGTAAGTCTAGAGTGTAAACCAAAATCCTTGGTCACTCTAACTCCCAGATCATGAAAAGGATTGTTAAGTGTGGAATTTCTGGATTTCGGAAATTTGGGATTCAGAATACCAAAAATCCTGATGACAAGCAGCCAGGGGCCTTTACATTGAAAACCATAAAGTTGTGAAACCCAGAATATCCTTGAAGTGGCATTTCGGCATTTCGGGGATCGAGGTTTTTGCATTTATATTGACAAGGATTCGGGGCACTTCACATAAGAAACCCCGAAGTCGTGAAACGTGAAGTATTGGTGAAGTGGTGTTTTGACATTTCGATGTTTCTAGGTTCGGGAACCTAAGAAGATAGTGGTTTGGAATCAAGAGTCTCAAACTCCCGGTACCTGAAAGCCTGAAATAATGTGGGCCATCGGATCTAAAGGGAGGCTATTATCCATTGATTCCGTAGAAGGCACCATTTCGGAATTCGGGATTTCGAAGTGGTAGGGGAATGACAGTCGAAGGCTTGTCCAAGTTTTGAAATCCAGGAAGAGCAACAAGTGGTAGGAACCCACGACAAAGACACAGGACAGCTGAGAAGATAGGTGGTGCATACGCGTTGCTAGCTAGTGTCAATTTCCATTGACTTTTTTGGGGTTTCGAAGGTTGGAGAGTCAAGAAGCCTTGAATTAGGATTCACGAAGTCGCGAAGTCCGAAACTCCAAATCGGTGAAAAGTCTCGTTGGGGAGCCATCCTTTGTTGAACGCATTAGGGTTTGACATTTCGATATTTTCGAAGACAAGAAGTTGGGGTTCTTTGTTCCATAATTCTCGAAGTCATGAAACGCGATACAACTATGGAGGAGGACGCAGCCAAATATTTTGGCGTTTCGGCATTTCAGGTTTCGGGGATTGAAGAGCCGAAAAACTTGACCACAAGAATCGTGATATCGTGAAACCCAGAATCCCGATTCGGTGAAGGGAACGATCTTATTGTGGTCAGGAGATTAGGGTGATGCCTTATGTTTAATCACGTGGGCATACTCATAAGGACCTATGGATACACCTTCATTTGTGTGAGGGATTCCCTGTGGGGAAAATCAAAGAGTCGATCAAACTCGGGAGGGAATATTTAGAACGATCCTGAGTGGATCTCAGCCTGAGGGTCGGGGGTTTGCATCAGTCGATGAGGGGGGTATAGCATCAATCTATTTCTGTGGTATGCTTTTATTCAAATCCTTTTTTGTCTTGACAAAAACCAAGATGTTGGGGATTATCCCCTACTAGCCTGCTAGAGTGTCTTAAACTATTAAAATCCACTATGAGAATGTGGTTTGGTGTATGGAATAAGATGCATTTAAACTAAAATTTCAAATATTTGTTCTTGTGAAAACAAGATGTATATTTTAAATGTAATGGATTCATATGAGTTTTTGAAAAAATTAAAAGCATGCCCTTGTCACTCTAATGACCTTCCACTCAATTTATAACTAGGTATTCTTAAAGATCTCAATTATTATGATGAGGTCCATTAAACATAACAAGTGAAGGTGAGATATAGGCATTTATAGTGAAGGGAAATGGGGGGAACTCCTAGTGGTTGACAATTGTCTACCTTGAGTTCTATCATAGCCCATGAAAAATTATAAAAACTAATATCAAAATAACATAAAACCCTCAAAATAAGTACTCAATGCCTTGACAAAGAGATAAATTCAGATAATAATCCTCTTCTAGGGGGAAACCTCCTTATACATCATATGAATTCACAATTACCATATGATTCAAAATGAAAAGGTATCCTTGGTATATATAGGATACTAGGAGGTACAATTACAACTAATGGACCCAAGCCGACATAAATAAAATAACAATACTAATGTAATATGCCACAATTAAGGGGTCATGCACCATGAATTAGGGCTTAGCATGCCCCTTCCCTTCAAACAAGTGTTGTCCTCAACACTTGAGTAGTTCTATATGATTCTTTATAAAATACTCATGTTCCCACGTGGAATATTCAACAAGAAGTTTCTTCTACTTAATGAAATACTCTGAAATTGATCTATTCCTTAGCTGGTGAATTCTTGTGTCAGTGATAGCTTCAGGTTCGAATATGATTTTTTCTTCCTAGTCAAGTTCTGGAAATATAGTTTGAAATTGTATCTTGTCACCTATAACCTTCTTTAATCATGAAACATGGAAAACATGGTGTAATTGCGAAGATGCGGGCAACTCCAATTTGTATGCCATAGTTCCAATATTTTGCAACAGCTTATAAGAGCCATAGTACTTTGGTGATAATTTATTATCCTTCTTATCTTTCTTGAGGGACATTTGTTTGTATGGTTGCAGTCTTAAAAATACCCAATCCCCTACTTCAAAGCTTCTTTCATTGCAATGCTCATATGTTTTTTGTTTCATGTGATTTTGTGTCATGGTCAGGTTGTCCTTTAAAAGTTGGAGAACTTGTTGTTGATGCTCGATGTGATATTCCACTGCTTGAAACTTAGATTTTTCTTTTAGATAAGAAGTGATGGATGGTGGGTGATATCCATAAAGTGCCATAAATGATGTCATTTTTGTTGCAGTATGAAAGGAAGTGTTATACCACCATTCTGCTAAGGGTAACCACTTGAACCATTGTGTTTTTTTATTAGAGAGAAAGAAATGAAGGTATCCTTCTAGGAATTTGTTAACTATCTCATATTGTCTATGATATTGAGAATGATAAGATGAGCTATGAGCCAATTAAGTACCCAAACAAGAAAATATTTTTTCCAAAAATGTCTAGTGAATATGGGATCTCTGTCACTTACAATAATATTTGGGCTTCCATGTAGACTTTGAGTTGTCTCCATGAATGCAATAGTAACTATACTGGATTTGAAAGGATGAGGGAGTGCACAAAAGTTTTCTTACTTGGTAAGTCTATCAACAATCACCATGATGACACTCTTTCCTTCATACATTGGTAACCATGTCATGAAATCCATGGAAACCTCCTCCTAATGCTGTCTTGGAATGGATAATGGTGGTAAAAGACCCGGGGTCTTAAATTTTTCCACCTTATTTTGTTGGAAAAACAAAAATTCTACCACAAACCTTTGAACATCAGTTTTAAGGCCATCCCAAAAAAATTCCCTCTTGACCCTATGATAGGTTTTCAAAAATATTGAGTTCCCTCTTACCAAAGAGGTGTGCAATTCCAAAAGTACCTTTTGTTTGAGTTGGGAGTTCTTACATAAATATAAGCTATCTTTGTACCATAGTGAATCATTTTTCCATGTAAATGTATCAGATGCACTGGAATACCACTGCAACCTTTGATGAGAGTCCACACTTCTTCGTCATTCTTACATTCATCCCTTACTTCTATTATCCAATTAGGTTGGATGATAGAGATAGCACAGAGAAATTCCTCAAGATATTCATCATTTCTTGAGAGTGCATCTTCCACAAAAATTTTCTTCCCCTCTACTAGCTAATTTCAAAGTCATAACCCAACATCTTGGTCACCCATTTTTGTTTCTCTTCTGAAGACAATCTTTGTTCCAAGAAGTATTTAAGATTGTCATGATCTTTTTTGACCTTGAAGTTCCTACCTAATTATGTAAGGGTGCCATTTCTTCAATGCATGTAGTATTTCCATCATTTCCTTCTCATAAATGGGTTTGTGTAAGTTATTTCCCTTGAGTGGCTGAATTTCGAAAGAAAGGGTCCTTCCTTCTAGCATTAGAACTGCACCAATGCCATTTCCTTGCCTCACATTCCACAATAAAGGTTTTTGTGAATTCTGGTGTGGTCAAGATAGGAGCTTTGCACATTTCCTCTTTAAGTTGTTCAAAATCTTGAATTTCCTCTGGAGTCCATGAAAATGAATCATTTTTAGTTAATGCAGTTAAAGGTGTTGTTATTCTTCCATAGTTAGGAACAAACTTGCAGTAGTAACCTGTGAAACCCAAAAATCCTCTAAGATTATTCAATATTTTGTGAATCGACTAGTCCATCATGGATTTAATATTGTTAGGGTCTACCTTGACACCTTCATGATATACAATATGACTCAAATAATCTACCTCCTTCACCTCAAAGAAACATTTGTACGGTTTGACATATAATTGTTGCTCCTTTAGTAGTTGTAGCACCCTGTCAACATGTCAAACATGATCTTCCCAAGACTTGTTATAGATTAGTATATCATCAAAAAATATTAACACAAATTTTCGAAGGAAGGGCTTGAAAATGGAATTCATCAACCCTTGGAATGTGGAAGGTGCATTTGTAAGGAAAAAAGGCATGACCAAAAATTCATAATGGCCTTCATGATTTCTTAATTCTATTTTTGGAATATCTTCTTCCTTCATTCTAATTTGATGATACCCTGAGCGAAGATCCAAATTTGTGAAGTAGATTGCTCCATGTAGTTCATCAAACAATTCATCCATGATGGGAATGGGAAACTTATCTTTAATCGTGATCTTGTTGAGCTCTCTATAATCTGAACACATACGCCATGAGCCCTCTTTCTTGAGTACCATTACCACCAGTGCAGAGTAAGAACTTTGGATAGGTCTAATAATTCCATTCTATAACATTTCTTCAACCATACACTCAATTTCACTCTTCTGGGAATAAGGGTATCTATAAGGCCTGATGTTAGGAGGATCACTCCTAGGAATTAAGTGAATAACATGATCATGATCATGAGTGGGTGGAAGAGCTTTGGAAATATCTTCAAATACTTTGGAATGCATATCAATGATCCCTTGGATAGATAGGGGAATAAATGTCTTAGATGTTTGAACATCTAGTGAGCATAGTTGTACAATTACACCATGATTCCCCTTTTTCAATAATTTTGGCATTCCATTAGAGCTTACCACCTTACTGGGTTTCTATGTGATACCATTTAACTCAAATTTATATCCTTCCAATGAAAATTTCATGAAAAGTTCTTGAAAATTAAAATCCACGGTTCCCAATTATTGTAACCATTGGACCCCTAGTACGACATCAACAACACAAATGGGTATAGAAATCATTGAAATATTCATTACATATTCCCCCATAGTAAGATTGATCTTATGGCATTTTCCTGAGCAATTGATAGTTCCTTCATTTTCAATCATTACTTGAAACTCTGGCACTAGATATATAAATCAATTGAGAGCTTTAGCTAATTTGCAATGAATGAAATTATGAGTACTACCATAATTAATTATCATTGTTACCTTTTTTCTTTTTGATATATCCTTCAATCTTGAGGGTTTGAGGAGTGTTAATTCCATCCAATACATGACATGATATGGTGGGAGTAATCTCTTCGGAAAAAATCTCTTCTACATATCCATCTTGAGATGGTTCTTGTTCTTGTTCTTTTTCTCCTTCCTCTTCACAATCTATGTAGAATAATTTCTTCTCACCACTCTTGTGTCCCTTACTATACTTGTTGTCACAATTAAAGAATAATCTTTTTTCTTTTCTTTCCTCCAATTGTTGAGGTGTTACCCTTGTAGGTTGATTTGGTTTAGAAGAGGGAACATTATTCTCTCAATAGACATTTGGGGTGGTCCTTCTAGTATCCATAGCCATATTTTTACATTCAACATTTATCGCTACCTTGAACGCATTCTCCAATGATTTGTGTTCCTAAAGGAAAACCTCATGTTGAATGTTATCCTTTAAATTTCCTACAAAGACATCAATTAGGTGCTCATTTGGAATATATGTTACCTTTATATTAAATCTTTGGAAGTTCTCAATGTGCTCCACAACTAAACCCTTTTTCTCGAGATTTATCAATTGGCTAAAGAAGGTATTTCTCCCTATATCCTCATAGTGTGCTATCATTTCTTCCATGAAAATTTGTCCAAGTGACAAGTGATTTGCAAAAACAAATCCATCAATACCACACAAACTGATTAGGTTCTAAATATAAGGATGAAATTCATACCTTTTGTGTTTGAGGCACATCATGTAGATCAAAGAAGTGATCCATTTGGAGTATCCATGTGATTGGATACTTTCCATCAAACTTTCTCATATCAATATTAGGAAACCGGTTGGTCTTCAGCCCAAAGATGGAGTTCCTCTAGTCTTTATTCATATTCCTTATGTCCTCATCATGAATTTCATGGGATACATTGTCACCTTCAGGTGGCCTCTCTATTAGTAAATTTTTCAACCCTTCAATGATCTCCACTTTTAAGCCATCCATCTTAGTATACATCATCACTTCCAGCTTAGCTTTAGTTCAATCCATCATCCTTTGTAGTTCATCGTTTTTTACTTCCTTCTTTTGTAAATAATCTATGTCCTTGCACATTTCTTCACCTTCATCAAGAGTCCAAGTAGGACTATCTGAGGGATTATTTGGTGTATAAGTTCCCTTTTTTGGTGGCATGTTGGCGAAGTATCACTTTTAAAACCATGATTTGGAGACTGTTATGCTAGCTAACATTTCTTCTGCTATGGATCTACAATTTTAGCCCTTCCTTTCTAAAATTTATACCTGAGGTAGCCTGATGTGTCTTCTTTCCATCCCCATAGTTTATACCAAGATTGGATTCTCCAATAGAATTCTATGATAACTTTCCCAAGATATGATGATTTTGTTTTCCTTTCAGGAGAACGAACTTGTATAGATTTCCATGTGTCACTTTCTTCATTTCATAAATTTAAATTCATACCCGAAACAAATAGGTATATAACCTAACCAATGAAACAAGTATCACTCAATTTTGATATTTTTAGCTTCAGATATAACAATTTTCCCAAGAATGCATGTTTTATACTAAAATTTGGGCCAGACAAAAAGCCTAATTTCCTCAGGAAATAACTTTCAGAGTAAAATGAATCAAGTTATTAAATTTGTACACAATATACTTCACTATTCTACCTTCGTACTATAAAAATTTCGGAACCTACAATTAAGCCAAAAAAAATTGAAAGAAAAATTCCAAGACGAATTATTTCAAACTAGTTTCAGGACTAGTCACAAACCCTAACTTGAACAAAATGTATCTCCAAAAAATTAACTAACCAAGATCTGAAATTTGGACCCACTTTAGCTCTATATGTCACCTCTACACAACAGAAATTCCATATCGTGAAACCTTCCATAAAAAAAAGTTGTAGAGAAAATTTCAAGAAGACTTGTTTTGAAGAAGCCAGTCCCAAGGATTGTCTAGCTCTGATACCAAATGTTAAGAACCAAATATCAAAATAGCACAAAAACCCCAGAATAAGTACTCAACTCCTTGAAAAAGAGATAAATTTAGATAATAATCCTCTTCAAGGGGGAAACCTCCTTATAAATCATATGAATTCACAATTACCATATGATTCCAAATGAAAAGGTCTCCTTTGTATATATAGGAGACTAGGAGGTACAATTACAACTAATGGACCCAAGGTGACATACATAAAATAGCAATACTAATGTAATATTCCCCAATTAAGGGCTCATGTGCCTCAAATTCAGGCTTAACAAAAACCACTCCATGATAGTCCTAATTTGGACCAATACGATACCTTTCAAAAATTCAAAAAAGGGATTTGGCCTCTAGTAATCAAGGGTTGTAGTAAAAATATAGGTAGCTCAACCAAATTATCTATTATGAGGAAAATCACTATATGGCATGGGGTAAACCACAATGGATGGAAATGACTGCAGAAATAAACTATAATCTCAAGTATGTTATATAAACAAACATGCTAACAAGACAAGATAAAGAGCCTACCTCGTCCAGATGTTCGATGAAGTCCATCGTCTTGCACCCGACTCAAATCTATGTACCTGCAACTTTTTCTTAACAACCAATATACACAAGCATATGGTGACAATATATAAAGTTAGCACATTTACTAGCATAATCCATCAATATTCATAACAAATATTCCCATGGAATAAAAATTCAAATATTTGCAAGACATTAATTAGATGAGAAAAGAGTATTTCTATTATAATATGATCAACAAAAGTTCATGAGTGAAAAAATTTGATGTCGGCACATCTCATAACCGAGAAACTAAGTCCCTTCTAGCTAGGCCTCCACCACTTCAATCTTCCACCAAAGGAAAGCTCATATAAGAGAGACAATGGGGTTCTCCATCAAATGGGGAAGAGCTTGGGGGATGAACAATGTGGTCATACTTTAAAGGACAAAGGGATGCAAACTCAATATGAAGTGAATAATTTCTCCAGAGTAACTTTTCTCTCAAAAGTTGAATTCTTCTCGTCTTCCACATCTTGGATATGGCCCATTTATAGCCTTCAAATGGAACTGAAGGGCCAAGTCGAAACGTTTCCAGTATATGGAAGGTCAAGGATCATGGATCACTTGACGTGGCATGGAAACCAGACACCATTTTTTAATTTTGGGCACAAAACCCAATGTACACAGGGTGTAATGGTGCAACCTATGTATACACATGTTGTATAGCTGTTAGGGCGCGTATATGTGGAAAAATATTATTTTTAGCTCTTGGAACTACAAAAAGAGACTTCAAGTCTACATAGGGAAATGGAAAAGGTCTTTTGAGCAAGTTGCATGGGGTGAGGAAAATCTTGCTATAATAGATTCCCCCTAATGTGTGAGGTCATGGGAGTATCTATGATGGCCGAAATACATTATAATTCCTAGAAGTGGAGTTATGGAGACCCAACTGGACAAACTAGTTGCTCATAAGAATATTGCAATCCATGCATTGCAGATCCATGTGGAAATATACCAAACCGTTGTTCATGGCCATGAATAGGAAATACAAAGTAAATACATGACATAGGTTGTCATAGTCACAAACAAGACCCAGTGAAAACCAGTCTCAAAATAAATCTGAATATATCTCTATAGAATGGATTACAATCTGATCTCCCATGATCATTGAAGTCATATAGGTGTTGGTCTAATGAATGATAGCAACAACTTAGGAAAGCTACGACTATAAAATAATGTCTTCAAGTCTTTTACACGATCCACCAAAGGTGCAAGTCTGCATCATGTGAATAGAGGATTTGAGGTCAAACATAATGAGTTTTCATTTGATTATTGATCATTAAGGTATAACATTAACAAACATGAGACAACATACCGATAATGAAAGTAGCTATCAAGGCAGTGAGTACATTCTTACAAGTGTGAATACAGGTGTTGCGTTTGAACAATTGAAGAATCCGTCAATCATAAGACATTGATGTATTTCCAACTGTCGATGGTTAGATAACCTACCACTGATGAATGCAAGCCTCTAGGTACTCATAGGACTTGTTGGCAGGCAATTCAATTTTTTCAATTGCCCTCAAAGCTGCCTACACCTATGTCTCTTGAACTTCAAATTTCTGTCGCATTTTGCAAACAGAAGACATTTTTATTTCATGCGACATTAGCAAATTGGTTTCAATTTAGTTTTCACGACTAAAAGCGTGAAAACTCCTCCATCATTATTTGGACTGCCATGATCTGCTCTTTGATATTCTGATTGGTACTTACCTTTGGTTTATTTTTCGAACTTTGTCCATTTGCCTATTCTTACTTTGACTGCGCAACTGGATTTTTATTTTATTGATAAGGCATTGAGCATGTTAAGTTATGGGTCGTATTTGATTTCATAAGGGTCATGGTTGATCTTGTTTTATATGATGCGATCCTCACTATTATAAGCTTTTGACCTATCGATTTTACGAAATCTCTTGTTGCAATTTTTTATAAACTTTGATTATGCAAAAATCGCATGGGTAACCTATGAGTCTCATTTCATATTTGAATGGCAATAGTCTAAAGTTATACATGGCGCGCTGGTGAAACATTTGGATTTGTGATTTAATAGTTTGAATTATTACAATGGTGCGTATTAACTTTGGGTTTGATTCTATATTGAATGTTCATCGTTTCAAACGATACAATGGTGCCTTGGTATCACTATCCACCGTTTAAATCCTTGTGTTAACCGATCAATGTGGTTTGAGTGATGTCATAATTTATTAAATAGTGTTGTACTGTGCCATTAATGTTGTGCATGGCGGTGAACTAACCCACCACCTTCGCACGCACATATTGATTTGCCTCCCCTTTGAACGCTTGCAGCTGTTAGTCCTATCGATTTTTACTCCTGTGTATTGTTGTGTTCAATCCAAACCCTACCATGCACCCGCACCATGGCCCCGGTCGTAAGGGATGAACCCAATGGCAGCCAGGCATTGTTGATGTTCGATGGCACTTACAGCGACCTTGAGGAATTCGGATGGCTCTCGTTCATACAAAAGTTTGATGGCTATAACCCTAGCGTGGCTCGGCAATTTGCATTAACCTTTGATGGCTGCCGAGCCAAGGTTGGGGATGTGCAGTTAGAAATTGATGAGCAATTTCTCAGTTTGGCTACCGGTCTGCCTGTTGTCGGACAGAAATGGTCAAAAAATTGCAAAGTGGAAGATGTCCCGTGGACATTACTCTTCCAGTCACGAAGAGTGAGCTCTTGTGACAAGGGTTTGACTATAAATATGCTTAAGCAATGCTGGAACAACTTGTTGATGGTAACCAAGCAGTTCATTACCTGTGAGGGAAGGTATGGTTTCGTTTTCTTGTACCACCTTCGGCTACTGATGGTTTTCATGGGCTATGAGCTTAATATGCCTTACTACTTGCATAGGAGTCTGTTTAAAATGTCTAAAAGGTACAAACGGAACCAGTCTGATACCAGTCTTTTTCATTTTGGGTTAATTAAAATGCTTATAGTTTGTAAGTTGGGGTTACACTGTGACTGTTGGGATGATTTTCTTAAACGCAATAATTTTGATGATCCAAGCCCACTACAGGTTGACAAACCTGTGGTGAGCGAGTGCAAATCAGTACCCCCTGTGCCTTACAGTGCGTTGTTGCCTAAACCCCCACCCAATTCTCCTATTGACCTACCCAATTCTGTTACCCAGGATATCGAAGCTGTTAAACCCGTGGCTAAAAGGCCCAAATCCAAACCCATTGCCAATTCTAAAGGCAAGAAAAATGCCCGGTTAATCCCTCGCATGGCAAGAAACAAACCAAAAGAACCTTTCAACCCCGAACCTATTACGGTAAGTGAAGATTCTGACTCAGAGGTTGAACGATACCTGGCAAGTGAGTATCCCTATTCTGAAGGTCTGTGTGATAAACCTGCATATGATTTTGTGAAGAACCTACCGCCTTGCTTGCAAAATAATCCTAATTTTCCCGGCATTAAAATGCCTTGTGAAACCCCAGGTGACTCGTCGAAACCCCATCCTGCTCTAGCCGAACCAGCTGCTCCACCATGTGATCAGTGTGGCTCATGGTTGGAGAGGTATTACCTCGATGTGCCAATCCTACAATCCATAGTTCATGCTTTGGAGGATCAAGTTGCGAGGCTCACCAATCAAAAGGCCAAGATGTCATCCACTGATAAGAAATAGCAAACAACAGGTTCGATTTTATTTAAGAACGTGGAGTCGTCTACAGCAGTCGTCAATTCAAAATTGGCGTAGCTCGAACAACCATACTGGTATGACTTTCACCTATTTACATGACATACTCATAAACTCTGTTTATATCTTGGATCTGCTCTATCGCATAAGCATGCACTACTGTATATAATTTTTTTTTATCAATTTTCATTATCGTTTAAGTTTTGTTTGGATTTGGCTTTGATTCGAGTGATCGCGAGATAGATTTAATTTGTTTAATTTGGCTTCTATTGAATACTCTGTTGATCATTGAAGTTGTCAATATTTTCTAAACATAGGCTGTTTCTGGAATTCCAATTTTGAACGCAGTCAATGGTTCGATTTGAATTGGTTATATTTTATACGATATGGTTGGCATAACTGTTATAATGTTATAATTCGTGTCTGATTCGACCAATTCGAATATCATTCTGTTAATGTATAATCAAAGTGCAAACTATTCGATTCACATCGTTTGACCGCGTTATTAGCTTGTTTCATATTGCAATAAATGTATTGTTTAAATTTGATTTGTTGAAACGGAAATGATTATGCCCAGCATGGTGATTTGTTTCTATAATTAAACTCAGCTATATACATTTTGATTATTCACCCAGTTGATATTATGAATTCTGTTGATTCTTTCATGCTCCTATCTGTTGACTGGGTGGTGATCAATAACGAAATTTGTTGGGTCGATACTCATTGAGTATGATTTTGTTTGAATACAATCGAAACAATTTACCTATCTTTACACTTGATCGAATGATATCAATGCTATGACTATTACGAGTCAATGATGGTTACGACCATTATTTTGGTCATATCTGTTAACTGTTTGACACTCAACGAATGAAGTCTATGGCAAAGTTTTGTAGATATTGTTATGCATGTTTCATTCTGATAATAATCGTAACTACCTTTCTATATTGGCATTCGATTAAAACAATATGAATCCTATGAAAATTGATTATGATTTCATCGTATCTTATACGATTTGGTTCACCATTGATTTCATTTGTGATGAAACAATCCTATTATGGTTTGACCTGATTTTATGGCAACTGAAAAACAGAGCATTCTTACCCTGTCCCGATTGGATTCTTTTTCAATTTGAATGATAAATTGTGTTTGAAATATTAGTGATTCATTTTGGATATTTGTTAAAATAAAATTAAATTGGATGGTTTTAAAAATATTTCATTTGATTGCTATCTAGTCCTGTTTGCTATTTTTGACTAGCTACAGAATCAGATGATTTTGTAGCTAAGTCTGTAGGATCATTTTTTTTAGTGTTTTGTTACTGAAATAGGGATAGCATAGCAGAGTTAGGCTCCATGAATGTTCATTTCTAATTTGTATTTTGTTGTAGTTGTATAGTCGGAGTTTCATTGGGAGCAGAGTTAGCATCATTCTACTGTATTAATTTCTGAGTATTTTAAAAAGAAAGATCTGAGCATAGTTTTATTTTGATAGTGTTTATTTGATAGGGTTCTACACTTTCTAATTTGATATTTGTGTTCTATTGCAGGTAAATTCGAATTTGCAATTGAGTTGTTGAGCAGTTAGGGGATGTTTCAAAGATTTTACTTGCATTTTATTTGCTTAGTTTAGGTGATTTTGGGATATCTCCCTGATTATGTAAAACTGTTTGATATTATCCACAGGGAGGTTTTACCCTGTGGAGAAACTTATAAATACTTATCATTTTTGTAATAATAAACATCCTCATTTGTGGGAGAACAAGGATATGGAGTTTTAATACAGACTGAAGCAGAATTTGATGTTTTGTCATAGCTTTAGCTTCTCAATATATCAATGTTTTGTTTTATGTTGTGTATATCAAATTTGTTTATGGTTTATGACTACTTTAGCTATCTAAATCATGTACAAATGATATAATTGTGATCACTGTTATCCATATCTTGTTTCTTCCAATTAGATAAAAGACATAACAATTGTTAATTCAGTTTGTGAATGACAAGTTTATCTTCTTCATGAATTGAATTGTTATATATAAGTTTTTGCATAACAGATTTCCCTTATTGTAGAGATTTATAATCATAAGATTGTTATGATTTTTTATGTCTTGTTTGTCCTGTAAAACACTTCAAGGAGCAGCACAGCCAATCGTTTACGAGAAGCTTACGGACTAACCGGTGCAAGTTTCCCTCCTCCGACCAGCTTAGAAGTTATTATACACAGGGCAGACATGGAGCGTTTCCAGGTCAATTAGTACGTTGTTTACTGTTTTCATTAAGTAGTTTAATTCAGATATAAGTTTAATTAGACTTATATTAGATTGTTTAATTTCAGTAAGTATATTAGATTGTTTAATTTTAGTTATGATTATTTCTTTTTCATAAAATATAAAAATCAAAAGAGATCCTTGGCTGTCTTAGGGCAGAAAAACACATGAGTTTTGCAGGTTTTAATTAAATCTGTTGTCTGTTTATAGTGTACATTTGTGAATAAGTAATATTACAGCTGATAATTAGATAGTTGATTTGAGTTATTATAATATTAATTGGTAGATTGCATATAATATTTAGAATAGTTAGATTTAGTTTTAGTTTAATTTAGTAGTTTGTTTTAATTAGATTAGTGTATTAGTTAGTTTAGTTTCTTTTATTTAGTTTTAGTTAGTTTGTTTATTTTAATTAGATT